>SJYT01073603.1:68376-177800 GCA_006410635.1 Cephalophus harveyi | reverse complement strand
TTTTTGAGATTGCATCCAAGTACTGCATTTCGGACTCTTTTGTTGACCATGATGGCTACTCCATTTCTTCTGAGGGATTCCTGCCCGCAGTAGTAGATATAATGGTCATCTGAGTTAAATTCACCCATTCCAGTCCATTTTAGTTTGCTGATTCCTAGAATGTCGACGTTCACCCCTGCCATCTCTTGTTTGACCACTTCCAATTTGCCTTGATTCATGGACCTGACATTCCAGGTTCCTATGCAGTATTGCTCTTTACAGCATCAGATCTTGCTTCTATCACCAGTCACATGCACAACTGGGTATTGTTTTTGCTTTGGCTCCATCCCTTCATTCTTTCTGGAGTTATTTCTCCACTGACCTCCAGTAGCATATTGGGCACCTAATGACCTGGGGAGTTTCTCTTTTGGTATCCTATCATTTTGCCTTTTCATACTGTTCAAGGGGTTCTCAAGGCAAGAATACTGAAGTGGCTTGCCATTCCCTTCTCCAGTGGACCACATTCTGTCAGACCTCTCCACCATGTCCCGCCGGTCTTAGGTTGCCCCGCAGGCATGGCTTGGTTTCATTGAGTTAGACAAAGCTGTGGTCCTAGTGTGATTAGATTGACTAGTTTTCTGTGAGTATGGTTTCAGTGTGTCTGCCCTCTGATGCCCTCTTGCAACACCTACCATCTTACTTGGGTTTCTTTTACCTTGGGCGTGGGATATCTCTTCACGGCTGCTCCAGCAAAACACAGCCACTGCTCTTTACCTTGGACGAGGGGTATCTGCTTACCGCCTCCGTTCCTGACCTTCAACGTGAGATAGCTTCTCTAGGCCCTTGGGTTGCTCCTCCCGGCCACCAGCCCTGGCCTCGGGTGTGGGTGGCTCCTCCCTTGACCTCGGGCTCGGGGTGGCTCCTCAGGGTCACTGCCCCTGGCCTCGGGCACGAGGTGGCTTCTCCCTGCCGCCCTTGACCTCGGATGCAGGGTGTCTCCCCCCTGCCATCCCTGACCTGAGATGCGGGATAGCTCCTCTAGGCTGCTGCCAGATGGGATCAATAATGTTTCTTCCTATAAAGCAGTAGTCTTTAATACCATCCACTGTGTTTAATTACTAAGAACTACATATACACTTCATAAATAATAACTGGTAATTAAAAAAGCAACTATTACATTCTAGATTGTGTGCTTAGTGCTTTATGTACGTTTTCTCACTTTACTCTTTTCCATATTCCTATAAGTCTGGTATTACCGTCTCTCTTTCAAAATTGTGGTAAAATACATACAGTATAAAATTTACCATCTTCATCATTTTTAAGTGTCTGGTAGTGTTAAGAATACACACATTGTTGTACCACCAATTTATGGAACTTTTTCATACCCATGAAACAGCTCCCCATTTCCTCCTCTGCCTCCTCCTCGCCCCTGGTAACCACCATTCTGCTTTATATCTCTCTGAATTTCACTGCTCTACATACCTCATATAAGTGGAATACAGTAACACCATATTTGTCTTCTTGTGACTGACTTCTTTCACTTAAGGTGTATTCATGTTGTGGCATGTGTTAGAGTTTCTGTCCTTTTTAAGGCTGAATAGTATTGCATTGTGTGGATATATCACATTTTGTTTATCCATTCATCCATCAATGGATATTTGGTTTGCTTTTCTACCTTTTGGCCATTATAAATAATGTTGCTATGAACATGGGTATACATGTATCTCTTTGAGATCCTGCACTCAGTTCTTTTGGATGTATATCCAAAAGGAGAATTGCTGGATCAAATTATTGTCTCTTTTAAATAGATGAGGCTCAGAGAAGTGTAGTAACTTGCTCAAGGACACAGAGCTAGCACAAGAACTCAAATGCTGCTCTTAAAAGAGCTCTTTAGTCTAAAAGAGTTGTTGAAATGGACCGCAACCCTCAATCCCTTTAAAGTATATGGAATATAAAATCAGTGCCCTTACAGAGGCAGAATTCTAGTTCTGAGAGCCCTAGATTCCTTGGCACTGAGGGGAATCACAGAAGATGGCTCAGAAAGTAGCACTGGAGCTGGTATTTAGAAATCAGAGTATAGTGATGTTATACTACAGTCGATTTAGGGTCAACTGTATATTCTAAGAAGGCAATGGCACCCCACTCCAGTACTCTTGCTTGGAAAATCCCACAGATGGAGGAGCCTGGTAGGCTGCAGTCCATGGGGTTGCTAAGAGTCAGACACAACTGAGCGACTTCACTTTCACTTCTCACTTTCATGCATTGGAGAAGGAAATGGCAACCCATTCCAGGGTTGTTCCCTGGAGAATCCCAGGCACGGGGGAGCCTGGTGGGCTGCTGTCTATGGGGTTGCACAGAGTAGGACACGACTGAAGCGACTTAGCAGCAGCAGTATACCTATAGATTTTTGCATTAAAATTTTTTTTTTTATTGAAGGATAATTGCTTTACAAAATTTTGTTGTTTTTCTGTCAAACCTCAACATGAATCAGCCATGAATATACATATATCCTCTCCCTTTTGAACCTCCCTCTCATCTCCCTCCCCATCCCACCCCTCTAGGTTGATACAGAGCCCCTGTTTAACCTAGAATCCCAGGGACGGGGGAGCCTGGTGAGCTACCGTTTGTGGGGTCGCACAGAGTCGGACACGACTGACGTGACTTAGCAGCAGTAGTAGCAGTATATTCTGAGCTATTATGTAGTACAGTAGAAATATTCTTTTCATATCATATAATTAAATATAAGGGATCATATGTATAAAAGGCCATGAGTATTATATTTCATGGGCTACTTAAGATATTTTCAAAGATAATCGAACAACCCAGTTTTCATTTATATGCTGACTTGAGAAGCTGACCTCTGAACAGAATGTTGCATTACTGTGACGATAAGGAAACTTATACACCCAGGAGAGAAGGCCTGGCGTGCTGCGATTCATGGGGTCGCAAAGAGTCGGACACGACTGAGCGACTGAACTGAACTGAACTGAGCATGATAGTGGGCAAATGTGAGGGTGTCTATAAGGGACATAAGTAGTTCTTTTTTAAAGCACAGAATCCATGAAGAGGAGTATAGGATAAGATCCAAAAGGTGGTTGAGATGTCAGAGTATGGAATTTGAACTTGAATATGTAAGCAGTGGAGAGTCAAAAACTTACTGAGTGAAAGAAAGATAAAAAGTTGACCCTTAGTAATGATAATCTATTAATAGTATCAGCAGATATTGAAGAGAATAGTGAGTGTAGGGAGACTTTTTTATTGAAATAGCTCAGATGAGAAGTCTGTATTCTTTTATTGGAACTCAGACTTGTTCTTCAGAAAAGCATAATCTAACACAAATTCTATTTTGACTGCTTTGCAAGTCAGCTTCAGGTGTAGATATTCAAAGAATTTAGGCTAGTCCTGTTACTAAGGATGTTATCAGAATAAAATGACAAGTGTTTTTCTTTAATTTTTTTAAAATTATGAGCATTAGTAAGGAGAGGTAAGAAAGCCTTCCTCTGTAAACAATGCAAAGAAATAGAGGAAAACGCTAGACTGAAAAAGACTAGAGATCTCTTCAAGGAAACTGTAGATACTAAGGGAACAATTCATGCAAAGATGGGCACAATAAAGGGTAGGAACAGTATGGACCTAACAGAAGCAGAAGATACTAAGAAAAGGTGGCAAGAATACACAGAAGAACTATACAAAAAAGATGTTAATGACTCAGATAACCACGATGATGTGATCACTCACCTAGAGCCAGAAATCTTGGAGTGCAAAGTCAAGTGGGCCTTAGGAAGCATCACTACGAACAGAGCTAGTGAAGGAGATGGAATTCCAGCCGAACTATTTTCAAATACTAAAAGATGATGCTGTTAAAGTGCTATACTTAAAATGCCAACAAATTTGGAAAACTGCAGTGGCCACAGAACTGGGAAAGGTCAGTTTTCATTCCAATCCCAAAGAAGGGCAGTGCCAAAGAATGTTCAAACTACCACACAGTTGCACTCATTTCACATGCTAGCAAAGTAGTGCTCAAAATTCTCCAAGCCAGGCTTCAACAGTACATGACCAAGAATTTCCAGATGGTCAGGCTGGATTTGGAAAAGGCAGAGGGACCAGAGATCAAATTGCCAACATCTGTTGGATCATAGAAGAAGCAAGATATTCCAAAAGAACATCTGCTTCATTGACTACGCTAAAGCCTTTGACTGTGTGGATCACAACAAACTGTGGAAAATTCTTCAAGAGATGGAAATACCAGATTACCTTACCTGCCTCCTGTGAAACCTGTATACATGTCAAGAAGCAACAATTAAAACCACACATGAAACAATGGACTGGTTCCGAATTGGGAAAGGAGTACATCGAGACTGTATATTGTCACCCTGCCTGCTTATTTAACTTATATGCAGCGTACATCATGCGAAATGCCAGACTGGATGAAGCACAAGCTGGAATCAAGATTGCTGGGAGAAATATCAATAATTTCATATGTGAAGTTGATACCACCCTTATGGCAGAAAGCAAAGAGAAACTAAAGAGCCTCTTGATGAAGGTGAAAGAGGAGAGTGAAGAAGTTGGCTTAAAACTCAACATTCAAAAAACTAGGATCATGGCATCTGGTCCCATCACTTCATGGCAAATAGATGGGGAAATAATGGAAACAGTGAGAGACTATTTTCTTGGGCTCCAAAGTCACTGCAGATGGTGACTGAAACCATGAAATTAAAAGACCCTTGCTCCTTGGAAGAAAAGCTGTGACAGCATATTAAGAAGCAGAGACATTACTTTGCTGACAAAGGTCCATCTAGTCAAAAGCTGTGGTTTTCCAGTAGTCATGTATGGATGTGAGAGTTGGACCATAAAGAAGGCTGAGTGCTGAAGAATTGATGCGTTTGAACTGTGGTGTTGGAGAAGACTTGAGAGTCCCTTGGACTGCAGGGAGAACAAAAAGGATCAAACCAGTCAATCCTAAAGGAAATCAATCCTGAGTATTTATTGGAAGGACTGATGCTAAAGCTGAAGCATTTTGGCCACCTGATGTGTAGAACTAACTCATTAGAAAAGACGCTGATCCTGGGAAAGATTTGAGGGCAGGAGGAGAAAAGGAGACAGGGGACAAGATGGTTGGATGGCATCCCCGAGTCAATGGACATGAGCTTGAGCAAGCTTCAGGAGATGGTGAAGGACAGGGAAGCCTGGTGTGCTGTAGTCCATGGGGTCACGAAGAGTCAGAGTGAGCAACAAAAACACCAGGCATTCATAGGACATTATTCACAATGCTAGAGTTAAGTGAAACTTATTTTTTATTGATGGAACAGTTTATAACATATCAGTTTCATTGGTCCAGCATTATATTTTGTCTTTTATGTACACTATGCAGAGACATTACTTTGCCGACTAAGGTCCGTCTAGTCAAGACTATGGTTTTTCCTGTGGTCATGTATGGATGTGAGAGTTGGACTGTGAAGAAGGCTGAGTGCCGAAGAATTGATGCTTTTGAACTGTGGTGTTGGAGAAGACTCTTGAGAGTCCCTTGGACTGCAAGGAGATCCAACCAGTCCATTCTGAAGGAGATCAGCCCTGGGATTTCTTTGGAAGGAATGATGCTAAAGCTGAAACTCCAGTACTTTGGCCACCTCATGCGAAGAGTTGACTCATTGGAAAAGACTGTGATGCTGGGAGGGATTGGGGGCAGGAGGAGAAGGGGACGACCAAGGATGAGATGGCTGGATGGCATCACGGACTCGATGGACGTGAGTCTGAGTGACCTCCGGGAGATGGTGATGGACAGGGAGGCCTGGCGTGCTGCGATTCATGGGTCGCAAAGAGTCGGACACAACTGAACTGAACTGAACTGATAGCATGCTCACCACCAAAATTTACTTCCCATCCATCACAATACAGTTGATTCATTTTATCCCTTTCACCCTCCTCCACATTCCCCTCTGGTAACCACTGCTATATGCTTTGTGTCTATGTGTTTGAGTTTTTTGGTTTGGTTTGGTTTTTTCATTTATTTTGTTTTCTTTTTTGTTTTTTATGTTTTACATGTGGGTGAAATCATAACAGTATTTGGCTTTCTCTGTCAGATTTATTTCACTTTAGCATAATGCCCTCAAGGTCTATCAATGTTGATGCAAATAGCAAGATTTCATCTTTATGCCTTAGTAATATTTCATTTCAGTGTGGCATTTTCTTTCCATTCATCCATTGATAAGCACTCAGTTTGTTTCCATATTTGGCTATTATAAATACTACTGCAGTGAACATAGTCTTATATACATCTTTTTGAATTAATGTAAATAAAACTTTTAATGAAAATTTAAACTTATTCCTATACAGTAGATTCCCGTTTTATTAAAGTCTTGTACTGGGTCCCAGGAGGCATACATATTCGTAAAAACTGACTTTTGAGTGTTTATGCTCAGCATTGTTTGAGTTCTTTACTATTTAAATACTTCATAGCTTTATGGGGTAGGTACTGTTAGTATCTTATTTTGTTGCTGAGTTAACTGTAAAGTAACTTATTACTCAAGAGGAGAAATAAATGATGGTAATTGTTGAAGAAAGTGGAAATTCTGTCAAAACACAATTCATTGACTTCTTTTGTGTGAATCTGCCACACTCAGGATCTCAGGGCTGCTAATGGCTTATTCCAGTCAGCAGAAAATCCTCCCCACTTTACCCCGCTTGGCTGTTTTCTCCTGAAACGATCCTCTTAGTCACACAGGATCTTCCAAGAGAAAAGGAGGACTCTTGACTAAGGACATAAGAGCAGTATTGGCCTTCTGATAGAAGGATTTTTTGTTTGTTTATTCAGCAAATATCTGCCAAAAACCTGTTATGTATAATATTAGACTTAAATAATAGAGATAAAGTACAGTTCCTACTCTCTAGGACCTTAGAGTTAGGCTGGGGAATCAGACACAAAAAGATAAACTTCATGGCCTGGTAAATTCTAACAGAGGTGTGATTGAAGTGTTCTGGGAGTACAGAGGATGGTGTTCCTCATTCTGCCTTGGGGACTAGGGGAAATATCTAAGGGCTAAATTGTGGGACAGATGCTGTTTTCAGCATAGGGCCAAAGATGAAGTATAGCTTCAAAGTAATAAAAGTGATTTTTTTCCATTGAATTATAAAGTCAACTGTTAAAGCAAAGTTCTGAAATTGTTTTACAGTTTGCACTGGAAGCAATATTCGGATATAGGCTTCCCTGGTGGATCAGACGGTAAGGAATTTGTCTTCAGTGCAGGAGACCCAGGTTCACTCCCTGGGTCAGGAAGATCCCCTGGAGAAGGGAATGGCTGCCTACTCTAGTCTTGCCTGGAGAGTTCCATGGACAGAGGAGCCTGGTGGGCTATTGTTCACAGGGTCAAAAAGAATTGGACACGACTAAGCGACTAACATCAGTACCTATGTATGTTGTTGTTGTTGTGAAAGTCACTCAGTCGTGTATGACTCTTTGTGACCCCATGAACTGTTAACTCGCCAGGCTCCCCTGTCCACGGAATTCTCCAGGCAGTAATACTGGAGAGGGTTGCCATTCTCTTCTCCAGGGGATCTTCCTGACCCAGGGATTGAACCTGAGTCTCCTGCATTGCAGGCAGATTGTTTATCATCTGAACCACCAAGAAAGCCCAGACATCTATCTATACATCTTCTGAAAAGTGACCAATCTGAAGGATAATACCTAGAACTTCAGCTGGTAATTCTCATGCTTTCTTGTTCCTTCTTCATGCTATCTCTTAATGATTGATTAATCTACAAATATTATGTATTAGGCATTATTGAGGTTGGGAGTAGAGAGCTGAATAACACTTGAACCCCTCCCTCCCCACTAGGAACTCGAGTGAAACAGGCAAGCGTGTCTATCTGTAACATAGTGCAGTGAGCTAGTAGTAATAATATGAGCGAAGATTTACTTCATTCAATAAAAAAAAAAGTTTTTACAAATCAATAAAATAACTTACCATTGAGTCATGGATAGATAGGAATCCAGTTTGATATAAGTGCAGTGTGCTTGTAGTTACAGAAATAGCTGCTGTTTCTCTCTTCTGCCTCAGGCCTACATACACACAGAATATTTACTCTCCCTGGAATTCTGTTTCCACCTCCACCCTGACTTCCACCCCGACACTGGCTAAATTCTCTCCTTCAGATCTCAGCTCAAATGCTACTTCCTCATAGAAGTCTTCCCACTCTTCTCCAGTTCTAAATTAGACTCATCCAGCAGTTATTCTCTCCTTGAAATCTGTTTGCATTTTTTTTACCGAGTTGTTTAATGTCTGCCTCATTTTATACTGTCGGCTTCCTAAGGGCAGGGCTGTTTGTTTATCCACCAGTGTGTGTCCGCACAGTAGAATGCCATTTATTTATTGAATGCATGAATGAATATTTACCATGTGCCCATGTGCTAGGCACTGTGCTAAAAATTCACATACACTTATTAATCCTCAAAACAAGCTTCTAGGGTACATATTGTATATATTATTGTGTCTATTAAGAATGAGGAAATTAGGCCCCTGCTCCACCTTATGTAGTTATTCCATGACCTCATAGCTAATAAGTGTCAAAGCCAGAATTTGAACCCATTTTATAAACTGTAATTATAAACTGTAATTTAACTTCCTACCTGAAGTTAAATGGCTCTAGTACTTCTGTTTAGTTTTCTCTGTGTAATTAGCAAAATACACTGTATTAACCAGAACTGTATTAACTTCTGGTTTTACATATCTTACTTTCAGTAAGTGACATTAACAATTGGATTCTGTAGTATTTTGGAATCATGAAAAAGAAAATTGGAAGGTAGGAATCATCAGAGTGTTAGGTAGAGAAAGAACTGTAGGGATCAAAGCCTCTTGTTTTATAGGTGAGACTGAGACTGAAACAGTAGAAGAATTTGTTCAAGTTTACATTCCAGTAAATTAGAAGCTAGATCTCCTAATTTCTAGTCTGGCAATAACACGTTACAGTATCTACTTTCACTTTAGGGTATTTTCCAAGTATATGTTATTTATATTCTTTTTCTCTTTTGGACTCTAGCCCGGAAGGCTATATTCTCTTGCCATACCAGATAGTAAAGTGCTTACTGTAGACCAGGCTAACTAGATGAAGTTACCAGATAGGGGTAGTTCAGAAACATAATACCTTCCTTTGGTACTTTTTCAACTTTTCTACTTCATGGTCATTTCACCATCTCATAAACTCTGTAAGTTAAATAAAAATCAACAGTTCAATCTCTATCTTGCAGCTGATAAAGAGGCCTAGTGAAAGTCAATGAGTGCCTAAGAAGGTCAGAGTGTGTTAAAGATGAAGCTAGAGCAAGAACTTGAGCCTCTAGACCATGTGTCAGCAAACTAGAGCCAACACCACTTGATTTTGTAAATAAAGTTTTATTAGAGCACAGCCACACCCATTATGTTGTCTGTGGCTGCTTTCTTACTATATTGGCAAAGGTTAATATTAATAGTTGTCACTGACATTATGGACCACAAAGCCTAAATTATATGTTACCTGGTTGTTCACCAAAAAAGTTTGCCAATCCCTACTCTAGACTTTTTGCACTAAAGCCTTAGTTCTTCCCACCTAGGAGAGTGCTTAATTACCTTTCAAGCTGTCCTTTATCCACTGTACATTTAACAGGAAGAGATCTTCTCTCTGAGGTCTTTTTCCATTGAACAGATGTTCAAAACCTGCCAACCTACAAAAAATTAATGCCAGTTTTTCTGGGGAAAGGATACAAAACTTCCATGAGTCAAAAATTACTGCTCCAGAATATGTCATAGGGCCATAAAAAAGGACACCAGTCAACTTAATGGAAACTGACCTCAAGTGCACAGTAAGTACAATTATTGCATTGTTCTCTGGAGCTTCAACCAGTCATATTTTCTGTATTAGATGCTTTGGACTATAGAATGTGAAGCTCTGTATCACTGATGTTCCGAGTGTGATCCCTGCATGGGCAACACCCACATAGCCTCGAAACTTGTTAGTAATGCAGATTCACAGACTCTACACTAGACCTACTGGATCGGTAACTCTGGGGACAGGACCTAATCACTAGTGTTCTAACAAGACTTTCAAATGATTCTGATGCACGCTGACACTTTAGAACCTTCATGAGACCTCAGAATTTGCATTTCTAGTAATTTCCCAGATAAGGCTGATGTTGCTAGTCTGGAAACCACACTTTGAGAATCACCGCTTTGGATACTAGAATAAGAAGTTAGGACGTAGACCAAGAAAATAAGATCCTATTGAGAATCTTGATTCTCAGGAGTGTAAAATAGATAGTTTGGGGCAATTTTACTCTAAAATTTAATTTTTAAGATGCAAAAAACAGGATTTTTTTTTTAAAAACTATTTCCTGGATGCCAGCCATTCAGCTTTAGCAAAACATAACATTTTGCTGTTTGGTTGGTTTTATGTTTTTTTTAAAGATATCAGAGTACAGACACCAATGAAGCTTTCTGTGTATCCTCCCAGAATCCATTCCTCTTCCTCATTCCCTAGAGAGAACCATGAAATTGGTGTGTATAACATGTANCATTCAGCTTTAGCAAAACATAACATTTTGCTGTTTGGTTGGTTTTATGTTTTTTTTAAGGATATCAGAGTACAGACACCAATGAAGCTTTCTGTGTATCCTCCCAGAATCCATTCCTCTTCCTCATTCCCTAGAGAGAACCATGAAATTGGTGTGTATAACATGTAAACTTGTTTTATAATTTTACTACTTCTGTGTATATTTGTAAAGTACACTTTATACATTTTCAAAACTTACATAGCTGATGTTGTAACAGTTCTCAACTTTTTCCTCTAGAAATTTTTTGTAAACATAATACATGCTGATACAGTGTAACTTTAGCCTATTAATTTTACCTGCTATGTAAATATGCCGTAATTTATTAATCTATTTCCTTTTAGTTGGATTTTCCTTTTAGTAAGTTGTTCCTAATTTTTTACTCTTTCACAGAGGGCTGAAGCAAATATTCTTGTGCATCTCTTCACGTACAGTTGTGAAAGGAAGTTTCTCTAGGGTATATGCCCAGGAGTAGAATCACTGAGAAGTAGGGTAAAAGGTTGTTATGGGTTTCCCTGGTGGGTCACTGGTAAAAAATCCACTTGCCAATGGAGACGCAGGTTCAGTCCCTGGCTTGGGAAGATCCCCTGGAGAAGGAAATGACAACCCACTCCAGTATTCTTGCCTGGGACATCCCCATGGACAGAGGAGCCTGGTGGGCTGCAGTCCATGGGGTTACACAGAGTCAGTTACAACTAAAGCGATTTAGCACACCCACGTGCACTGCAAGGTATGAGAGCCCAGTTTTTTCAAAACTTGACATTTTCAGACATTTTAATTTTTACCACTCATAGAGATGTGAAGTACCTTCCAGTTTTTAAATTCATAATTCCCAGAGTTCCAGGGGTCTTGAAGCTAGTTTTCATGTTTCTTAACATTTCTAGGTGTTTTTTCTGGGGCTTACCTGTGATTTCCTTTACCCATTTTCTGTTGGGTTATTTGCCTTTTTACATGAATTTGTAAATGCTCTTTATGTAATCTTTGCTAATATTTTGATTTATTTGTGTTTCTCGGTCAGTAGCTGGTCTTTTAGTTTTATAGATAAGAAAATCTTTCCATTCTTAAGTCATAAAGATTCTTTTACTTGATGTCAAGTTTTAAAATTAAGTCTTTAATGTATCTAAAATTTATTTTTGCATGTGGTACGAGGTAGAGCTCTAATCTCATATAGATAACCAGTTGTCCCAGCACTGCCCTTTTGTAGCTGATTTGTCGTGCCGTAAGAGTCAGACTGGACTGAGCGACTTCACTTGCACTTTCTGATCTGTCAGGACTTTTCTGTGCGCACAAGTCTGTCTCTGGCTCTCTGGTCTCTGTTTCATAGGTTTGTTTGTCCCTGTGTCAGACCCACATTGTCTTGTCACTTTATACAAACTGATGGCACACATTTTATTGTGACCTTCAGAACTGTTCTGACTGTACTGATGATTCACTCTTCAGGATAAATTATGTGACTGGCTTGTCAAATTTAATGGAAAATCTTGTCTTACAATTTTGATAGGCTTTTCATTTTATTTATAGATTACTTTGGAGCAAACTTATCTTTCAGTTCATGAACATGGTATATCTCCTTTATTCAGGTCTTTCACAATGGCCTTTCAATAATGTTTCACAATTTTTCCTAAAAGGTAATTGGTCATCTTTTATTAGATTTACTCCTGGTGTGTTATTTTGCGTTTATGAATAGTATTATTTTTCTGATTAGTTAATTCTAGTATATAGAAGCACTTCCCCACCCCCTCACCCCCATTTATGAACATGGTATTCTCTTATTTCCCAGTAGATGGCAATAAAATAACATTAAGATTTCATTATTAATCATCTTCAGTGGCATCTTATTTTTTTCCACTGAAATTAAATGATTTATTTTAAAGGAATCAATTCTTAAATATTTCTCAATTATCTCTTTTTGTTCCATTTAGGAGGATAAAAGAAAACGAGATCGTGACCATGTGGATATTGAGGCAGAAAAAGACCTACAGTGTCAGGCCCCTGTACGATTAGACTTGCCTCCTGAGAAGCCTCTTGCAAGCTCTTTAGCCAAACAAGAAGGTTGGAATAACTCTGAATTAACTGTCCTGAATGAGGAAGCTGAAATTATTTTAAGGATGTTAGCCAGGGAAAGTTAAAAGTTTAAAAGCTGTTAAATTAAAATTTGTTTACATTTTCTTATATTACTGCTTAAGAACTTTAAGTTAATTTCTTTTTCAAACTTCTTGCTCTCTTCAGCATATTTGGAAACTAAAGGCATTTCTGTATGAGATAATTTAATGATGGGTAGGAGATAAGGCATGCATAGGAAATAAGCTAAACAATACTCTCTAGATCTTCTCTTTTAAAACGCTCTTCTTTCTTCGCTTTAGAAGTAGAACAGACGCCTCTTCAAGAAGCTTTGAATCAACTGATGAGACAACTGCAGAGGTGAATTTTTTTCTAGCATTTTTATAAGATGGAAATTGAAATGGGAAATAGAGGATCCAAACCACTTCTTTTTATTATTATTATTTCAAATCACATATTGTGGCCTATATCCAAATGTACTTGATTTTAAAGTGGATGATAAATATTTTGCCTGGCAATAGGAGTACTCCAAGAGGCTGACTTTTAGATGTTCTCATTTGGTTTGTTTTAATTGGCAGTTTGAAGAGTGTTACAAAATCCTTTTAATGGCAGATTTTTCCTTAATCTAAAGTAACTTCTGATGTTAAAGCTTTAAACCAGGATTAAATAATACAGGTATTTCCATTTGCTAATAGATCCAAACACCTTCTATATGTCTGTGCTGCTTATCACTGCTGTGAGTGTTCAGTAATTACCAAGTCTGGGAGAAACAAAATACCATAAATAAGATTTGTACCCTCTCTTAAATGCAGAAGTTTGTTCTAAAAAGTATAGTATCTTGATAAAACCAATGTGAAGTTCTTAAAAGGGAAAAGAATAACTTGATCCTTGTTAAAATATTTATTTTGATACCTCAATTCACTCAGAATTTAAAGTTTTAGCCCAAAGAATCTACATTATTAGCAGAGGATTCATGGATATAGGGCATGCATTCATACAGTGAGATTTCTTCTGACTGTGTTGGACTTATATGTCAACCCTAGAACTTATCATAAATATTTTTTAAAATAAAGCTATCTGTATTCAACACCTAATCAGTTTTGCAGTGAAAATCAGAAATCAGTGACCTCTCTTCCTTTCTGGTGTTAAAGAACAGTTCAGAAATTTACAACTCAAGTCTTTACACTTGAATAAATCATTCATTGCTTGTCCCAAAGGAGTGAACAGGTAAGTATTGAGCATTCCAACTCAATTAGAATTTTTGACTGTAAAGTGTTTGGCTACCTTTTAATTTTGTTTCTTGCAATACAAGACCAGAATATAAGTTAATGATGTCTCCGTAAGAGAAATCTACTTGTCAGTCTCTCTCAGTCTGAGAATGTTCACATTGCTCAGAACATTATGGGAATTAGAACTCAGAGCCATATTTTTTTTTAATAGCTTTAGTGATTCTTGATCCTTGAGGTTTAGCACAAATACTGGAAAAGAATGTAATTGACCAGGTTTAGTAATAGCATCTTTGGTCAAACCAAGCGGACTCTATATTAAAATGACTAATTTTAGGGAGTCTAGATAATTTGCTCTGAAGAGGTCCACCAGAGAGATGCTTCGTGGTGTTATTCAGGTAACTTCTATGGATAATATGCATTTGGATGTGTAAGTTCCAAACTGGACATTTTTGCTTATTCTCAGTAATTTTTTACTCTTACAGCTAGGTGTCCTGCTGGGAAGAACCAAGGCAGATACACACACACCTGAGTTCAGATTCTAACTCTGTATTTTATCAGATTTATGACCTAAAACAAATAATTTGACCTCTGAGCATCAGTATCCTCATCTCTAAGTGAGAATACCAGCTCCTTGATGGCTTTTGTGAGCATTAGATATAAAAATATATCTATTCCCTACCACTGTGCCTGGCATGTGGTAAATTTATTTTTTAAATTGCTTCCATTATTATGACTTTTTAAGCATTATTAATGCTGTGGTTATTTGGAGTAAGAAAGCTTTGATATGCCAAATTTCCAGAGGAAAATAACAGACTAATGAACTAATCATATAGAGCAGTAGTTTTCAACTCTGTCTATCCTGTAAGTACCAAAATTCAACCCTAGAAAAACCAGTGCCTGGACCACTCTTCCTCCCGCAAGAGATTCATGTGTAGTGGGTCTAGGGTTAGCCTCCCACCACACTGGAATTCTTTTTAAAGCTCCTCTCATGGTTCTCATGCACAGCCAGGGTTAAGAACCTATGATAGAAAGCGCTGGGTCTCAAGTTTGGAGATATTATAACCTTTTTAATGTCCATTTTTTGAGCAGTCCCCTACACACAAGACAAGTTATACCTATTCATTTAAGAAAATATATGTGGTTGTCCTTCGGTATCCACATGGGATCGATTCCAGGAGCCCCCGTGGGTACCAGAATCCAAGGATGCTCAAGTCCCTTACAGAAAATGGCAGCAGTCCATTGAACAGTCAGCTCTCATATCCACATTTGGGAAGCCCACAGATAGAGAGGGCCAGCTGTACTCATGAGCTTGCAACAGCTCTGTGGCCCACCAAGAGTCCAAGCCTAGCTAGAAACCAGTGTGGAAGACTGCAGATGTGCATTTTAGTTACTATTTCTGCTTTTTCTCTATGGTTAATAAAAAATACATAGTATTAATCTCCCAGAGTACAAGACATTTTTTAGTCTAGATTTCTTATTTTGTTTCTTCTTTCCCTGTGTTGGAGATGTTGCGAATTAATTGAGCTGCATATTTTAAAAGATTCTGTCTTAAGGGTACAATTTATATGTAAAGCATCTGAACCTTATTAAATAGTTATTAGTCTTTAAAATCATTACTTCAGTTTTTAGTGAAAAACATATTAGCCTGCTACAAATTCTACATCTGAAGGATTTCCTCTGACTTAATACTCCTTGACCAGTAATTTTATTTGTAATAGAAATAAAATTTGCTTTTTTCCTGTCTTCACAGAAAAGACCCAAGTGCTTTCTTTTCATTTCCTGTGACTGATTTTATTGCCCCCGGCTACTCCATGATCATTAAACACCCAATGGATTTTAGTACCATGAAAGAAAAGATCAAGAACAATGATTACCAGTCCATAGAAGAACTGAAGGTAACTTGTTATTTATGTTGTATTGGAGAATAGACTGAGCTATGCTACAGTATCTATTCAATTAAGAGTCAAACTTTTGGATCCTGTGTATGGGAAGTTTTTGTAGAAATCTGCGTGTCTGGTATTCAGAATCATTCTCAAGTTTATTTTAATATCCAAAAATCTGTATTTTTTTTTTTTTGTCTTAGAAAACATGTTTGAGCTTGGTGATAGAAAACCAGACAAAATAAATCATCTGCTGTCTTTATTATTTTGTGGGTTTTGGTAAAATTTTGAAATTCATGTGTTCTATGAAATATTTTCTCAACCTTTAAAATGAAAATGTTTGATTTTAAATTTCAGATGAATACAGGCAAAATTGATAGTTTTTTAATTGAAGTATAGTTGATTTACAATGTTGTATTGGTTTCAGGTGTACCACAAAGTGATTGGGCTGTGTATTTTTTTCTTGATTATTTTCCATTATAGATTTTTACAAAATATTAAACAAAGTCCAGAGAAGGCAATGGCACCCTGCTCTAGTACTCTTGCCTGGAAAATCCCATAGGCGGAGGAGCCTGGTAGGCTGCAGTCCATGGGGTCGCTAAGAGTCAGACACGACTGAGCGACTTCACTTTCACAACTCTCATTTTCATGCATTGGAGAAGGAAATAGCAATCCACTCCAGTGTTCTTGCCTGGAGAATCCCAGGGATGGAGGAGCCTGGTGGGCTACACGTCTGTAGGGTCGCATGGGGTCGCAGAGAATCGGACATGACTGAAGCGACTTAGCAGCAGCAAACAAAGTCAGTATCTTAATGGAAGTTGATTTAGAGTAGTTTCTGTTTCTGGACATGTAAAATAGAGAATAAATTGGCTTGTCGAGAAATACCAAGCAGAAGTTTAATTACATTTTCTAGTTTGATGAAAGTGAGTTGCTCCCTGAATTCACTTTGGCTATATTTTTTTTAGCATATTTTCTTCAACATTCAGCAATAAGAAATTTTAAAATTACAAGTAAAGAACCTACAAGTCACGAAGATGATACACGTGCCTAATGTTATAGTTGACGTTTTTCTATCTTTGAATAGCCTTGGTATAGATGCTGTTTTCAGAGTTAAGCTTTTCATTTTAATCATCCTAGAAAAGGAGCCGGGTGTTTTCTGTTTTAATTTGCTCTGTACCAAACCACCACAAACTCAAGTGTTTAAACAGTGTGTCTGCTCTACCTTTGTTTTTTTTTCTGAATGAATATTGTAGTGTTCTCATCTGACCCAAGGGCTAGACCCTAATCATTTATAGAAGGAAAATAAGACAGTAAATGTTATCTTTACTTGGTATCTTTTTTTTCATGCACGTTGATTAGCTGAATTTTATGAATAGTACTAGCATTTAGTTCTGTCTTTACTATCAGTTTGAATGTATATTTCACTCTGAAAAACCTGAATTATATTCTGTTGTATTCAGAGAAACAGAAATTTTTCTCAACTTTTCATCTGGTGAAAATTAAGCTAAAACTGTTTATTTCAGCATGTTTCTGATCTTATTATTGCTTAATGGAAAATTTGTCAGATTTTTTTCCTGTGAATAACTTTCCTTTGATCTTTCCCTTACAATGACAAGAGAGAGTAGAAGTATGGCCACTAAATGTTTTTGAGCAAATGGTCAAGATTTATCATAATTAAAATGAACAAGTATTTTTAACTTTGGAGTTTTCTGTAGACCTATATTTTTTTCTCAGCAAAATTCAATAGCCCCATGTAATGTTTAATTAGCTTATCCAGCTCATTAAACTGAGGTTTTGGTTTTTTTTTTTTTTAATACTTGGAAGTATGCAGAAAGGTCATTCGGCTTTATGAAAGAACAATTGCCATTACACAAAAATCCAGTAAAGTCTAGCACATGACAGTCAAGATTCATGGAATAATAGGGCCTCCCTGGAGCCTCAGTGGTAAAGAACCTGCCTGCCAGTGGAGGAGGGAGAGTGAAAGTCACTCAGTCGTGTCTGACTCTTTACGACTCCATGGACTATATAGTCCATGCAGTTCTCCAGGCCAGACTACTGGAGTGGGTAGCCTTTCCCTTCTCCACAGTATCTTCCCAACCCAGGGATCGGATAGGAGTTGCAGGTTCAATCCCTGATCCGGGAAGATCCCAAATGGCATAGAGCAACTAAGCCTGTGCACCACAACTGTTGAGCCTGTGCCCTGTTAGGAGAAGCCACGACACTGAGAAGTCCATGTATCACAGCCAGAGGGTAGCCCCTGCTCTCTGCACCTAGAGGAAAGCCCACACAGCAACAAAGACCCAGCACAACCAAAAAATATTACTAAATGAGTAAATAATTTGTAAAAGATTCATGAAGTAATGGATCAGACGTGTAATCTGTAGAATGATCGCACTTTTTCCAGTTATAGGACCAGTGGTCATGTAGTGTGGTAGTCATCTAGTTTGCCTCCCCTCGTTTGCCTCTCCTTCCCCAAATACATATTTAATAATTTTAATGGAATGAAAGCTTTTCAGAATATCTATAGCAAAGCTTCTGAACCTGGGGTCCTTTGGATAACCATGGATGAGCCTTTAGAGGGATCAGGAATTTTATAAGATCACAGGGAAATTTTGTGTTCACCTTTGTATTACATGTGTGTGCTTGAGGAGTAGGTCCATAGCTTTCCTCAGATTCCTAGAGATGATGACCTAACAAAATCCTAACTGATTAGAGACTTGGCCAAGAACTGAGGATCCACATATACTTTGTCTGCTTTAAATTTAATACCAAATTTATTGTGACACTTGATGCAGTCTTCTCATGTACTTTTAAATAATATTCAGTCCACCTATTTTCATTACATTAAATGTTTTATGCTGTCATCACTAGTTATTAAATAGTGGGGCTTAAATGTTTTAAATTCAGAGGAGACTGCGGGTCAGATTCTTTTCTGTTGAGTTTTTATCATTTTTATTTAGTAAGGCCTTGGCATAATAAAACTCAGCAGTGGCCACAGGACTGGAAAAGGTCAGTTTTTATTCCAATCCCAAAGAAAGGCAATGCCAAAGAATGCTCAAACTACCACACAATTGCACTCATCTCACACCCTAGTAAAGTAATGCTCAAAATTCTCCAAGCCAGGCTTCAGCAATATGTGAACCGTGAACTCCCTGATGTTCAAGCTGATTTTAGAAAAAGCAGAGGAACCAGAGATCAAATTGCCAACATCTGCTGGATCATGGAAAAGCAAGAGAGTTCCAGAAAAACATCTATTTCTGCTTTATTGACTATGCCAAAGCCTTTGACTGTGTGGATCACAATAAACTGTGGAAAATTCTGAAAGAGATGAGAATACCAGACCTTCCCTTGGACTGCAAGGAGATCCAACCAGTCCATTCTGAGGGAGATCAACCCTGGGATTTCTTTGGAAGGAATGATGCTAAAGCTGAAACTCCAGTACTTTGGCCACCTCATGCGAAGAGTTGACTCATTGGAAAAGACTGTGATGCTGGGAGGGATTGGGGGCAGGAGGAGAAGGGGACGACCGAGGATGAGATGGCTGGATGGCATCACGGACTCGATGGACGTGAGTCTGAGTGAACTCCGAGAGATGGTGATGAACAGGGAGGCCTGGCGTGCTGCGATTCATGGGGTCGCAAAGAGTCGGACAAGACTGGGTGACTGAACTGGCATATCACTCTCATATTTATACAGTGTAAAAATTACTTAACCATGAAAATATGCAGTGGAGCTGAGTTCCCTAGCACATGTGCATACTTTGAAATTTAAACCAAAAGTACAGTTTTGATAGTTTGCCTACTCTGGTTAAATGTTGTAAGTCTTTGAAGTTGTATGGTTTATTTCAGGTTGGCATGATTTTGCAACATTCTGCAAATTATATTTAGCTTATAATAGTATCCAAACACTTTAAATTAGTGTAAATGTTTTGCCATTTTTGCTCAGTTAATTTGACTCTGGTAGGAAATATTGTTAGGATAATTTACAATTGTCCCAGTTTTCAGTCAAGATCCAAAATAAAATATTTAATTCATCAATGGATAATTAAGATGTTTGTTTTTAAACTAAGGATTTTTTTAATTAAATGAAATACTCAGTAATTATTAAATGTAAGATAGAAGTATTTTAATTCTCTTTGTGTGTAATAATATTATACTGAAGAAATCTTCTAAAGTTTATGTAGTTACTATAGAATGTTTAAGAATTTGTAAAGGAATGTAGTAGGATGTTTAAATTAATTTTGCAGTATTTGTTTTGTTAGTTTTAAAACTTAATAAATTGCTCTTAATGTTGTTTAGTAAACAAAAGGAAAGATAGTGTTTTTTTACTGGTTTGTTTTTGTTTGTTTGATGGTTGTTGTTTTGAGTTTTTTGAGGACCTGCGTAATTTTAGACCATGACAGGAGAGTACTTTGTTTTGTCTTAATGTATTCCTCCCTAATATTTTCTCTGCAGGATAACTTCAAACTAATGTGTACTAACGCTATGATTTACAACAAACCAGAGACGATTTATTATAAAGCTGCGAAAAAGCTGTTGCACTCAGGGATGAAAATTCTTAGCCAGGTAAAGGAAATTCTTTGTCATAAATAATAATTACTATAAAATTTATATTCCTTTGATTTTGATTCCTTTATATCATAGTGATAGAGATCCAATACAGTTCAGGTTTTATTTTATAGACAGGTTATATTAAAGTAGGAAATATTAAATTAAAAAAAATTTTAACATGAAGAAAATTACAGCAGGAAGACTCTCATTTGGAATTGATACAAATAAATATTGGCATTCACTTGTAATTATTTATTTGGAAGCTATTGAGTTGGTATTCATTAGATAGACTTACATTGACTGTGAAACAGATACCATCTTGAATTCCAGGACAAGATAGATTATATGAGTTATGAAATCTTTTGGAAGGAGAGCACCCTGTTTCCCTTTGCAGGGGTGGAAGCTAATGTTCTGGTGAAGCACAGGATCTCCTTCAGGTAGAAAGAAAGGAAATAGATAAATGAGCAATCACTCGTAATTGTCTGAAAGCCGCCTCCCCATAGGAGCAGATTCTCCCTTGAAGAACAAGAACCGATTGATAGTAAGGTATGTGAAGTAGGAGAAATGTATGTAGAGGACACATCATTATCATCAAGCTTCATAAGGAAGCTTACACGATAACTTATTCAAAACAAAGATGCCATAGATAGTGGCAGAGACTGACAGGAGTCTGCAGAGCGGTGGCTGATGAAATTGAAGTGATCACTTGCATCTACTGGAAGAGGAGGAGAACTCACCAGATGAATCACGTCTTGTGAGGTTTTACTCGCAACTCTGAATAGATGGAAAATTAACTGAGACAAACCTTATCTTGGCAGGAAGTCAGAAGACTGGGTTCTAGTTTTATCTCTTTTCCACTAACTTGTGGACCTTGGGCCTCTGTGTTCATATCTGTAGAGAAGAAGGTCTCCAAGATAAGTGCTAGCATTCATGTGCTGATTTTAGATAAGAGCTAGAGTAGGGAGTATACCAAGAAGAACAGGATAGAATGTTTTTGCAAAAAAAGAAACGGGTATGAGGAAGAGAAAGAAATTGGAATCGAGAGCTCAGGCTGAAATTGAGGGGAGTTGGAGGATAGCAGAGACAAGTCGTGTGCAGGTGCCACGTGGTTTTCCAGTTTTTGTGGTGATCATCTGTATCACAGTTTTACGTTTAAAGAATTGCCTTTGGGTGCAGATATCTTGGTGTCTGTGTGCTTGGCTCTGAAAGATTCTTGAATCCACTTAACTGAGGAAAGAAAAACATTTAGATTGATAGTCATTCTTGCACTCCTAATATTTAGACAATATCAATTTCCACTCTTTCCTAAAGACTTGGGAAGCTTTAATGTAAGCCAGTTACCCATCTTTGGCAAAATATGCAGAGGAAAGGGCAATATAAAGTGTTTATCCCCTCCTTTGCAGAAATACTCAGAATCCAAGACCAAATTTTTTTAACCTGCAAATATTTATTTTTGTATTTGAAGTAAAGGTGCACCCAACAAATGCAGTGTTTTCTACAGAATATGCACATTTAATTTTTAGAATAAAGTTTGATTTTCAAACAATATATCCAAGTAAATTTTTCCACTTTGATTTACCACTGTTTTCTCATCTTTAAATAATGTAGTTAATACAAGATGCAAATGATTCCAGGAGCTCTTGCATTTTATTGTGGGTGGGGTGGCTGGAAGCACAAAAAAAACCTTCTCTCCACTTTCCCCTTTCTCTCTCTGTTGTCTTCCTTTCCTTCAGATACCTTCCTGTTGAGGAGCCCTACCCATCCTGTGTTACAGCTTCCTGTTGACTATTCTCTCCACCCTAGATGGGAGAGATTCTTAACAACAGTGATTTTTAAATGTTTAAATTTAGACCTTCTGAGTTACTCTTTTAATAGCACATCTCCCAAGAGAGCCCAGCACACCCTTCCATGAATGGTGTCTTTTCAAAAATAACTGTTTTTTAATTCAGTGTAAAAGTTGTAGAGCAGTCATTCATCATTTTTTTCAGTTATACACAAATAGTGACTATTAGTAGATGTGTTATTTTTATAAAGAGTGGACATACGAAGAATAACTGTTTGATCTCCTAAATAAATACTAAATGCTGTATTATATTTATAGTGACCTTGGATCAGACTAATCAAATTCCAAGTGCTGGCTCTGCTGTTGAGACACTGTGTGACCTTAGGCAGGCCATGTAACCTTTCTCAGCCGTTTTACCATCATGTAGAATGGCATAGCAGTAGCACTTCCCTCACAGAATTATACCTCATGAGTGAGAGCTCAATAGGTATAGGTTCAATACCTATACCTATAGGTTATAGGTATACTGTTATCCCCTTCTCCAGGGGATTTTCCGAACCCAGGAATCAAACGTATAGGTATAACAAAATAGGTGTTAGCCGTTAATAATAAATGGCAAAGAATCAACCCTTGAACCATTTGTAAAATGGAGAATTGATAAACAGTGTGCTGATTTGGAGACATTTTGGTTACCGAAAAAGAAAGACACTGCTTTTAAAGTTCAGCTCCATTGCTCAGTCATGTCCAGCTCTTTGCGACCCCATGAACCACAGCACGCCAGGCCTCCCTGTCCATCACCAACTCCCAGAGTTCACCCAAACCCATGTCCATTGAGTCGGTGATGCCATCCAACCATCTCATCCTCTGCCGTCCCCTTCTCCTGCTCTCAATCCCTCCCAGCATCAGGGTCTTTTCAAATGAGTCAGCTCTTCCCATCAGGTGGCCAAAGTATTGGACTTTCAGCTTCAGCATTCAGCTTTTAAAGTAAAATTAATTAAACTCAGCTTTTTTCCATGACTTGTGTTGAAATTTAGAAAATTCTTTTAATTGAATTATTTTAATTTGATGCATTGTTTTTTCTAAGTTTGAAAATATTCCTAATGTAGGTTCTGCTTTATAAAATTCTAGAATGGAAGTTAAAAGGTAACTGAGAACTTTGTGATCCAAGCCCATTCATTTAACCAACACTTACTGAGTACCTTCTATATGCCAGCCTCTGTTTCAGGTACTAGAAGTAGATGGGTAAAAAATGACTTAAGTGACATACACAAGAGGAAACACAAATGGCCACTAAATGCATATAGAAATAATGAAACTAACATTTTTAAGTACATATTAAAATAAGACCTGTTTTTAAAAATCGGTTGTTTTTTTTTAATCACACCCCTAAGTTCCAGGGATTGAACCTGAGCCACCTGTGGTAGAAGTTCCAAGTCTTAACCACTAGACTGCCAGGAAAAGTCCAATTTTTGTTTTTTTTTTTAATGGTACTAATCAGTTTGCCAAGGAGTCCGAGAAAATTTCAAACACTGGTGGGATGCTCAAACACTAAAAATTGTTAAAACTTTTCTGGGAAGCAGTTTAACAGTAAACATCAAAAGCCTTAAAAAATACTCATTCCCTTTGACCTAGTATTTTTACTCATGTGTTAGTCACTCAGTCGTGGCCAACTCTTTGGACCCCATGGACTGTAGCCCACCTGGCTTATCTGTCCATGGGATTCTCCAGGCGAGAATACTGGAGTGGGTTGCCATTCCCTTCTCCAGGGGATTTTCCCAACCCAGGGATCGAACCCGGGTCTCTTGCCTTGTAGCAGATTGTTTACCACTGAGCCACCAGGGAAGCTGTTTTACTCCTCTGATTTATTCTAAAGAGATAGGGATTCCTAGAGATTTTTATTTATAATAGCAGAAACTTGAAAATAAGTTAAATGTTCAGTAGGGGGTCATTCGGAGAAGGCAGTGGCACCCCACTCTAGTACTCTTGCCTGGAAAATCCCATGGATGGAGGAGCCTGGTAGGCTACAGTCCATGGGGTCGCTAAGAATTGGACACGACTGAGCGACTTCCCTTTCACATTTCACTTTCATGCATTGGAGAAGGAAATGGCAACCCACTCCAGTGTTCTTGCCCGGAGAATCCCGGCGATGGGAGAGCCTGGTGGGCTTCCGTCTATGGGGTTGCACAGAGTCGGACACGACTGAAGCGACTTAGCAGCAGCAGCAGCAGCAGCAGGGGATCATTAATTAAACCATGGATCACACATGGGATAAAATACTGTGCAGTTACTTAAAATATTTTAAAGATTATTTAATGAAACAGGGGAGATACAGTTTATTAACTGAAAGAAAATTTGCTTATTCAGTATAATTCTGATTTGCTAATATTTGTAATACTTAGAAAAATACTAAAATGTTAAATCTGTTAAAACTTTTCCTGTCTAGATAATAAACTAACAAGGTTCTTATTTTCTCCTTTACCCATGTCTTTGTCTACAATAAAATTTATTACTTAAATAGTTTTGACATTATTTTAAAAATTATGGTGATTTAGTCACTAAGTTGTGACCAACTCTTGCAACCCCATGGACTGTAACCTGACAGGCTCCTCTGTCTATGGGATTCTCCAGGCAAGAATACTGGAGTGGGTTGCCATTTTCTTCTCCAGGAGATCTTCCCAACCCAGGAATCAAACCCAGGTCTCTTGCATTGCAGGCAGCTTCTTTACTGACTGAGCTATGAGGGAAGCCATCTCTCTCTCTCTCTCTCTCTCTCTATATATATATATATATATATGCATGGGGTCTCGAAGAGTCGGACACAACTGAGTGACCTCACTTTCACTTTTCACTTTCATGCATTGGGGAAGGAAATGGCAACCCACTCCAGTGTTCTTGCCTGGAGAATCCCTAGGCTCCTCTGTCTATGGGATTCTCCAGGCAAGAATACTGGAGTGGGTTGCCATTTTCTTCTCCAGGAGATCTTCCCAACCCAGGAATCAAACCCAGGTCTCTTGCATTGCAGGCAGCTTCTTTACTGACTGAGCTATGAGGGAAGCCATCTCTCTCTATATATATATATATATAGATAGATAGATATAGATAGATAGATAGATAGATAGATAGATAGATAGATAGATAGATAGATAGATAGATATAGATAGATAGATATATAGATAGATATATATAGATAGATAGATATAGATATATATATATATAGATATATATATAGATAGATAGATAGATATATAGATAGATATATATAGATAGATATATATATAGATATAGATATATATGCATGGGGTCTCGAAGAGTCGGACACAACTGAGTGACTTCACTTTCACTTTTCACTTTCATGCATTGGGGAAGGAAATGGCAACCCACTCCAGTGTTCTTGCCTGGAGAATCCCAGGGACAGGGAAGCCTGGTGGCCTGCTATCTGTGGGGTCGCACAGAGTCAGACACAACTGAAGCAACTTAGCAGTAGCAGCAGCATTTGTATATTATATATGTATTTATATATATATCTTATATATTTTAATATAATTAAAAATTATAGTGCCGTAAAATTAGCAGGGTCCATTTCCTGAGGTTGTCACAGTCTGCACTGCTAACACAGCAGAGTATGATGAGAAAAGGCCCCATCATGAGATCCAAGAGGCCTGCTCTTAGTCAGTGATTCTGAGACCTTAGTTGAGTCATTTAGCATTTCTGGGCTACATTGTTCTTATCTGAATGACCTCTGGTCCTTTGCAGTTCTAGTTTCTGTTATTCTGTAGAAGTCTTCCCTGCTGTTACTATGTAGCCCTAAGGAGACTACGCTCCATATTTTGTCCATTGACAACACAGAATTAAAAGGCAGAGTAGTTGCTAGGAACAAGTCTGCCTCTTTAACATTTGTCCAGAAACCACAGGCCATAAGGGATGCAGGGGAAAATTCAGCACATGTTTCACAGAATAGAAACAGTACTTCTTTGGTTAGGACATTATGAGTTCTTAAAAAGAAACTATGCTAGCAGCCTTTTCTCTTTGAGGCATGTTTTCACACAGAAAAATGCCGGTCCTCAGTGATCATCCCAGGATACCAAAATGTAAAAGAGATCTTCCCATGTTCACACGCTTGTTTTAAATATCTAATAATTCTTAAATTTCAGAAGATGAACTGTTCTATTAAATATGAAGTTTTAACACACTATTAAACTTTAAATTTACTACTGCTAAGACTATTTAGTCTTTATTCACACATTGTCTCCTGTGAACTTTTTGATGATGCAGTAAAGTTGCAAAGCCTTCTCTTATGTTGGAAATTATCTGAATTGAAGGAATAGACTTTATTGTACTGGTTCCTAACTATTCTGTCTGTTGGTAGGATTACATTTAATTGTTTTTCTTCCCTGATTAATGACAGGATAAGTGTAAACTCTTATGGGGGAAAATGCGTTACTTTACAAATGAATGGCAAATATGCAATAAGAATATTGCTGAATATTTTTAGGAGAGAATTCAGAGCCTGAAGCAGAGCATAGACTTCATGGCAGACTTGCAGAAAAGTCGGAAGCAGAGAGACGGGACAGACACCTCACAGAGTGGGGAGGACAGCGGCTCCTGGCCAAGAGAGGGGGACGCTGCTGGAGACGCTGAGGCACAGGGCTTCAAGAGCCCCAACAAGGAAAACAAAAAGTAAAGATCTGTGGAATATTATGGTTAAGCTGTCTTTTCCACGCCAGTAATGGGAGAAAATACAATTCGGGGCCCTGCCTTGGGTCCATGGTCGGTTGGGTTTTGTCAAAGTCCATTTTGATGATCTCACACCTCTTTTCTCATACAAAGCACAGTTTGTAATTGTCTAAACACAATTCAAAAAATAGTTCTGAATGTCTGTTCTGTAGGGAAGTCATTTTGAAACCAGTAAATAGTCTCGAGGGACTCATGCTGTCAGTGAGTTTATATTAATGGAGCTATTTGTTTAAGAAAAAGTTGTATATTCATTACCTCATTCCACAGAGGAGTCGAGCCTGTACTTAAGCCTAAGCACAGTTAAAGCTGCCTTCTAAACAGATGGGCTGTCACTGAGATGTGTGCATGTTTTCCACTCAACGTCAGCTCGTAGGAGCAGTGTGAACCACGGTCCTACCAGCCATCAGCTGACGTGGCCTGACTCAGTTGCGTACATGTCCATCCCACTCAGCTGCTGCCTACCTGCCCTGACGCCCAGCACCTCGCTGTCAGCTCTGGGAGAGGGGTTTAGTTAGCAGGTTGGGACTTCTGCTGTTATATCACAAAGTGAACTTGTGACAGGTTTTTCTTATATTTCTAAGATTTATACATTGTAATATATGTTTATTTTAAATTTTAAAAGTTGGACTTCAGTGTACCAAATTGTAAAACAAATTGTACGCCCCTCTGCTTTTAAAATATATTTGAGGTATGGTTCATTTTTATGAATATACTAAGAAAAATGTGTAAAACAAATAATACTGAACACAGGGAGGGAACTGACCAACTACTTGGCTTGCCTTAATGTTTGTGTGTTTTGGGGGCCCCTTACCAGGTCATTAGGGAACAAAGTTTTAATTGGTCAGTAGCACAAATTTCTCCACTTTGGTTGTATTCATATTTGGAATTACATTTTAATGTTTTCGTCTTCTCCTCTTCTTTTCTTTTTACTTAGTATTAATGTGTGCTTTCAGGAAAGACAAAGACGTGCTTGAAGATAAATTTAAAAGCAATAATGTAGAAAGAGAGCAGGAGCAGATTGACCGCATCGTTAAGGAATCCGGAGGAAAGCTGACCAGGAGGCTTGTTAATAGTCAGGTGATGGAGCTTTTCCTTTGTTCATTACCTCCTGATTCGGGTTGTCTGAAACTTTTAGTTTTTAAGTTGCTTGTATACTTTTAATCCATATCTGCCATAGAGCTCTTCAGGACAGCGCTCACAGAAGAAAAAGTAGTAATATACTTGTTTTTAAAGTACATAATTCATATTATCCTCTGTTACTGGCTAGAAGGTTTGGGTTTTTTTTAAAGGACATTAATGTGATTGGGGGCAGAAGGAGAAGGGGACGACCGAGGATGAGATGGCTGGATGGCATCACAGACTCGATGGACATGAGTCTGAGTGAACTCCCGAGAGATGGTAATGAACAGGGAGGCCTGGCATGCTGCGATTCATGGGGTCGCAAAGAGTCGGACACGACTGAGCGACTGAACTGAACTGAAGGTGTTCAAATGGAGAAGGCGATGGCACCCCACTCCAGTACTCTTGCCTGGAAAATCTCATGGATGGAGGAGCCTGGTGGGCTGTGGTCCATGGGGTCGCGAAGAGTCGGACACGACTGAGCGACTTCCCTTTCACTTTTCACTTTCATGCATTGGAGAAGGAAATGGCAACCCACTCCAGTGTTCTTGCCTGAAGAATCCCAGGGACGGGGGAGCCTGGTGGGCTGCTGTCTCTGGGGTCACACAGAGTCGGACACAACTGAAGTGACTTAGCAGACCAATATGTTCAAATGTTGGAAAATGAACCGCATACTTTTAAGATTAAAAGAAAACATACACGGTCTTTTGAAGTCATGTTGTTTAGCACCTCGGTTCTAAAACCAAATGAATTAATCCATGGCTTTAGGTAAGTCACTTCCATTCCCTGGTTTTCAGTATACTTTTTAAAAATAGTTTAAACAGAACTTGGTGGCCTTAAGCACCCACACAGCTCTTTTAAAATTCTGAGATTTTCTAACCTTTTTCTTTAACCCATCAGCACCTGTGTGTAAGTTGAAATGAGTATGATGATAGCCACCTGTAATATTAGTTTGATTAAACTAATGTGAGGTTTTCTGGTGAGCAACATACATATGTATCATATATAAAACTGTTTATGCCATTTGAATACTTTGGGTCTTTGCAGTGTGAATTTGAAAGGAGAAAACCAGATGGAACAACAACATTGGGACTTCTCCATCCTGTGGATCCTGTTGTAGGAGGTAGGTTCGCAGAATTAGACTGCGCATGAACTTGATGCTAATGTGGCAAAGAGCAGTCACCTGGTGACCATTTTAGAGGAGCAAGTCTGAATATTGATAAACCCAACTATCATCATCTATGAAGAATTTGGCTAGGTATCCTGTCCTTCATACTAACAGCCAGCCTAACTTTATTTCATCCCAAAATAAGTACTACCAAATCAAGTTTTCTTTAAAACATAAAGTACCTAGGACGTCCCTGGCAGTCCAGTGGTTAAGCCTTTGCTTTCTAATGCAGGTGCAGATTCACTCCCTGGTCGGGGAGCTAAGATCACACATGCCTTGCAGCCAGAAAACCAAAACGTAAAACAGAAGCAGTGTTGTACAAATTTAATAAAGACTTTTAAAAATGTGGCCCACATGAAAAAAGACTTAAATATATCTAGATAGCTGGACTATCATACACATCATTAACAAACCCAAAATATTAGGCAGTCATTTCTAGCCCTGGTTTAAGAGAATGGCACTTTTTGAGATACCTCAAAAAGACTCAGGCAATATCTCAAAACCTTCAGACTATGGCGTAATAAAATTTAACAGACTTTTTAACTTTAGAGAATAAAATTAATATATATGCCGTGTAGTAGTAGCTTAATGGTAGTGGAATAATATATAGTAAATGACATTATATCTTTCACTGTGGCTGATAGAAAGATTATAAAGGTTAGGAATCACTGTTTTAGAACATCAGTCATACTTTTATTTTTTCAAATGATATTTTAATGGAAATAGAATAGGGAATATTTTGACGTTTGATGTAAGAATGGGAAATATGTATCATTTATCTTAGAGGGAATCATGTTGTGATAAGCATGAGAATGTTTATTCTATAAATAACTTTTCCTACTGCCATTAGGAGGGAGATAATTGGGGATACAGAAATGAATAATGACAAAATGCCAGGAAATAGTTTCCAATATTTATTATTTGCATTGAGGAAGGCACTGTCTTAGGAGCTGGAGGTGGAGCTAGGTATAAAAAGGAACGAAACAGGAACAGACAAGTCCTTTCCTCTTACGTTGAAGTGGGGAAGGAATAACACAAAAAGAATCAAGAGATGGCAGCCTGTCCACCATGAATCAGTGCAGCAGGGGAACAGAGCAGCAGAGTAGTAACAGTGTCTGGAGGGCAAAGACGGCTTCCTTAAGAGATGTTTAGGTTGATCCCAAAGTGGTGAGTAAGGGATTGGGGAATAACAACTTAAAAAAAAACAAACCTTGTAGCAGAGAAGAGCTTGATCCCAGCCTGTCAATGTTTCCTTTTAGCATTGCAGTACACTCAGGGAGGCCTGGCATGCTGCAATTCATGGGGTCGCAAAGAGTCGGACACGACTGAGCGACAGAACTGAACTGAACTTGAAATGCTGAAGCAGGAGAACATTAATAGGCTCCTTGACTTAGAAGAAAAGGAATTGGTGCTGTGATTTGAAAACAAACTCTTTTACTTATTTATTTATTTTGGAAAAAAAAAAAAAAAAAATCCTGTGAGGCCCTGCAGCCATTCCAGGTTGACGCAGAGTTACAGGCCATAGACCGGGCCTTGCAGCTCAGGCCGGAGCAGCCGCCCCCGCCGTGGCTGTGGCCGTGCAGCGCCACTGCCCACACCCCACCGCTGCCGCCGCCACTGCCTACAACTTAACTCTTTTCGCTCTGGGCCCATTTTTTACTTTTATATGAACTTTTCATAGTCGAATTTTTTAGAGTCTTGGGTCATAGAAAATGCCACAGGATTGAGAACATTGCTCTTTCTAATGTATCAGTGATGAAAATTTGGTGATAAGAGATGCAGCTAAGTTGATTTAGGTGAAAGCTTTCTAAAAGGCACAAAGATCTGCCCCTTTCTTTGTACCTGGGGTTCTAGTCTCTGCTTTTGGTCTGGTTTTCTGGGTTTCCACCTCTTGTAGACATTTTCAGATGCAGCCAACACTGACTTGATCCTCACACTCGACAGCTGCTCCCCCAGGAGGCCAGTTTACTGGTTTAAGGTGGAAGATGCCCCTGCTCGCGTCTCAGCTTCATCCTCCTGGTTGGAGGTAACTAGTACCAATTAAGACACCAGATGCTTACCAAGGAAGGAAGATTTTGTTCAGAGGTTTGGAGTTTCTCACAAGTGCTTCTACTTTGTCACACTGATCACATGTGGAAGTAGACTCTATTCCAGGGTGGTCTTGTTACAGAAACCAGAACTCTTCTTCAGAAGAAAACAGTCTTTTCTGTTGGATTTTGTTAGAGACCACATTCTTTGCTGATGCCATCCCTCTCTGTTCTTATGCTTATATCACAGATTTCCAACATCATCACAGGGGTTCATGCCTGGTTTACAGGCTTTTCGTCTTTAAAGGCTGTTCGTCCCTGCAGTACAAGTCTGCCTCTTGTAGAGATTAATTTATCCTGAATGTATTACGAATTCTTGTCTTTAATCAGGGATTTCCCCTTCTTTTACTTGACCTTTTCTACTGGTTTACTTCCATCATCTTAACATGAAAGGTCCAACTTTTAAATGTTTTTTAAAGTGAAGTGCAACATGATTATAAAGAATTCCAGGATGCTGCAGAGTATGATGAAAAGGACCAGATTTGGATCCTGGCTACATTCCTGCCTTTCTCAGCTCAGCTTTTTTTGTTAAAAATGGGTAAAAAAAAAAAAATGGATATAGTAAGGGCTGCCCAGAGTCAGGTGGATGTCATGAACCAGTGTGTCCACAGACACTCTGCAGAGTGCCATGGGGTCACTGCCACGTGGGCCGTCTCCACCATGCTCGCTCTTATGTTTCAGAACCAGGCTATTGTCCTGTGAGACTGGGGATGACAACTGGAAGACTTCAGTCTGGAGTGAATACTTTGCAGGGGTTCAAAGAAGATAAAAGGAACAAAGTAACTCCAGGTAAGGCTCCCATGTGGTAGTAAAGTTTTTTCTCTTCTCATTTTCAAGGAGTGAGGAAAAGAAGCATAATTACCATTACTTTAACTCTATTTGTAGTATTTTTGCAACATTAATTAGATATTTTAAAGAAGAAACTGAAAAATCAGTATTAATATTCAGAATGAGTTTTCTTTCTTGTTTTTCCCCTCCCCATTGTGAGAAAAGATTCACTTGAGTTGTGACTTATAAGTATATATTTTGGAGAAGATAATTTACCTTGGATTTGTTTGTCAGTCATTGAAGTAGCAAAGTTAGAAGGGAATAATCTTTAATAATTAGAAAAATAGATTGATATACAAGTTAAAGAATGGTATTGTGGTTCTGTGTGTGTTTTCATCAACAGTGTTATACTTGAGTTATGGACCCTACAGTTCTTATGCACCACATTATGACTCCACATTTGCAAATATCAGCAAGGACGATTCCGACTTAATCTATTCAACCTATGGGGAAGACCCTGATCTCCCCAGTGATTTCAGGTGAGTCATCATTTCATTGGTACTCTGAGAGCTGCATTGTCCTAAAACACTGATACACATAAGGGATCTATTGATAGATCTACAGAGTTATTCAAATAGTAGGAAATGTGTTGAGTAATCTTTTAATTGACAATTAAACAGACCCTTAGTTATCATCATTCTTTAGTGGAAAGTAAATATTTTAAAGAAAGCATTGTCTCCCTAATATTTTCTGGTGTTGGCATCTGCAGTATTTTAATTCTTACAAAAATATGTTTTTGAAGATGTTTTGTACTTCCACTTACTAAAATTCAGGAGCTTGTTGCTTCACAACGTTGGTGTGCCACTTGCTTCATTGTAGCATGTTTGTGCATCCGTGAGTTGTTCCAGATTTGATCGCTGTGGGGGATCAAATCAAAGTCAAAGCCACCACACATTTCCCCAAGATAGGAGGTAGGACCTGGTTTGATCCAAAGCTGACCCCCATCCAAGCCTGTTTGACCCATCAGGTCCCAGTAGACTCTGGCAGTTCCACTCCACCAGGCCTTATCACATGTTTCTGTGAGAAAGTAACTTTGTGTTCTTGTTTAGGATGCTGGTTACTTTGCATGCCATTAGCATAATGAGATAACCATCCTGACTTACTGGCATTCTGGCTTGGGTTATTCCTTCTTGGCAGTGGAATTTTATAAACTTTCATTACGTGTAAGACTTTAACCCGGTAGATTAACCAGTCTCCTGGTTTTCTGAAAAAGAAGGAATTGTTCACTTTTATATATGTATGGTGGTAGTGGTGGCAGTGTTTTTACCAGTTAGTGACTGTGGTTTCAGATCAAGCCACTTGTTTCCTTTAAACCTCTTCTCACCAGCTTGAATAAATCCTTTCTCAATTATTCATTCATCCATGCATTCCACATAAAGGTATTGCTGGTGCCGTATTTTCCAGGCATCAGCCTAAGTAGGATTTCTTGACTCACTGAAGTGGGATGTGAGAGAACAAAGTCATGGAGAATTCCAGGGTTTTAGATGAAGCCTAGAAGATGACATTGCTGTTACAAAGAGGGAAGATTTTAGAAGGACTACTTCAGGAGGAAGATCCAGCAATTCAATTTTGGACATTATGAGGCTATTTGACCTCCAAATGGAGCTTCCAAAGAGTGTGGTCCAACCTGGAGGTGTAATTTTGAGAGTGTTTTAGTACATACAAGAGCCCTGAGGCAAATACCATCAGGACGGGGGAGCCTGGTGGGCTGCCGTCTATGGGGTCACACAGAGTCGGACACGACTGAAGCTACTTAGCTTAGGGAAGGAGTGAAAAAAGAAGCAAAGAATTCTACTGACTGAGCCCTCATCCCCACCATCACTGAGATCTTATTTTTCTTTGAACTTCCCCCAGAAGCATTTCCTTTTCATGGTGTTCTTGACATTGCTTAATTCTGTCATGACGATAAATCTATCACTGGTAAATATGTAAGTATAATTGTGTTCTGTCTTGATGGAAAGTTTCACATCATGGGTGTAAGTTAAAGGCATCTAATTAAACAGTTGGCTGTAATAGGAAGAAAACACCAGTGGAGATCATTTCTATGAAAGTGACTCTCCCAACACTCTTTTTCAGCATCCATGAGTTTTTGGCCACATGTCAAGATTATCCATATGTTATGGCAGATAGTTTACTGGATGTTTTAACAAAAGGAGGACATTCTAGAGCCCTGCAGGAGTCAGAGACGGTAAGAATGCTGCTAAAGAAACAGGATGGTTTATCATTGGTTCTCCATTGTTAGTCATCAGTGTTATGAAACCATGGGATTAACCAGTGTGGCAGCTGAACTCCATTCCACTGAAAAGACAGCCAGCCCGGGTGGAGCCCACGGGTGGAGGACAATGAACGGAAACAAGTAACTCGGCTACCAGGATCTGTGAGGGCCAGATGATTGTCATTATCTCCTCATCTTGGAAATGTAGAAATCAAAAATGGGGGTTATAACCCAGAAGTCAGCTTGTGTTCCATACCCGAACAAAAAAAGGAAGTCTGGCTCACTGGCTTGACACTGAGTTGACTAAAATGACAGGGAACGTCCTTTTCCTTATGTAGTAATAATACAGTGGTGGAGCCTCAAGTAACAAAGTAAAAAGCTTCCTCATTGCTGTCTTTTGTTAACACTTGTAAATTAGCTCCAGTTCAGTTGGACATAGTTCATAATCCAGGGTAATTCAGGGACTTGACTCCAAGATGAGAACCAGAAAACGTTTGTTCAGTGGAGAGGAGAGCTGATCTCCAGAATGTCTCTGTCGTCCTAGTTGGAGGGGCGCTGTGTCTTCGGGGGGTACGCCTCTTCCTGGTGGCCGTGCCTGCAGCCCCAGTGCACTCTGCCTGCACTGCGCCTGCGCCTGCTGGTCCCGGGGTGCCTTCAGCACGGCTGAGCCCACGCCTGAAGTTCGTGAGAACTGCCGTACGGCCTTGTATCTTAGCACAAAACTGCTTTCTTTACGTCACCTAAAAAACATTCAGCTTTACATCAGTTCAGAAATATTTTTACTATATACTTCCCATCAATTAATCTGAATTAATTAAAGGTCTTGAACTAAAATTGCTTATCTTTCATTTGGTTGATACAGTGGTATATTTCAAATTTAAAATGTCTCTGCCCTTTGATCTAGCAGTTCCTCTTCTCAGGATTTATACTAGAAAATAAGACAGAAGTTGTATGTAAGGAATACAGTTTTTATAATTTTTTAAAACTAGAAATCAGTTAAATAAATCACAGTATAATCTTTCAAGAGAAGATAACAGATCATCATTGATTTTTGCACGATACATGTTTTGCTTATATACGCATTATCTCTGAAGACTAGGGTTATGGGAAGTTTTCACCTTCTCTGTAGCATTTGAACATTTTATACACATCTGCTGCTGTTTGAGAATATTGCCTCTTAATGTTGAATACACTAGGAGTTCTCCTGTCTTCTCTTTGTCAGAGATTTTAGCCACCTGATGTTTTCTTTAATAAAGTGTTTTTCTTTATCCTTATAGTCATCTCCTGAAGATGAAGGCCAGAGGATACTTGACACAGCAAAAGAAATGGAGGTGATTGTATTTCATTTCTTTACAAGAAATATTTAAATGGCAAATAAGCTAAAAAGCCTAAATGATAAAGCTTTTATCTTTTAAAAGCAAAATATTTATTATCTCCTGAAATCAAAGAACTTTTTTTGCCTGTGGAGAAGTTTGCAGCAGTGAGTACGGTAAACAAGCATATAAACAAGGGAGCCGAAGCCCGTTACTGTACAGTGTAAGTGTACATGTGGGAACACAGGCTGGAGGAGCCAGCTGCTCTGGACAGTTGGTGAGACCCTCACGGAGAGGCTTCCAGGTGAACTGGGTCTAGAAAGATGAACAAGGTTCTCGCAGCGCAGGGCCAGGTGTATGAAGTGGGTAGACCTCCATGTGTAATGACATAATCTGAGCAGGCAGGGCGAAAGAGCACCCAGCAAGTGAGTGACCACAGGCTACCAGGAGAGAGGAGGATCAGATGACAAGTTGTGTATTCAGTGCTAAGAAGGTGAGATTTTTCTCCTCAGAGACTGTATGATTCGATGCAGAGGAGAAGGGGGTGCTGGAGGGAGCGGACCAGTGAAAAGCTATGGGACTTAAGCTAGTTGTTTTTTGCTTAGATAACAATGTAATGGAAGAGAATGAAGATGTACAATAAAGAAAAGTACAGTAGAACTAAAATTTATAGGGCCTGATGCACAAGGTAGATATTAGCATTGTTAGCTCACGTCAGATGTACAGGAAAAGGAGCAACCTTCATCAGGGAAAGAAATATCTGGTTTCAGGGCTGATGAGTGTGGTTTGGAACATCACTGGAGGTGTGTTGATCTGGAGGTCATTAGTGTCACGGCAGAATTATTGTAGGTATTAAATGAATGAGATTGTCCAGGCAGAACACATCATGAGAGGGCCAAAAAACCTTGGAAAGACCAACGGTTAAGACAGGAAGAGCATGGCAGAGTCAGGCAGGAGAGAGTCCAGCAGTGTCGGATGCCACACGAAGCCCTCTAGGTCTTGTCATTTGTAACCTAAATCAGAGTAATTTCAGTAAAATGGTGGGGACAAGATAAAGATGCCTTGAGTTACATGACTTAGAGAGTTGTAAGCCTTTTGAGAGGAAAGAAAACTTGAAGATGGGAGATCAAGTAAAGATAGATGCAAATGTACATGGTACTTAAAAAGTCATGTCATTTTCCAAGAAAGATGAGCCAGGCAAAGTCATGTTCGTGGTGAACAGGTAAGAATGAAGGAAAGCTGGAGAATGGGAAGGAAAGCTGGGTGAGAAGTGTTTTGAGTTGAGTTGTTAGGGCCCAGCTGAGGTGGCAGACCCGAGTATGTACTGATAGGGTTTTTTCCACCATACTTGGCCCATGTATCTGAGCTCAGAGTGCAATACCAGAGTATAAATGGAACCATTAACTTTGGGTTACTCATTGTCATGGTTGATCATTTCCTAAAAACCAGTGTTGGGGTTATGGAAATTCTGAGTCTTTAGAGTCCAAAAATAAAACTACCCATTTTAGGATTTTGTTTCTCCCATGCAATACTAATAGCCTGACTTTGAGGCCCATAGGATAACCCAGGAAGTATCTCACGTTCAAGTTCTACCATAAAGGAGTGCCAGTGAATGGACTGAAACATTGCCTGTGAGCCTCAGAAACTGCAGCACCACCACCGTCACCAAAAGGGCAGCGACAAGGCTTTCATCCTTAGAGTGGCGATGAAGCAAATAGCACAGTGTTTAAAACACACCACCCCATTACCACGAAGTGTGAACTTAGGGACACGTCCGCCAGGATTTAGGAATGGCATTTTAAAGGTTTTTATGGCATCAGAATTATCACTCTAAATAAGTGAAATAACTTGGCTTATAAACACAAGCCCTCTTACTAACTTCTCATTCTGGCACTGTCAGGGCTTAGCAAGCTCAGATAATTTTTTTTTTAAGCAGGTTACAGAAGTTGAACTAACAGGGCCTTTTGACTCCAATCATCAAGACAAGCTTACAGCGCTGAAAGCAGTAACAAACTTTGGAGCTCCGGTTGAAGTGTTTGACTCCGAAGGTGAGTGTCTCCAGGGGACTTGAAGGAAACGCTTCCTGACACAGGCAGGCAAGATGTAATGTCAAAGGAGCACAGGTTAGCATAGCCATTCAGTACAGGAACATGGTGACTGGCCAAGCTCAGTGAATAGTAAAGCATGTCTGTGGTGTTGATTTCATTTAGCGGGGATTACTCCTTTGAGGAGAGACGACTAACCAATAAATGGCAAAACCTCAGAGCACAGCGTTCAGTTTATTGCACAGGATCAGATACAAGATGTCTAGGATGTCCTTAATAAGTTATTTTTCTCACAGAAGCTGAAGTGTTCCAGAGGAAACTTGATGAGACCACCAAACTGCTCAGAGAGCTCCAGGAAGCCCAGAATGAGCGTCTCAGCACCAGACCCCCTCCCAACATGATCTGTCTCTTGGGTCCATCATATAGAGAAATGCATCTCGGTATGTGGTACCTCTTAGAATCTGAGCCACCAGGGCAGCCCAGGAAGACTGGAGTGGGTAGTCTATCCCTTTTTCAGGGGATCTTCCCAACCCAGGAATGGACCTGGTTTCTCCTGCATTGCAGGCAGGTTCTTTACCATCTAAGCTGCCAGGGAAGCCCCTGGTTAGAGAAGCAAGCCGCTTAAAGGGAGCATTGCTTGAGTAGTGATACCACTATAAAGTAACACTGAAGGGAAACACCAGGGACAGTTCATTTTCTGTATTCATGTTTATTGGGCTTTTTTTTCCAGTTATCTAAAGGAATCACATTTCAGTACCTTGAACTCTTTTTCTGTTGCTGTTTTTTTTTCCCCTAGCTGAACAAGTGACCAATAACCTTAAAGAACTTGCACAGCAAGTAACTCCAGGTGATATTGTAAGCACATATGGAGTCCGGAAAGCAATGGGGATTTCCGTCCCCTCCCCCGTCACTGGAAACACCCTTGTGGATTTAACAGCAGGTGCGTGCCCTATGTCTCTGGGAGCGTGGAGGGCTAGGGAATATCAGTCCTCTCCCTCCAGCAACATCTGCAGCGTGTTGTCTCTGATGCTAACGTGTGAACCAGTAGAGTTTTCTTTCCATCTTGTCTAAGGAATAAAGACCTCACACATTTGCAGGAAAAAAAAAAACTATAGTGATACACCTGCCTAGTCTTTAACCTTGAACATGGTGAAGAAGGGCTGTCAACAGTTACTCTGTTTTACTGTCACATCCCCTTTTTAATTAAAAGGAAAAAAAGTGCTAAATAAAGCACCTTTTTTTTTTTCTTTCAGATTTTGAAGAACCTAAAAAGACTGATGTTACTGAGTGTGAACCTGATGGGATTTGAATCTATCTGGTATTTGATTATATATTATGTATATATTTTTTTCATTAACTTGGAAATGCTTTTCAGAAGATATTAAATATTTGTAAATTGTGTTTTTAATTAAACTTTGGAACAGTTGATTTTAATGTTCCAGAGGTTGAACTTCTATTAGGTAATAAAGCTGAACCTGGACTATGAGCTGTATTGTACATATCACCTGAGTTACCCCTTCACCTTTTCCTGGGGCTGAATCTGAGGATGAAGTGTTAGAGAAGAGCTTGGGGAATAAAACAGCCTATTTCCTGACCATCCATTAAAAAGTTGCCCAAATCATTGAAATCCCTCATTTTCCCATATTTGCCTTTCTTCTCATTAAGGAAATTATAACCAAATGGTTCCTGACATAGCAGATTTCACTTCGAGGATTTATTCAAAAAGTGGCCTTGTGAGGAAGGAATGATTTGGACCTATTGGAATACTGAGCAGAAAGTGGATGGGAGTGGACCTAGGCAGAGTTCTTGCAGAGGAGTGATAGTGCTGCTTCCTTATGTTTCACGGGCAGGACCATGACTTTAAAATTACCATCCAGTGAGATTCCCATTGTTATACCATGAAAACAAATTCAACTTCAGAATTTACTAGCCTGTCCCCCATATACGTGTTGAGGACGATGCCCTTATGTGGAAGGACCAGGGCTCCACCACGAAAGCAAAACAAAATAAAAACATGTTAGGAGTTTCATAGCACTAACTTGTCTGGTGTTCCTTTTTGGTTTATTTTTGCCATTTGTAGAGGGGTTTTCCCAGTATAATTAAAGGACAAGCTAAATAGGAGACAAACTAAATTGTCCATGAATATGTAAGGAAATCACCAAGCTTACAGGAAAGTTGATGTTTCTATTTACTGTTTTTCAACAGGTCACCTATGATTCTGCCATGCCCCCTAAACTGATACTCATCTACTTTTATCTGAAAGGCAAAGGTTAAGTTCCTGAGCAGTTTAATTATTCAAGTAGGAAATGTCCTCTTATATGACCAGGCACTAGCTGCTGCTGCTAAGTCGCTCAGTCGTGTCCGACTCTGTGCGACCCCCTAGACAGCAGCCCACCAGGCTCCCCCGTCCCTGGGACTCTCCAGGCAAGAACACTGGAGTGGGTTGCCATTTCCTTCTCCAATGCGTGAAAGTGAAGTCGCTCAGTCGTGTCTGACCCTCAGCGACCCCATGGACTGCAGCCTTCCAGGCTCCTCCATCCATGGGATTTTCCAGGCAAGAGTACTGGAGTGGGGTGCCACTGCCTTCTCCGATGACCAGGCACTAGACTGTGACCTAATTCAGGGAACAAATTAGGTTTAAGACCCTACTCAGACTGTATAGAGTCCTTCTGTAAAACACCCAGGCTGGTAGCTATTTTATTATTTTATTGACTTTGAAAACTAACATTTAACAAGTAGGGTGAAGGAAAATTGAATCTCTCAAGAGAGTTAAGATGACCTAATCTTTCAAAAACATACTTGAAAGCATATGCCAGAAGAATGAAAGAATCCATTCAAATATGTATGTATCAAGTCTTTTTAGAGTTTGTCTCTCAAATATAATTCAAGTAGCAACCAGCTCTTAAAACTTTCAATTTATTTAGCTAAGTAGTTCCCAAAGACCAAGAAAACATTTAAATTCAAAACACTCCAGGACAGATTTTCCAGATTGCTGATTTAATCTATGAAAAGCTAAACAAAAGAGAAACACTGGTACTTCTTTATAAAAATGAAATATAACATTTTGAAACAAATGTTACAGATCTATAAATATTCAGTATGTCGAATAACCCCTAGTTGTTTCATGTACTTTCTCAAAGCATATTTTTATACATATACACAATGTATACAGTGGTTAATGATCTTTTCTGTTTAGGAAATTTTCTTAAGGAAACCAGAAAACTTCACTAGCATTAGTGAGGCCACCTTAGAGATATGAAGCATGCCCCTGACCCATAGAGAAGGTCAGTGTTAGGAAAAATACTTGTCTTGTCATAAAGCAAAATGACACCTGTGAACAAATGACTTGGTAATTGGAAAATGAATTTATAACAAGTAACAAGTGATTTTTATGGTCAGTTATACACTATGATCTGAATGTCAGAAATTCAAAACTTAATATTATTATCTGAGCACAGTGAAAAAAAATACCTAAATGGTAACCAATTATTTTTTAAACTCCCAATTGGGATTTCTTTGCTGGAGGCAAACAGTAATTTGTATGTTGCAGGAGTAGAAGCATGTCCACCTCAGAGAGGCCCAGCATACTGATGTGTGTCACTGGATCAATGACAGAACCTTCGTGATTTCCCAGGAAAGCCCAGTCACTCCTGATTTTAAGGGTATAGATTTAAGTGTAGTACTTAGATGAAGAACTGGTGTGTGAAAAAGGCAATCTTAAGTAAGGTTTATTTCCCTTACCAGCGTTTTCACCGTTAAATTCCTTTAGGACAGCAGGTTCTTGTGATTTATTCCTACGTGTTCCAGTTTCACGTGATGCATCAGAGCTGCCGCTAGCCCACCCAGCCCCCAGGACTCAGTACTGGCCAACAGCAGGTTCGGCTCCAGTCCCCTCCCTGCCGTGGCTCGGGTGCCGGCTCACTCCACCGCCCCCGTCCCAGGCAAACTCGGCTGCTTAGTCACCCGGCTGCAAGGTCGTGTCACCTTTTAAAGCCTCACATATGCAAGACTTTCTGTATAGTTTCAGGGGAGTTCATGGATGACTTGTGGCTAGAATTCCTGCTATACAGTCAAGTTCAGCTGTATTAGAAGCCCTGGAGATACTCTGGTTATGACGCAGTGAAGGCAGTTTGGAAAAGGGAATGGGCAGTTTGGTCTTTCCTCATGTTAAAACATGGATTGACTTCTTTCGATTCTTTTGGAGCTGAAGTGCTATAAGACACCACACCTCACAAACCTGGCTTTTTCACTTGCCTGGATTCAGTCAGCTCAGAACATCCACGCACTTGTTTGTGAGAGGCCTGGCTTCCCGGATCCAGGAACCTCTGCACATGCTGATGCTGAGTAGGCCCTCTTCAGAGCTAGCTGTGAGGACTGAAGGGGAGAACTGCAGCCTGTCCGCTTCTCTCACACAGATGCCACTCCTTTCCAGTATAAAGCTAAGCCAGACTGCAGGGTTGCAAGGGAATGCATGAGGAGTCAAGGAAGGGCTGAGAGCTTACACCTTCTTTTCTAAGGCTTTTCACTTATTAAACCTAATCTCAATTCTGGCTTCAAAGATGTCTGATTCAAGCCAAGGCTCTGCCACTCGCTGCCTTCCTGTGGTGAGCCACGCTCCTCAGCTGCATCCCTCGGCTGACCCCGTGAGCTCACACAGGACAGTGGTCCCACTTGCGTGTCCATGGTTACCAACGAAGAGGCTACACTGGAGGGAAGAGAATTTGTCCAGCGTCTCAGAAGCCATTTAGAGGGTGACACCTCAATTAATAATGTGTCCATTTTTAAACAGACATATGCCAAAGAGGATAAGAAGTGTCCACTGTGGGACTTTCTCCCTATTGTTTGAACCCATTTGTAGATGTAAAGCAATCTTTCAACTCCATTTACCAGAATGCCTGTATGAGAAGTGTGCGCTCATAGCTGGTGTGCTGGGGAGAAAGGAGTTCCCGCCCATCCTGGACGAGAAAAGACATGTTCCACACGTGCAGCTCATAGGCCGTGGGGGGGCGGGGCGGGGGGGGTCTCCAGGTCACGCGCCAAGGTCTCCTCCACAGCACCTTGGGGATGAGTGCATGGCCCACAAATGAGCTGTTCCCTGCTGGGCTGGAGGCCGCCCTGCAGACTGGGACAGCACAGAGGTTTTGGCTGCCTGTGTGTAAGGCTGGGTGATTGCCCCAAGCTGACAGGTCCCCTAGTGCAAGTCCAAGGAGGCCACGCACGCACAGCCACCTGCTCAGGTGGTGATGACCAATCCCTTGGACTGCCTTTGTGCCTGGTGTGGGGCTGGGCCTTCCGCCTGGCTTGCTTCAGAGAAGGAAATGGGTTTCCAGCATGTCTGGCACCTACCAAAAGCCCTCAGTTCAGCCCCAGGCCTTGGAACTTGGCTGTATCCGTACAGACAAAGTAAGTCCTCAGTTCACCTTTGCCTTTGACATTAATCAGCCCGCGGCACTCACAGGAATACCCTAGTCCCTGGAGGATGGTACATGTCTCTTCAGTAACCTGAAAAGGAAAGAAGCGTAAGTCCTCAGAAGAGAAAAACCTGCTGTGGCAGGGATGAAGAGACATTGGCCGACACAGTCTGGGTTCCCTCCAGAATTTGGTGGCTAGAATCCCCTGGCAGACTTGACAGCCCAGGCTCCCTCGCCTCCACTGGGCACAGGTTTCCCCAGGTGAGCTTTTACCTGGATTTTTCCAAGTTCTCCAGTGCTCTCCATTCGACTGGCAACATTGACCGTGTTTCCCCAGATGTCGTACTGAGGTTTTCGTGCCCCAATCACTCCAGCAATCACAGGCCCATGGTTTATGCCTAAAGATATTTGCAGTTGGCAGATCATAGAGACAGAACCTCCAGCTATAGGGCTACAGAATCCACCCAGCTACCACAGAAAGGATTGGCAAAACCACGAAAATGAAGGTAGGCACGGTGCTTCCTGCACCTGGGACAGGAGATGGCACTTGAGATGTGAGGGGAGGGCTCCCTGGGCAGTTCCTTTTCAGACTTGACTGGATGTGGAGCCTGAGTTCAGTGTTAACACTTCCTTTATCTGCTGTGTGTGTGTTAGTCACTCAGTCGCATCTGACTCTTTGTGACCCCGTGGACTGTAGCCCGCCAAGCTCCTCTGTCCATGGGATTCTCCAGGCAAAAATACTGGAGTGGGTTCCCATTTTCTCTAAGGGATCTTCCCGACCCAGGGATCAAACCCAGGTCTCCTGCATTGCAGGCGGATGCTTTACTGTATCTGTATTTGCTAATCACCTCTTAAACAATGAATGGGTTTTGGGCACTGACCGTATTAGCTGTCGGTGACTACTTAGGTTAATAATTTCGATTTGTTTTCAGGATATTTAAGGTCACCTGTTTACAATTGGGGATTCCCCATGGTAATATATATTCCTGGTTACTTAAAACCTTCAAAGAAAAGTAGTATGCAAGGAAAGAATAATTTCCCAATCACTGGGTTGTAGGATCAGAGAGGGATTTATAAAGTTTTTCGAAACAGATGGCAACATACACCCAACTGAGAGTGGGGCTGCCAGGAGGCAGGGATGGCAACATACACCCCACTGAGAGTGGGGTTGCCAGGGCTGCACAGTCCCGCCCTGAGCCACAGCCCAGTCCACCTTCCCAGGCCTCACCAACTCGGAGGCGAAAGGAGTTGAAGGAGTGCCGATTGATGCCGTCCAGCTTGCTCATCAGGGCGGTGCTGAACTCCACCATGATGCCGATGTGGGCATGCTGCCGCTCCAGGTCCTGCGGGACAGAGCGCTGTACGTGGGGCCGTGGGCAGTGCTGCCCCGTCTTCCTGCCTCCAGAGCACCCTGACCCGGGGAGCACTGTGTGCCAGCCGGGGCGTGAAAGCCACGGGGGGCCACTGCTGGGCAGAGCTGTACCGACCAAGCCTCCTCCACAGGGTGTCCAGGACTCGAGCACCCCCTTAGTCTCCCCTCCTGGCGAGGGGCCCCCTGTCCCGACCCCTCCAGCAAATCGTCCCTCAGGCTGAGGCATGAGCTCCTTTGCCGCTCCCTCAAAGGAGGGCATGTGGAGAGGCGCCCCTTCAAGCACAGTGTTGGCCTGGGGCTGTGCCCACTCTCCCCTCCTCTGGGGCTGCGGCGAGGCCAGCAGGTGGGCTGAGTACCTGATTCTCAGGCCCCGAGGGGATGCTGAGCCCCGCAGCGGCCATGTACGTGCTGCCGATGGTCTTGATCTTCTCCACACCACTGAACTTCGGCTTTAACAGCAGCTGCAGGACAAAGGGAAGCAGGGCCGTACAAGAGGGCTGCAGCCTGGGCCTGTCCCCAGTCCTGAGATTGATGTTACTGAGTGTGAACCTGATGGGATTTGAATCTATCTGGTATTTGATTATATATTATGTATATATTTTTTTCATTAACTTGGAAATGCTTTTCAGAAGATATTAAATATTTGTAAATTGTGTTTTTAATTAAACTTTGGAACAGTTGATTTTAATGTTCCAGAGGTTGAACTTCTATTAGGTAATAAAGCTGAACCTGGACTATGAGCTGTATTGTACATATCACCTGAGTTACCCCTTCACCTTTTCCTGGGGCTGAATCTGAGGATGAAGTGTTAGAGAAGAGCTTGGGGAATAAAACAGCCTTTTTCCTGACCATCCATTAAAAAGTTGCCCAAATCATTGAAATCTCTCATTTTCCCATATTTGCCTTTCATCTCATTAAGGAAATTATAACCAAATGGTTCCTGACTTAGCAGATTTCACTTTGAGGATTTATTCAGAAAGTGGCCTTGTGAGGAAGGAATGATTCGGACCTATTGGAATACTGAGCAGAAAGTGGATGGGAGTGGACCTAGGCAGAGTTCTTGCAGAGGAGTGATAGTGCTGCTTCCTTATGTTTCACGGGCAGGACCATGACTTTAAAATTACCATCCAGTGAGATTCCCATTGTTATACCATGAAAACAAATTCAACTTCAGAATTTACTAGCCTGTCCCCCATATACGTGTTGAGGACGATGCCCTTATGTGGAAGGACCAGGGCTCCACCACGAAAGCAAAACAAAATAAAAACATGTTAGGAGTTTCATAGCACTAACTTGTCTGGTGTTCCTTTTTGGTTTATTTTTGCCATTTGTAGAGGGGTTTTCCCAGTATAATTAAAGGACAAGCTAAATAGGAGACAAACTAAATTGTCCATGAATATGTAAGGAAATCACCAAGCTTACAGGAAAGTTGATGTTTCTATTTACTGTTTTTCAACAGGTCACCTATGATTCTGCCATGCCCCCTAAACTGATACTCATCTACTTTTATCTGAAAGGCAAAGGTTAAGTTCCTGAGCAGTTTAATTATTCAAGTAGGAAATGATACGTGGTCCTCTTATATGACCAGGCACTAGCTGCTGCTGCTAAGTCGCCTCAGTCGTGTCCGACTCTGTGCGACCCCCTAGACAGCAGCCCACCAGGCTCCCCCGTCCCTGGGATTCTCCAGGCAAGAACACTGGAGTGGGTTGCCATTTCCTTCTCCAATGCGTGAAAGTGAAGTCGCTCAGTCGTGTCTGACCCTCAGCGACCCCATGGACTGCAGCCTTCCAGGCTCCTCCATCCATGGGATTTTCCAGGCAAGAGTACTGGAGTGGGGTGCCACTGCCTTCTCCGATGACCAGGCACTAGACTGTGACCTAATTCAGGGAACAAATTAGGTTTAAGACCCTACTCAGACTGTATAGAGTCCTTCTGTAAAACACCCAGGCTGGTAGCTATTTTATTATTTTATTGACTTTGAAAACTAACATTTAACAAGTAGGGTGAAGGAAAATTGAATCTCTCAAGAGAGTTAAGATGACCTAATCTTTCAAAAACATACTTGAAAGCATATGCCAGAAGAATGGAAGAATCCATTCAAATATGTATGTATCAAGTCTTTTTAGAGTTTGTCTCTCAAATATAATTCAAGTAGCAACCAGCTCTTAAAACTTTCAATTTATTTAGCTAAGTAGTTCCCAAAGACCAAGAAAACATTTAAATTCAAAACACTCCAGGACAGATTTTCCAGATTGCTGATTTAATCTATGAAAAGCTAAACAAAAGAGAAACACTGGTACTTTATAAAAATGAAATATAACATTTTGAAACAAATGTTACAGATCTATAAATATTCAGTATGTCGAATAACCCCTAGTTGTTTCATGTACTTTCTCAAAGCATATTTTTATACATATACACAATGTATACAGTGGTTAATGATCTTTTCTGTTTAGGAAATTTTCTTAAGGAAACCAGAAAACTTCACTAGCATTAGTGAGGCCACCTTAGAGATATGAAGCATGCCCCTGACCCATAGAGAAGGTCAGTGTTAGGAAAAATACTTGTCTTGTCATAAAGCAAAATGACACCTGTGAACAAATGACTTGGTAATTGGAAAATGAATTTATAACAAGTAACTAAGTGATTTTTATGGTCAGTTATACACTATGATCTGAATGTCAGAAATTCAAAACAATATTATTATCTGAGCACAGTGAAAAAAAATACCTAAATGGTAACCAATTATTTTTTAAACTCCCAATTGGGATTTCTTTGCTGGAGGCAAACAGTAATTTGTATGTTGCAGGAGTAGAAGCATGTCCACCTCAGAGAGGCCCAGCATACTGATGTGTGTCTATACTGGATCAGTGACAGAACCTTCGTGATTTCCCAGGAAAGCCCAGTCACTCCTGATTTTAAGGGTATAGATTTCAGCGTAGTACTTAGATGAAGAATTGGTGTGTGAAAAAGGCGATCTTAAGTAAGGTTTATTTCCCTTACCAGCGTTTTCACCGTTAAATTCCTTTAGGACAGCAGGTTCTTGTGATTTATTCCTACGTGTTCCAGTTTCACGTGATGCATCAGAGCTGCCGCTAGCCCACCCAGCCCCCAGGACTCAGTACTGGCCAACAGCAGGTTCGGCTCCAGTCCTCTCCCTGCCGTGGCTCGGGTGCCGGCTCACTCCACCGCCCCTGTCCCAGGCAAACTCGGCTGCTTAGTCACCCGGCTGCAAGGTCGTGTCACCTTTTAAAGCCTCACATATGCAAGACTTTCTGTATAGTTTCAGGGGAGTTCATGGATGACTTGTGGCTAGAATTCCTGCTATACAGTCAAGTTCAGCTGTATTAGAAGCCCTGGAGATACTCTGGTTATGACGCAGTGAAGGCAGTTTGGAAAAGGGAATGGGCAGTTTGGTCTTTCCTCATGTTAAAACATGGATTGACTTCTTTCGATTCTTTTGGAGCTGAAGTGCTATAAGACACCACACCTCACAAACCTGGCTTTTTCACTTGCCTGGATTCAGTCAGCTCAGAACATCCACGCACTTGTTTGTGAGAGGCCTGGCTTCCCGGATCCAGGAACCTCTGCACATGCTGATGCTGAGTAGGCCCTCTTCAGAGCTAGCTGTGAGGACTGAAGGGGAGAACTGCAGCCTGTCCGCTTCTCTCACACAGATGCCACTCCTTTCCAGTATAAAGCTAAGCCAGACTGCAGGGTTGCAAGGGAATGCACGAGGAGTCAAGGAGGGGCTGAGAGCTTACACCTTCTTTTCTAAGGCTTTTCACTTATTAAACCTAATCTCAATTCTGGCTTCAAAGATGTCTGATTCAAGCCAAGGCTCTGCCACTCGCTGCCTTCCTGTGGTGAGCCACGCTCCTCAGCTGCATCCCTCGGCTGACCCCGTGAGCTCACACAGGACAGTGGTCCCACTTGCGTGTCCATGGTTACCAACGAAGAGGCTACACTGGAGGGAAGAGAATTTGTCCAGCGTCTCAGAAGCCATTTAGAGGGTGACACCTCAATTAATAATGTGTCCATTTTTAAACAGACATATGCCAAAGAGGATAAGAAGTGTCCACTGTGGGACTTTCTCCCTATTGTTTGAACCCATTTGTAGATGTAAAGCAATCTTTCAGCTCCATTTACCAGAATGCCTGTATGAGAAGTGTGCGCTCATAGCTGGTGTGCTGGGGAGAAAGGAGTTCCCGCCCATCCTGGACGAGAAAAGACATGTTCCACACGTGCAGCTCATAGGCCGTGGGGGGGCGGGGCGGGGGGGGTCTCCAGGTCACGCGCCAAGGTCTCCTCCACAGCACCTTGGGGATGAGTGCATGGCCCACAAATGAGCTGTTCCCTGCTGGGCTGGAGGCCGCCCTGCAGACTGGGACAGCACAGAGGTTTTGGCTGCCTGTGTGTAAGGCTGGGTGATTGCCCCAAGCTGACAGGTCCCCTAGTGCAAGTCCAAGGAGGCCACGCACGCACAGCCACCTGCTCAGGTGGTGATGACCAATCCCTTGGACTGCCTTTGTGCCTGGTGTGGGGCTGGGCCTTCCGCCTGGCTTGCTTCAGAGAAGGAAATGGGTTTCCAGCATGTCTGGCACCTACCAAAAGCCCTCAGTTCAGCCCCAGGCCTTGGAACTTGGCTGTATCCGTACAGACAAAGTAAGTCCTCAGTTCACCTTTGCCTTTGACATTAATCAGCCCGCGGCACTCACAGGAATACCCTAGTCCCTGGAGGATGGTACATGTCTCTTCAGTAACCTGAAAAGGAAAGAAGCGTAAGTCCTCAGAAGAGAAAAACCTGCTGTGGCAGGGATGAAGAGACATTGGCCGACACAGTCTGGGTTCCCTCCAGAATTTGGTGGCTAGAATCCCCTGGCAGACTTGACAGCCCAGGCTCCCTCGCCTCCACTGGGCACAGGTTTCCCCAGGTGAGCTTTTACCTGGATTTTTCCAAGTTCTCCAGTGCTCTCCATTCGACTGGCAACATTGACCGTGTTTCCCCAGATGTCGTACTGAGGTTTTCGTGCCCCAATCACTCCAGCAATCACAGGCCCATGGTTTATGCCTAAAGATATTTGCAGTTGGCAGATCATAGAGACAGAACCTCCAGCTATAGGGCTACAGAATCCACCCAGCTACCACAGAAAGGATTGGCAAAACCACGAAAATGAAGGTAGGGACGGTGCTTCCTGCACCTGGGACAGGAGATGGCACTTGAGATGTGAGGGGAGGGCTCCCTGGGCAGTTCCTTTTCAGACTTGACTGGATGTGGAGCCTGAGTTCAGTGTTAACACTTCCTTTATCTGCTGTGTGTGTGTTAGTCACTCAGTCGCGTCTGACTCTTTGTGACCCCGTGGACTGTAGCCCGCCAAGCTCCTCTGTCCATGGGATTCTCCAGGCAAAAATACTGGAGTGGGTTCCCATTTTCTCTAAGGGATCTTCCCGACCCAGGGATCAAACCCAGGTCTCCTGCATTGCAGGCGGATGCTTTACTGTATCTGTATTTGCTAATCACCTCTTAAACAATGAATGGGTTTTGGGCACTGACCGTATTAGCTGTCGGTGACTACTTAGGTTAATAATTTCGATTTGTTTTCAGGATATTTAAGGTCACCTGTTTACAATTGGGGATTCCCCATGGTAATATATATTCCTGGTTACTTAAAACCTTCAAAGAAAAGTAGTATGCAAGGAAAGAATAATTTCCCAATCACTGGGTTGTAGGATCAGAGAGGGATTTATAAAGTTTTTCGAAACAGATGGCAACATACACCCAACTGAGAGTGGGGCTGCCAGGAGGCAGGGATGGCAACATACACCCCACTGAGAGTGGGGTTGCCAGGGCTGCACAGTCCCGCCCTGAGCCACAGCCTAGTCCACCTTCCCAGGCCTCACCAACTCGGAGGCGAAAGGAGTTGAAGGAGTGCCGATTGATGCCGTCCAGCTTGCTCATCAGGGCGGTGCTGAACTCCACCATGATGCCGATGTGGGCATGCTGCCGCTCCAGGTCCTGCGGGACAGAACGCTGTACGTGGGGCCGTGGGCAGTGCTGCCCCGTCTTCCTGCCTCCAGAGCACCCTGACCCGGGGAGCACTGTGTGCCAGCCGGGGCGTGAAAGCCACGGGGGGCCACTGCTGGGCAGAGCTGTACCGACCAAGCCTCCTCCACAGGGTGTCCAGGACTCGAGCACCCCCTTAGTCTCCCCTCCTGGCGAGGGGCCCCCTGTCCCGACCCCTCCAGCAAATCGTCCCTCAGGCTGAGGCATGAGCTCCTTTGCCGCTCCCTCAAAGGAGGGCATGTGGAGAGGCGCCCCTTCAAGCACAGTGTTGGCCTGGGGCTGTGCCCACTCTCCCCTCCTCCGGGGCTGCGGCGTGAGGCCAGCAGGTGGGCTGAGTACCTGATTCTCAGGCCCCGAGGGGATGCTGAGCCCCGCAGCGGCCATGTACGTGCTGCCGATGGTCTTGATCTTCTCCACACCACTGAACTTCGGCTTTAACAGCAGCTGCAGGACAAAGGGAAGCAGGGCCGTACAAGAGGGCTGCAGCCTGGGCCTGTCCCCAGTCCTGAGAAGGGGGTAGGGTCCTCTCCCGCCACCACTTCTAAACGCAAACATTTCTCCCGCTGGGCCTTTGCCCTCCTTTGCCCTTTGAGTTCACACCTCCGTACAGGTGGGGACAGCCTCTGGGTTCTCTCCCTGCTCCTTTGTTCCCTGACATTCCTTGTCTTTTTCATTCTCATCTGGTCTCATTCCTGCGTGCTTAGTTGCTCAGTCGTGTCCGACTCTGCGGCCCCACAGACTGTAGCCTGTCAGGCTCCTCTGTCCCTGGGGATTCTCCAGACAAGAATAATGGAAGTGGGTTGCCATGTCCTCCAGGGGATCTTCCCAACCCAGGGATCGAACCCAGGTCTCCTGTATTGCAGGCAGATTCTTTACTGTCTGAGCCACCAGGGAAGCCCAGTCTAATTCCTACTAAGATGCAAACACCCCACTACTCAACAGAGTCTACACAGGCAGGCGGATTATTTGCAGCTAAGACTTAAGCCCAAACTGAATGACTAACTGCAACAGACTGCCAGCACAGGCTAAGCAAGAAATCAAACAACTATACAACCTAAATCTAAGCAAGCTGCCAATCACAGAGAAGATAACACATTATATGCTGAAGAGACAGAAAAGGCAAATGTGTGTGCTTTTCATAATGTGTGTGATGTGTGCTCCCCGCAAGGGAGCCGCAGCACACGTGTAAGCTGGGCCTGGGGCACCCGGGCCCGCCCCGCTCTCTCCAGGCCGCGTGGAGGCCCTACCTCGTCGAAGTCGGCGATGATCTCGTTGAGCAGGCGCAGGCACTCCAGCCCTTCCTTGTTGACGTCGCACTCTGTGTAGAAGACTTTAAAGTCCGGCACCGACGCAAACATGACGCACACGCAGTCGTAGGACTGATGGTACCAGTCCTGGATTGGGGGAGGGGGAGACACAGGACCCCATGGCCACCCGGCCTCCTGGGAGCAGGGCGGCGAGCAGACTGGGGCCGATGCCTCCTCACGCTCCAGGAGCAGGTGTTGGCGGGGGTGGGAGGGGGACAGGAGGGGCTGAGCAGTGGTTCTCTACCTGACTACCATGAGATTCAACTGGGGAGCATTACAAAACAGGAGGTTCTAAATCAGTTTGTTGAGGACGGTGGGACTCAGGTTGCTTTGGGGCTCCTTTAGGTCCCCTGTGTCTGCACAGCTGGGCTTGAGAACCCCCGGGTATAGATGGTAACAGTCAGGAGGCCTGTGTTCTCTGCTCGCTGGGCCTGAGTTTCCATAGACAGGAAACTCTGCTGCACAGACTGGTAGAAATGCGTGTTTTCATCAGCAGATGGTCCGGATTACAAATACCTGGACATGTGCTCCTTGCAACAATTCTGCCAGCCAAGTACTATCAGCCCCACTTTACAGATGTGAAAATCAAGGCCCAGGGCGGTGAGACCTGAACGCAGGTCTCTTGACTCCGAAGCCTGTTTTCTTACAGCTCATGGCACACACAGTCTCCTGGGAGCATCGGTGAGGCCAAGTGCCACGGGGACCAAGTGCGGAAAGCAGCCTCCCTCCAGGAACCACACCTGTGCCTCGGGGCTCCCTGCCCAGAGTGACTAGTCCCTTATTGTCCCCACCTCGTTTAACTTGTCACCGATGAAGTGGGCAGCCACGTGCGCGGGCAGGACATTCTCTAGAAGAAGGCGGTTCACGTTCTCCATGGTTTCAAACTCCTCATGTTCCTTCTTGAACTTCTTCTTCCACAGACAGTCCAGGCGGCAGTAATAGTCAATCTGTGGACAGGGGGATATCCGAGTCCTGGCTGCAGTGAGCGAGGGCAGAGGGCAGAGCACACTCATAACCCCAGGGGCCACGGAGCCTCCCTGTGCCTCTGGCCAACATCGCCAACTCAAGGGCCGCCCTGCGGTGGCCTTGAAACCCCCGTCAGCCGAGACTTACAATCCTCAAGTGACCCACACGATTAAATGTCACTCAAGTCCTGACGACAAGTAAAGACATTTAGGACCCCTGACCCCGGGAGCAGAACGTCCTGAAAAGACTGCATCTTGTGTGCGGCTCCAAGTCCGAGGCTGCCCCCACCTGACCCCCAGCCTCTCTCCAAGCAGAGGGGCCTCCCGGGCTGTACCTGTCTGGAGAGCATGATGAGGGTGGTGTAGAACAAGACCAGGTAGAAATTGACCATCGTCTTCAGATGCCATGAACAGGATGAGGAGCTGCTGGACACGAGGAGGAAAGGCAGATGTCACCCCCACTTCCCCTGGAAGCCCCCCCAAACGCGGGCCCAGACCCAGTGCTAGCCCCTGGGAAAGTGAGCCAGATGGAAGGGTGCTGCTCTCAGAGCTCGTGTGCGCAAGGCTGGCAAACAAGATGCTTCAGGTTGTAAAGCAAAGAGGGAGGTACCGTGGAGGCTGACAGCGAGGTGACATCGGAGCTGACACCTGGTCACAGGGAAGGGCCACAGCAAAGTCAAGGAAGGCACTGTAGGCAGGTGGGGGGCAGCCAGAGGCAGCCCACGCTCCTCAAGGTGAGCGGGGCTTGCAGAAGGAGCCGCAGGTGCAAGCCAGGCCCGTCGGAACAGGCCTTGTCCTGGGTCCCCCGGTTTCTGCCTTTTAGCTCAAGGCAGCCAGGTCTCTCTCCTTGGCCCACCTGAGCCCCCAGCCCCAGAAGCAGGCACACACCAGCCCCTCCATGTGTCTGGGAACAGACCAGAGACGATCACTCTCTGCAGAACTCTGAGACCCAGGACACGGCTCAGAGCCGGGTGCTGGGCTAAGGGCTGCAGCCTCCACCTCCCACCCCAGACTGGCCTAGAGACAGGAAGACAGGTGGCCTCTGGGGACCGGGGACACACCCCCTGCCGATGAGTCACATTCAGTCCTGAGCGCTGCAGACCCAGGGCCACGGCTTCCCCTTCTGTAAAGTGGGAACCACGCCACCTGCCAGTCCAGCCCACAAGCTGTCTGCTCCACAGGGGACTGTGGATGCAGAAGCACCCGAGTTTGAAACGGCACTGAGACAAAGCAAAGGGCACTGCAGTGGGCCACAGTCAGGACGGGCAGTGAGGGACGGGGCCTCACCTGAGGGTGCCATTGGTCCCGGTGAGGTTGCCCAGGCTGTGGCCACAGCAGTCCCACTGCCAGCTCGGGGAGACGTTGAAGAGGACCAGGTAGGCCACCAAGGCCACGGTCAACAGCACGACCTTCAGCTCCAGGCTCATCCGCAGGAAGACAGAGCAAGCGATGAAGGCCAGGATGCAGCTGCAGGTGTAGTACTGGGGAGACAGGGGTGTCGGTCAGCCCACCACCTCCCGTCTCCAGGAGGCACCTCCCGTCTCCAGGAGGCACCTCCCGGACCAGAGGTCACCAAAAGGAGGGACACCTGTAGCCACAGGGGACTCCATGAAGAACCAGCGTATCTTCAGCATCACTCTCCTGCCTCCCTTAACAGGGAGCAGGCAATGGAACCTAAAACTTTCTATAATATGTTGGTTTTAGCATAAGTTTACTTCCACTTACAGCCAATGAACTCATTTAAAAGGAAAAAAAAAAATGTAGTAAATGAAAAGGCCAGTGCCATGTGGCCGTGACAAGGTCTTGAGTTCTGCCGTGAGCTGGTCCCTCCCGAAGTGCATCTCCGCCCATGTCGGTCTCCTGCTCAAGATCCTGCTATGGCTCCCCAGGGCCCCCAGCATAGAGACCGAGCTCCTCACCCTGGCCCTTGTGCTCTGCCCAGAGCTGGATCTGACCTACCTCTGGCTCCATCTCCCAATCCTCCCCCACCTCCTCCCTGTGACACAACCACCTGCAACCTACTGTGCCCACCACCTGCCTCGGCTGTTTCTCTCTGTCCCACCTCCTATCTCCCTGCCGACCCATGACCTTTCTGCCCTTCAGAGACCAGCTCAAATCCCCCACTGCCCCCCTCAAGTCCCCCCGCCCTCATTCTGTCCAGGAGGGCACTCCAGGCACTCCCAGCCCTGGCTCCACTGCCTCTGAGGCAAACCTGTCCCCCTCCCCAAGCCACATCCCCATCCACGAAGCGAGATCGTGACGGGCGTGGTGGGGGACAACCTTCCCCCCTGGGTGCAGGCGCCAGCACCCACCCCGCACTCTCACCTCTCCTCGGAGAGCCCACGGGCTCCGAGCATGCAGGGAAAATCCGAGTGAGGGCACGGGGCGCGCGGAGGGACACACTCACCGGGAGGAGGCAGTACGGGCTCATCTCCCAGCCGCTCCCAGCCCTCAGGCCTGTCTCATTCCCAACAGGCAGCCCCCAGTCCCGGAAGGGCATCAGCGGCTATGGACAAGACAAGGGCCCTGTGAGAGGTGTTCTGGGACGACCCACGGTCTGCTCAGGCCAAGCAGGGCTGGGGGCAGAGGGCAGGGCCCGGGGCTCCGTGGCACAGTGAGCGTCTCCTGCCAGGCCCGGCTCTAAGCCCAGTGCAGGGGCACGGCACCCCGACCTCCTCCCACGCGGCCACAGCTCCACTGCAGCGGAAGGCACGTGGATCCTGCCCCAGGGCCCCCAGGGCTGACTCGGGGAGAAGCTGGGAGCAGCGTTCTCAGTGAGTCCCCTTCTCCCCAGGTGATGCTGAGGGAGGCGGTCACAGAGTCCCAAGTGCAGCAGACACGGAGGTCGGGAGGAGATGCCGACGCTAGATGTGGGAGCGGGCAGGACCAGCTGGGACAAGTGCTGTCCGAGCACGAAGCAAGTGAGCCCAGCCCACGAAGTGGGACCCGCGTGCCCCCAGCACGTGCCCAGGGCAGCTCGACCCCAGTGAGGAGACGGGTCTCAGAGAGGCTGAGACAGGACCTCCTTGGGGGCTGGAGAAAGACTGGCACGCCAAGGACACAGTGGTGGCCGGGTGAGCGCTCTGCGGGCCTCGAGCCCTCGCGTGGCCAATGCAGGCTAAGGAGCTCGGAGTCGCCACGGGGGCTGCCACAGGCCCGGCCCGCCAGGCTGTGCGTTATGGCCACATCCCATGCTGCTTTTAGGCAACAGGATTATGGGATTCTAGAACCTAGAGGTTCCCAGGGTCGAAGACTGGCTCCCTCCTCCCGGAAGTGTGCTCAGTCCTGAGGGGTCCTGGCCAGGCCCACCAGCCCCGGCCCCGGCACGCACCAGGTTGACGACGGCGATGACGAGCAGGCTGCCGATGGTCAGGATGGCCAGGGACACCCGCAGCAGGGGCTGCGTCTCCACGCTCTCGGCGATGGCTCGGAGCTTCCCCCGGGCCGGGCAGCACCTCTGTGGAGTCACAGTGTCATCACAGAGGACCCGCAGCACCCGGGGGGTGCCCGCAGCACCCGGGGGGGCCCGCAGCCCAAGGGCCCAGCAGAGGGAGAGCTTCCGAGAGCTCCGAGCGGGGATCAGGGGTGCTGGGCCTGTGTCCAGCCCAGAGCTCGGGACACATGTGTGAGCAGACAGAAGGGACATCCCCACCCTTGCGGCTGGGACAGCCATGGCCGCTTGGGGACCACTAGCACCTAGGAAAGGGGATCCTGGGAGGAGCCTCCAGGGCACTCAGCACTGTCCTCCAGGCTGGGGGGCAGAGCTCGTGGGGAGGGGCTGGGGTCACCACCACCCTGACACCTGCTGGGGCCTGGCCAGCGCCCAGTCAGGGGCTTCCTGCTCACCAAGAACTCATCAGCGAAGCACAAGCCTAGTACCAGCCCAAGCACGCAGGCCACCAGCCCAAAGGACACACCCAGAGTCTTCGCCCTGGAGAAGAAGGAAAAACCTAAGTTTGAGGGGACCTTCTGCCCAGGGCATGTTCCCCACCCCCAGCACCTCAGCCAAAGGGGGACTCTGCACACTGGTCCAGCTGCCCCACGAACACCACACAAGCCCAGGATCAACATCACACCACCCCCACCCCCGCCATTTCTGGGCCCAGTACACAAGAAATAAGTGGTTACGCAGCCTTTACACTCCTGCCCAGCAAGCACATAAGCACGTCTAAACGTGTTCCTTATTTCGTCTTTCTTAAGCACATCCTGAACCTTTGGCCTTAGCACCCTTCCAGAGGCCACCAAGGAGCTGATCTTACTCTCTCCCATGATCTCAGCACTCTGTCCCTGTCCACCCCCTTCTCTGCCTCCCCCTCATCAACAGAGCCCCTACCTCTACCTCAGAGCCTCAATTTCCCACACCTAAGAGGGAGATGGTGGCAGTTACGATTTTAGGAGTTGGCCCTTCTACAACTCCAAACACCTAGGGCAACTGAAAGGCCTCCAGGGCCACACAGATAACCGGTGACTGTGGTGGTGGGAGGCACGTGGGAGTGGGGAGCCCTGCAGCATGAGAGAGCAAGCACCTTCAGTTACAACGAAAAGCTGCCGTGGCCGATTCATGTCAACGTATGGCAAAAACCATCACCATGTTGTAAAGTAATTAGCCTCCAATTAAAATAAATAATACATTAAAAAAAGAATTAAAAACTGAACATTGGCAACTCCAGGTATGGGGACCACTGCACCCAGGCTGGTTTCTGCAGCTCGGAGGTCTAAAGTGACTAGAGTTACTCATGGCCAGCCCCTTCTCCCAGGCTGGGATCTGCGGGTCCCCAGCCCTCCTCGCCTGACCCTGGTAGGCCTGACCATCCGGCCCGGCCCCCGACTGACCTGGACAACAGCAAGACGTGGATGAGCAGGATGCAGACGAAGACGAGGCTGGCACAAGCGAAGTAGTAGCGGACCCGGGGGATGGGCGCCAGGCGGTACTGGGGGCAACAGAGACTGTGAGGGGCAGTCGGGCAGTCGAGGCCCCACCCATAGAGCCACTTGCCCTGACCCCTTCCCAGCTCCACCCGGGCTCTGGTTAATCATCTTTTAATAAAAACACCCTAACCCTACCTCCTTGACTTCACCGTGATGCTGTTACATCATCATGAACAAGCCATTCTCATTTGTTTTGGTTTTGCAGATTCTCTTTTATATTCAGAGGCAACCCCTTCCCCTCCCCAACCTGGCTTGGGTCTCCATCTTTATTTCCCAGGTCCCTGAAAATCCTGTATCCAAGTGAGCTCTAGGGTTACTGTGATGGGGGCTACCAGTGGGTCTGTTGTCACCCCAAACTGAGCAGTACAACCAGGCCTGAGCCCTGAGCCTGGATTTCGGGGGCCCTGTGCGGCCTGCCCCTCCACACCAGGCAGATCTCTGCCCGCGGGGCTCCCACCGCCGGTGAGCAAACCGAGGCTCAGGGAGCGGGCGGCCCGTACGGGCTCCCAGCAGCAGGAGGCCACCAGACCTGCCTTCGGGCCCCAAGCTCCTCACGCAGGGAGACCCCTGGAGGCTGACACGGGCGCTACGGGCTGGGCCACCCTCTCAGGCCACACCCGTTGCCAAGACGCTCCAAACCTCAGTCTGTGAAAAGGGTTCTAGCACCCATCTCGGTCAGCAGGTGAGAGTAAAATGACCACGTGTGGGCCTTGGACGCTGCCAGAGCCCCTAGGCCCTCAATAAATAAGTGAATGGGGACTTCCGTGGTGGTCCAGTGGCTAAGACTCTGTTCTCCCAATGCAGGGGTCCGGGGTTCAATCCTTGGTCAGGGAACTAGATCCCACATGCCACAACTAAAGATCATGCATGCCTCAACAAAAAACGGAAGATGCTTCATTCCACAACTAAGAATGGTACAGCCAAATTAAAAAAAAAGGTCACTAGCGGGACACAGCGTGGTTTTACGGCAGCCATATGGGGGGACCAGTTGGGCCCCATCAGACCAGTACTAAGTCTGGGGCTTTTCCCTAAAAAGGTCAACACTGTCAGCCACTGTGTGCCCTGGCGCCATCAGCTGAGGTCTGGCATATAGGGAGCAAAGCTTCCCAAACCCCAGTAGGTGAACCACTCCCGGGCATGGCAGGCAGAGCGGTGAGCCAACAGAGACCCCAACAGGCTGGATGGACTCCTGACCCCACCCTGGTGGCAGTTGGAATGACTCCCCAGCACCCTCCCCAAGCAGACCTTCTGGGGGTGTTGGCTGCCCCTGTCCCCCGCCCTCAGACCTTGGAGCCCACCTTCCCAGGGCTTCTCAGGGGTCCTCACCTCTCGCTCGAAGCCCTTCTCCAGGAAGATGGACCCAAAGGTGGAGAAGTCAGCAGACTTGGAGCAGCAGGGTCTGTGGGGCGGAGACGCAGCAGCAAGAGGTGAAGCCTGGAGGAGTCGGGGCGGGGTGACACGGGCCACCCACAGAGGAGGGGGTGGGGCAGAGCACAGGGCCCGCCTCAGGCGGCCGCCCCAGGGACACAGCCCTGGGCACGAGGCACAGGAAAATGGCCCCTGCTTGAGGGAGGCGGGGGTCTCAAGAGCCTCACCTGGTAGAGCTGAGTCCCTCGATGGCTGACAACATCTCATCATCGTATGAGTCGTCCTCTGACCGCCCCTTGGGGGACGCGCTTCTGGAATCAGACACCCACAGCAGCATCAGCCTGGGGACCTACAACCACTCACCCAGAGGCAGGGGTGTGGATGAGATGACTCACCCAAAGTGGGGTTCCCAGGTGCCCGCAGGAGCTCCCAGAGCCTCATGCAGAATGGAGGAGGGTCGGGCCAGACCCACTAAGGCTCAGAGAGGGCAAGTGAAGGCCCAGCATCACACAGCATCACCCACCAGCAGCCCAGCAAGAAGCAGAGGGCCGATCCTGGCCCAAAGTCTGTTCCACTAAACCCCAGGTATCCCTCACACCAACCCCAACAACCCCACCACAGGGTGAGTATACAGCAGGCACTTAATCACTGTGAAGCTCTGGTTCCTAGAAACACTCTGACCCAAACCAAGGCAAAATCCACAGTCAAGGCTGAGCCTTGTGGAGCTGCCATTCAGGACAGAGGCCAGTCAGGGCAGACTGCCTGGAGGAGGTGACTTGGGCAGGACTTGGCCAGGACAGCAGGGGACAGGGCACAAACCTGTCAGGAGTCCGGTGGCGCCGCAGGGGAACATTCCCCCGCCCTCAGACCTTGGAGCCCACCTTCCCAGGGCTTCTCAGGGGTCCTCACCTCTCGCTCGAAGCCCTTCTCCAGGAAGATGGACCCAAAGGTGGAGAAGTCAGCAGACTTGGAGCAGCAGGGTCTGTGGGGCGGAGACGCAGCAGCAAGAGGTGAAGCCTGGAGGAGTCGGGGCGGGGTGACACGGGCCACCCACAGAGGAGGGGGTGGGGCAGAGCACAGGGCCCGCCTCAGGCGGCCGCCCCAGGGACACAGCCCTGGGCACGAGGCACAGGAAAATGGCCCCTGCTTGAGGGAGGCGGGGGTCTCAAGAGCCTCACCTGGTAGAGCTGAGTCCCTCGATGGCTGACAACATCTCATCATCGTATGAGTCGTCCTCTGACCGCCCCTTGGGGGACGCGCTTCTGGAATCAGACACCCACAGCAGCATCAGCCTGGGGACCTACAACCACTCACCCAGAGGCAGGGGTGTGGATGAGATGACTCACCCAAAGTGGGGTTCCCAGGTGCCCGCAGGAGCTCCCAGAGCCTCATGCAGAATGGAGGAGGGTCGGGCCAGACCCACTAAGGCTCAGAGAGGGCAAGTGAAGGCCCAGCATCACACAGCATCACCCACCAGCAGCCCAGCAAGAAGCAGAGGGCCGATCCTGGCCCAAAGTCTGTTCCACTAAACCCCAGGTATCCCTCACACCAACCCCAACAACCCCACCACAGGGTGAGTATACAGCAGGCACTTAATCACTGTGAAGCTCTGGTTCCTAGAAACACTCTGACCCAAACCAAGGCAAAATCCACAGTCAAGGCTGAGCCTTGTGGAGCTGCCATTCAGGACAGAGGCCAGTCAGGGCAGACTGCCTGGAGGAGGTGACTTGGGCAGGACTTGGCCAGGACAGCAGGGGACAGGGCACAAACCTGTCAGGAGTCCGGTGGCGCCGCAGGGGAACAGCCTGAAAAGGAAAGGAGGAGAAGCTTATTCTTGAGGACATGAGCCTGGTGCAGGTCTTGGGACTAGGTCTATCATCTTGGGTACCCTCGGATGCATGGACCGTCCAGGCTGCAGGCACCTGGGACTGAAGCTGAACTTGGTCTGGAGAACCAGGAGTCCAGAGACATCCCCAGCCCCCTGGAGCATTCTCCAAATGCCCTCATTTCCCCAAGGGCCCCAGGAGGGAGGGAGGCAGGGCAGAGCCCAGAACTATCCTGCACATGCAGAGAGCAAGGCTCAAGACAGAAGGACCCCTTAGCATCTGCCCCCGCTGCCCTTTCCCAGGGCATCGCCTCCCAGCTCCCTGGGAGGAGGGTCCTACCTTGAGCCTCCGCCCGTGGGACACAAGGGTCTCGCTGCTGCTCACGCTCTCGCGTTGGTTGAGGTGCGCGAAGGGCCGAGCCGCCCCCCAGGACTCCAGGTAGCGCGTCATGCGCACGGACGCCCGCATCTTCAGGGTCGCATCCCCCTTGCTCTTGGAGTTGTGCTGGCTGGGCTGGGGCGGCTGCTGGCTCTGAGGGCAGACAGACACAGCCTGTCCCACCCCTCCCTTCACAGCCCAGGAAGGGGCCCCCACCCACACCCTGCTCCCTGAGCAAGGAGATGCTGCCCAGAGCGCTGGTCCATCTGCAGAAAAAGGAAAATGACAAGGCAAACTGCTGGGGCTGCAGCCCCTCGGGGACTGGTGGAAGCCCAGTGCACTCACCAGCTAGGCTCCAAGGAGGCCCCCGCTCAGGGACCGTCCCTGCCCCATCCACAACTGTGCACAGCGCCTCAGACCCACCTCCGCCTCCCCAGGGCAAGAAGGGGGTTAAGGTCCAAAGCCAAGAGGCCCCGCTTGGCCCATGAAAGTCCATCTACTACTACTACTAGGTCACTTCAGTCGAGTCTGACTCTGTGCAACCCCACAGATGGCAGCCCACCAGGCTCCCCCATCCCTGGGATTCTCCAAGCAAGAACACTGGAGCGGGTTGCCATTTCCTTCTCCNGGTCCAAAGCCAAGAGGCCCCGCTTGGCCCATGAAAGTCCATCTACTACTACTACTAGGTCACTTCAGTCGAGTCTGACTCTGTGCAACCCCACAGATGGCAGCCCACCAGGCTCCCCCATCCCTGGGATTCTCCAAGCAAGAACACTGGAGCGGGTTGCCATTTCCTTCTCCAATCGGCCCCTCCCAATGGAGGTACCTCGGGCAGATGGCACCCAGGAAAGCCACAGGCATCCTGCCTGGCCCACCCTCATGTGGCTGGCACATGTCCCCTGGCAGCAGCAGGAGGAAGGGGAGTGCTGGCTGGCAGCCCGGAGCGACGGCCAACCCAGAGCTGAACCCACACCCCCATGGGGCAGCACTCCAGGGAGTTCCACTCGTACAGCCCTCAGACTACGGCATGGGTCCACCATCCGCCACGCGCCCTCTGTGCCCGTGCCAGGGATGTGGTGGTTTGTCCAGGCCCCAAGCGAGGGACCACCTTCCCCCCACCTGGAACAACAACCGACCGATGCCTGGGACCATCCAAAAGGCCACCAAGGACAAGCCCGAGCCATCTTGAGTCCTCCCCCCACCAACACTCCTGCCCTCCAGGAGTCCCGGTCTGCAGGGGTTCCCACAAACACCCACATAGACCGGCACCTACAGCCACAAACGGTTGTCAAGCCACAAGCAGCAACTTTCCTGGAAGCTTCATGCCTCCTTCTGGGATAGAAACATTCTTAACCCCTGAGCCACATCTGCCCGGCCAGAGGAAACAGCACGGGGTTCTGTCCTTGTGAGGAAAGTCCCAGGGTCCCGAAAGTGAGCGTCGCCCTGCGGTGAGTGACCTGCCCTGGAAGTCAGGTGGGTGGGGAGCGGTCACATTTCTCTGCCTCCCCCTTCACTGTCAGCAGCCCTGCCTACTCGGCACTCAGCTCTTCAAGTTCAAGGTCACTGGCACTTTCTCACTTTCTCTCTTTGGGCAGGGAAACCAGACACTGTCCCTAAAAGTTCAATGTATACCGAAGATCCATCAGTTCTGAGTAAAAATGCACCTGTTCACAAGCAGGGCCCAGGGAGAGCTCACAGGCCTCCCCTTCCAGCAACCTCTGGACACTCATCCGTGGGGGGACCTCACACACACAAGCCCACAGAAGCCAGAGCTGGGAACCGGCCTCCCGTCCATGACGGGTGATGAGCCAAGCATCCGTGTGGTGTGCGCTGCAGTCACGAGAAGAGATGCGGGTGGTCTCTGCGCACAGAAGGGAAGGTCTCCGAGCTACACTGCAAGGTTCGCACTGGAGGTGGGAGGAGGGGGCGCTATTCGGAGGGCAGAGTTCTTCCGTCTGCTTACCCACATAGACAGCTCTGGAAGGAACACACTCACCACACTGGCCCCCTCTAGAGGGGACATGCCAGCTCTAGACAGGGATGCGTGGAAAACTGTCTACAACACGCCCCTCATGCTTTCTGAATTTTTGACTACATGAATGAATAAAATTAAACAAAGATGAGGGAAGGTAGGGTTGCCAGGTAAATTACAAGAAGCCCAGTTAACCCTGCATGAGACACTCATACTAAAACCTCCTTCGTTCATCTGGAACGCGACTCAGACTGGGCGTCCCTTGTTGTACCTGCTGACCCGGCAGCCCTGAGGGGTGGGTTTTGGGGCCATGTCCACCACCGCCTTGGGCTCAGGGCTCTGCTTCATTCATTCACCAGCTGTCTGGGCCCCAGCGCCATGCCAAGCGCTGTTCGAGGACCCGGGGCTGCAGCCCAGAGAAGAGGGACCCCCGCCCGAGCCTGCCCACGTGGAGCTCACACTGACAATAAACAGCAAAAAGGATAAGCAGGAGCACTTGGACAGAGGGAAGAGGGCTCTGGGCGGAGGGAGCAGCAGTGACCTGGGTCCTGCCATGGAAAGAGCCTGGCGTGGAGAGACTGGAGGCTGGCACAGGGCGGAAGTTTTGACGACACACCCAGCTCACAGTGAAGGCTTCAATCAGACTGGCTTTTTCTCCTCCTGAGGTAGGCGCTGCTGCCATTCCCATTTCACAGAAAAGAACACTGAGGCCCAGAGAAGATGTCACCTGGGGCCTAAAACATACCTGGTGACGCGGCGCTCACTCTTCCCGCCTCTCTCTGCGGGCACCATTCCCCAGGTGCAGACCCTGGCTCCTGCACGGTACCCACCCCTTCCTGCCACAGCCGAGCCTCGTACCCGGGGGTCGATGACCAGGTAGGTGCGGATGTTCATCTCTTTGAGGTAAGGGTCCCGCTGCTGCCCGTGCCCGTCCTCCACCTCGTACGCCTTGTCCAGGTGCTTCAGCGTTGCCTCTGTGATGTGCACCCGGCTGGGGGAGACCAGAGTCACACAGCAGCAGGGCCCCCAGAGAGGGTGGGGGACCCACCCGGGGGTGCACAGCAGAGCCGAGCAGACCGGGGCCCAGGCGAGCGCCCCCCCCGCACTTTGGGGTCACAGACTCCCTCTCTGAGCCCATGCTGACCCCCCGCCACGGCAGCCCACAGTCGGCCCCGTGACCTCTGACCCGCCCGCCGGCCAGCTGAGCCTCACCCGGGGACTCCGGCCGCCTCCATCCTGTTGGCCAGGGACACGTCGTGGGACCACACGTCGTACTGCCACTTGCGCAGCCCGATGACACCGCACAGCACGTTCCCCGAGTGGATGCCCACGCGCATGTTGATGTCCACGCCTGTGGCCTCGCGCACCTGCCTGGGGCAGAGGCCGGCCACCCCACCTCAGCCAGGGCTCCTGAGGGGCCCTAAGCCCTAGGACAGGCTCAAGGTCTCTGTACAGGGTGTGAGGAGCATGTGGGGACAGGGCAGGCCCAGCTCACAGGAGAGAAGTTTCTCAGCCTGAAGGGCTGCCTCCTTGAAAGGGGATGAGACCCCCATCCCCAGGAGTGTGCAAATGGATGTGGTCACCCCCAAGTTCAAAGGCTACTAAAAANAAGCCCTAGGACAGGCTCAAGGTCTCTGTACAGGGTGTGAGGAGCATGTGGGGACAGGGCAGGCCCAGCTCACAGGAGAGAAGTTTCTCAGCCTGAAGGGCTGCCTCCTTGAAAGGGGATGAGACCCCCATCCCCAGGAGTGTGCAAATGGATGTGGTCACCCCCAAGTTCAAAGGCTACTAAAAAGGAAGAATTCCAATTGTCAGCGGTCACCATGGCTCGTGGGGAAGGCCTTAAGAGTCTATCACTGGGTGTTCTCCTGCCCCCGCTGGGGTCTGCAGAAGGATCCAGGCACCACCCAAACCCAGCAGAAACAAAGAACATGGGGACAGCCTTGGGGGGCCTTACACACCCCCACCTCTGGGAAACGGGAGCACTAAGGATTGCAGCAGCACTCAGTACAAGGAGCCCCCACTTAGGCTTCTCTGGGGCACAAGGCACCCCCAACATGAACAGGGCTCTCTGGGGTCCCTCTGACAAGTGGGAGAGGGTCCAGGGAGCAGCCAGTGCCGTGTGCGCACCAACGGGCTGGAGACGGACCAAGCCCGCTGGGGTCAGAGCCAGAGGGAGCAGAGGGCCCCGCACAACATCCACATTCTCCAGGGAGGGAAGTGACCCCCGAGAGCACAACGCCAACCTGTGATCACTCAGGCGGTGACGCAGAGCCAGACTGTGATCTGGACCCCTGACTCCCGGACTGTGATTTGTTTGGTGAGATTTCAGGAGGAAGACAAGCTGGAGCTGGGTTTGCACAGGAGCTGTGCACTTGCCAGGCAGCCCAGCCGCACCCTGCTCTGTCCTGAACACTGGCTGGGGTGGCCAGGCCTGCCTGGCCCTCCATCACCTGCCTGACCACAGACCACAGCTGCCCTGGGCTCCAGGGAACCTCATGGGGAGCTAAATGTTGGTAAAGGAGTCGTGGGACGCTGGGGGTCTCCCTGCAGCTGAGAGCTAGTTGCCCAACTCCCAGGGTCTTCACAGGGGGAGCAGGAAGCAGATGGAGGCCTGGAATCAGACCCTGTGTTGGCCAGCTCCCCTGCCACTGCAAAGGCTGTCTCCAAAGAAACAGAGTCCCCCACCCATCCTCATGATGACCCTGAGCTCTGAATTCCGGAGGCTCTCTGCTACTCGGAGTCCCAGTGGGGCCCAGAGGGAGGGATGTAAACACACTGCTGAGTGGTCCAGGTAAGCCTTCTGCACCCTTGCAGCCTCAGTTTCTCATCTGGAAAGTGGGGACAATGTGTTCCCCACCATGCCTTGGGGAGCAGGAAGGGCCCGTCGTGGGGACAAGCCCCCGGGCCCTGGACCTGCCCGTGTTACCTACTTGATGGCCTCACACATGTCCAGCCCCATCTTCACACAGTTGCGGGCGTGGTTGGGCAGGGACACAGGCAAGCCGGACACGCAGTAGTAGCAGTCGCCCAGGATCTTAATCCGCATGCACTCGTTGGCCTGCAAGTCAAGGGAGAGGCCTCGTCCACAGATGGCCCAAGGGCCAGGGAGCAGGCCTGTCAGCCACCTCCCCACACCCTCCAGAGTCAGCCAGGCTCTTTTCTGACCAGAGGCTTTCCCCCCTGGGGCACCAAACACCAGCAGCTGCTTCTGGGCCTGGCAAAAGGCCTGGGGACACAGGAGCTCTGTAGGAGGAACCCTAAGCAGGTGTCAAGGATGAAATCAAGTGTTAGGAAGGGCGGCCACCTGAGTGCCTCTAGGGAGCCACTACCTGTGGTTTCACTCACCTGTGCACTGCTTGAGCTTCTACTGAGTCCCCTGCCCTGCCCCAGACACTGGGACACAGCAGTGAGCAAAACAGAAAACAACCCTGCAGCCAGAGGCAGGGCTGGACACTAAACTAGATAAATCGATAGACACCCATGATGATAAGTGCTATGGAGAAAAAAAATGAGGAATGAGAAGGAAGAGGAAGCTTCCACGAGGCCAGAGATTTGACCCCCATAATCCCCGAGCAAAGGGGGCCACACATACCAAGGCCTGGGGGTGGGGGTTGGGAGAACAGGAAGGAGGAGCTGCCCCCTGGGCTGCACGCTCCACGCTGCACCCCAACTGCATGCTTTATTTACAGAGACCCCACCAGGAAACCCTGCCCTGGCTCCCTCCTGCAGGGTCCCAAAGAGCTGGTCCCTGGAACCAGGATGCACTTTGTCTGCAGACCCAGTGCCCACTCCCTGGCATGCTCTCAAGGGGTACCCTACCTGCCAGGCCTTTGTGAACAGTCCCCTTCCTAAGCCCGCCCTCCAAGGACCCCTCTGCGTGTGTGTGCCCACCGCTTCCCACTGAGCTGCCCCGTCTGGCACACGCTGAGCTCTCCACGGCCTAAGCAGCCGGGTGAGGACACCACTTTCCTAGAAAGCAGAAGCTTGTCGAGGGCCGGGACACCCAGGCACTGGCTCAGGGAGCCACCGCTCTTATCTCCTCCAAGGCCAGGTGCAGGATCCCAGTCTGGATCCAACTCCACTGTCAGGAGGCCACACTCCCCCGGGTGCTCCTCCCACTGCCTCTGACACTTTGCACTGGAGGAGGTGGGTCAGTGCGCTGGGGGCGGAAGTGGGTGAGCCCAGAGGCAACACAGAAACCCCTGAGAGCAGGCCTTGCCTCTTGCCAGGAGGTTACTGTTCTGGGATCTGGTGATTGAGGGGACAAGAGGCTGGAGCCAGCCCTGCCTGCTGCATCTGCCCAGGGACTGGACACTCTGGCCTGAAGACTGGCTCCTGCCATGGCCTCCCTCTTCTCATCTATACAGTGGGGCTCCCTCATGGGCCTGCCACAGAGGGCAGGCTGTGCCCAAGAAGGCAAGGGCAAGGCCTTGGCTTTCTGACAGGGAAAGAGCCAGCTGTGGCCTCCAACCTCTGAGAAACCCCACCTGCTGGTTTAGGGAAAATCATAAAAGAAGGAAGCTCCTAAAGAAAGGCTCCCAGCTAGACAGGCCCTGAGAGTCATTCATTCATTCAACAGGACCCAGGGAAACAGTTATCCAGAGCACCCCTGGCCAGTGGTGTCCAACTGTAGCTTGATTACCTCCTGTGATGGGAAGCTCATCCCCCAAGATGGAACCTACTGCCCACTCCTGGTGAGGCAGTCTTTCCCAAGAATGAGCAGTTCTTCCTAGTGTGGGGCCAGAACTTGCCTCCCATCAAACTCTAAATTCACTGATTCTGAGCACAGAGGAGGTCACTGATTCTCTACCCACGGAGTCACCCAGGAGGCTCTTAAAAACTCCCAAGGGTCTGGGCATGGGTACTGGTGTTTCATTTAAACTTTCCAGGTGATTCAAACAAGTGGCCAGAATGGAGAGCTACTGCCCTAAATCTTACACTTGAGTCTCTACTCAGTGGCCACCACTTCCAGGAAGCCTTCCTGACCATCTGAGGCTGAGCTAGGCAATCCCCAGTCCCACCCTCTGTGCCCCTCTTCCAACCAGGCAACATGCAGACTGGGAGCTACTTGAGGGCAGCCTGAGGTCCCATGTGAGGCCAGGGCTGACCCTCAGCTAATCTTAGACCATGTGCTAAATGAATGAAGAACTGAGACTCCTTCACAACCCCTCTCCCCCAGACACACACACCGGGAGCTGTGTGTGTGAAGACAAAACAGTAAGGTCCCGGCTCAGCCCTGTTCAGTCTCCAGACCCCTCTTGCCTTGTCTATATCCTGGAGACTCCCCTTGCCCAACACTCTCCAGGTTTGGCACCTGCTAAGGGTCCTCAGGGGTCCTCCAGTCAAGGCTCACTCCTCACCTCAGTTGTCAAGTCCCTGCATGTCTGACCCTGTGACCATGCGCCCCCATGAACACACTCTGTCCCACTGACACGGAGCCACTTTCCACATGTGGGCACACAGAACTCTCTTTCTACTCTAGGCTTTTGCACATTTGGTTCCTTCTGCCCATAACACTGTTCCCTTTCCTCTTCGGGTTTCTTAGACTTTAATGTGCAGGCTCTTCACCCAGGATACTGTCAAAAGGCAGATTCTGGGTAAGACTCCCAAGTGAGGCTCCCAAGTGAGGCAGAGGCTGTCGCCCTCGTGTAGTGAGAACGGAGCCACCTGCTCCCCCAGGCAGCCTCCTCTGAGCTCAGGAAGCCCAGTGCCTTCCCCAGCATGCACTGACACACTCTGGGGGACAGGGTCCTGGCTCAGCCTCCACTCCGACCACGGGGCACTTGGAAGCATTTGCTGACTGGATGCTGAAATTCAACCCAGGCCTCCCCGTGCCCGTCTCCAAACAGCACTGGACACAGGACACCCTGTGGGTGCAGCGGGAGGCGTTCCTGACTTCACTACTGGAAGAACGGAGGCAGCACGCTCACCTTGGCGATCTGGTCAAACTTGCCGAAGAGCTCGTTCAGCACCACCACCAGCTCTTTAGGGGAGCAGTCACTGGCCAGTCGCGTGAAGCCCACAATGTCAGCGTAGAGGATGCTGGGGGTCGGGGGAGAAGGGTCAGGGCCAAAAGCACCCGAATGTCTGCCAGCCCTGCACTCAGTCACCCCTGCAAGCCCTCCACCTCCACAGGGGTGGGAGAGAAGCTCCCGGCCATAAAGACAAATGAAAGCTCCAGAGGCTCCACATCAGAGCCAGACGGAGCAAGCCCTGGTCTGCAAGGCCCTCTGGAACCCGGGCCCCTTTAGAGCCCTCACCATAAATGACTCAACTGTACCATCACGGGTGGATTCTTGGGAACTTCTCACCCTCCCCACACCTGATTTCACCAGACTTCAGAACTAAAACCTTGGTGAAGTGAAGTGACATCGTGTCTGACTCTCTGCGACCCCATGGACTATAGCCTACTACACTCCTCCATCCATGGGATTTTCCAGGCAAGAGTAGTGGAGTGGGTTGCCATTTCCTTCTCCAGAGGATCTTCCTGACCCAGGGATTGAACCCAGGTCTCCCACACTGTAGGCAGACGCTTTACCGTCTGAGCCACCAGGGAATCTCAGCTACTCTTAAGAGTCCCTTGGAGAGCAAGGAGATCAAACCAGTCAGTCCTATAGGATATCAACCCTGACTAGTCATTGGAAGGAATTATGCTAAAGCTGAAGCTCCAATACTTTGGCCACCTGATGCAAAGAGCTGACTCACTGGAAAAGACCCTGATGCTGGGAAAGACTGAGGGCAGGAGGAGAAAGGGGCTACAGAGAATGAGATGGTTGGTCGGCATTGCTGACTCAATGGACATGAGTTTGAGCAAGCTCCGGAAGATAGTGAAGGGAAGCCTGGTGTGCTGCAGCCCATGGGGTCTCAAAGAGTCGGACATGACTGAGCGACTGAACAACAACAAAAGTGACTGGACGCTCCCTTCAGGCGAGCTGCACACCCAGTGCCTTCACACCTCTCATCCTCACACTGCCCTTGTAGAACCCCCATGCTGCAGATGAGCAAACTGAGGCCCAGGGAGGTGAAGATGCGCTGGGAAGCCAGAGCTGCATTTTGCACCAGATCTCCCGGCTTCCGAGCCTGTGGTTCTGGACCATCTGCAGCCCAGACAGAGGCCACAGGCAGCCTCAGGGGTAAGGCTGAGCTACAGGCAGAGGGCCGGAGTGGAGCTCACGGCACCCGCATCTACACTTCACTCAGGGCAGCGCCATCGAGTAAGATTCTGTAGGCCCTTCAAGTCTTCAAGTCAAGATCAGGTGTCAGGGCTGGGGGGCCACTAGCGGTCACCTGAGGGGGGCTTCGCCTCCTTGGATGGGATCCTGTGCCCCATGGAGAATTATCTGCAAATGACCCCTTCCTTCCCTGCAGTCATGTCCGTGCAGAGTCTGACCATTTTAGTGGGGAGGGGATTTCCTCCAGTACCCATGTAATCCAACCTCACTCTCTGGGGAACAAGGAGGGAGATTGAGGCCCAGGGAGGGGCCTGGATTTACCTCTCCCCAGCCTTGGGGAATCTCCTGGGCCTCCAGGTAGGAGGGTAGGGGGTTCCCCGGGAGACACTGGGGCACACGGGCCCGCCAGCCACCCACCTGACATTCTGGTGCCTCTTGACATAGAGGTTGTGGAAGTTGTTGTCGGGCAGGTAACGGCGGTCCCCGCGCTCCTTGAGCCGCTCGATGATGGCCAGCTTCATGCCCATGGAAATGTGGGCGGGCAACACGGACAGCAGCAGGTTCTCCTGGCACGCGGGCACAGGGGGGACGGCATCAGGCCCCCATCCTCTCCATGCCCTGTGCACCTCCCAGCAGCTGGTGCACGTCCTGCACCAACCCACAGGCACACACCTCCCGTGGCCCGGCAGCCCCCCAGGGGATGCCGGCACAGGTGTCAGGTCAGGCGCCCTGTGTACACACTTATTGTCAGAGAAAGGACACAGGGCGTGGGGCCTGGGGGACGGCAGGGGGATGAGGGGCGGCAGCTCCAGGGGGCGGCAGGCCCTCACCTGCTGGCGCTTCTCGATGCGCAGCTTACGCCGAATCTGGATGCACTTCACGGTGTAGGTAAAGAGGTCGTGGGAGGCGTCCTGCATGTGGTGCTTGTGGAAGGCGCCCATGAGGTTCCCGCACAGGAAGACCACCACAGTGGCCAGCAGCTGTGGGTGGGCCACAGCGGGCTCGGCATCAGGCCTGGCCCATGCCCCCAGGACACTGGCCCCCTTGGCGGGCTGGTGCTGGGACCCCCTCCCCAATCCCTGGCCTCCCAGGGGGAGCAGGTAGGGAAACTGAGGCCCAAACAGGGGTTGGTCCCCAAGTGAGTCGCTGAGACCACAGGACAGGACCCAGGCCTGTGTCTGCATCCTCCAGGCATCCCCTAGCGCGAAGGGCTCAGGACCCAGAGCCACTAAAACAGAGGCAGGAGCGTGTCTCCTCACAGAGCCCAGGGGGGCGCCAAGGACAGTCACGGAAGGCACAGCGCCTGGTTGGCTGCCCGGAGCTCTGGCCTTCGCCTCCCAGACTGAACACACAACTGACCACACGAAGAGAAGACAGGGTGTCCAACCCTGTCCAGTGGGGCTCTGATGTGAGCAGGGGAAACCTCTGGACAGGATCTCACCCAGCACAGCGCACTGGACCCAGGAAGGACCCCGAAGGTCAGGGCTGGAGGGAGAGGCTGAACCCTGGGATACCCCAGGCCGGCAAAGCAAAGGCTGCAGGGCGGGGCACCTGCCGACTGGGATAAAGCCTGGCCTGGAGGCCGCCTGTCAGCAAACCTCTGTCTCCAAGGCCTCCAGCTCGCCCACACCAGTCTCAGCTGCCCTCAGCCCGAACCACAGCCCCACCCGAGGCTTAGCTGGCCCCGCGCCCCTCACCTGCAGCCCCACGTGGACAGTGGGGCTGGTGAAGGCTCCCGCCAGAATGGCAAGCACCAGGAGGTGGGAGGCGCTGGAGACAAGTCCGGCCGTGACGGCCCCCCACATGCTGAAGGGCAGCAGCGTGTACACCACGAAGACCACGAACAGGAAGAAGGGCACCTGCACACAGCACATCATGGCGTGGCCGCCCCGCCACCCCCACCCAGCGGTGCCCGGCTGATGGGGCCCCAGAAGCCCGTCCAGGACCCTGGGGCCCTCTGCCCTCAGGCTGGCCCCTTCCCCCACCTTGTGTGGTGAGAAGCAGCAGCAGACACATGGGAGAACAGGAAAAAGTCAAAAACCTACCCAGCCAGCATCATGTCCTACGAGCTGATTCAGGGTCTGGGGCCAAGGCTGAGCCTACCCAGCCTGAGCCTCCACTGCGCTCGGGGCCCAGGGAGCCCTTGCCTGGTGCCGGCTTCCCCCAGCTCTTCCTCTGCGAAAATGGTAACTACTGGAAGGCTGGGCAGGGCCTGGTCACCTGCCCCGTCCACTCTCAGAGCTGGCCTGCCTGCTCGCGCCCTTTGGGGAGCAGTGCCCATCCCCACGCTTCCATGCATGGCTTCCATGACCCCAGCCTCGACGGTCAGATTGGGGCCAGCCCCTGATGACAACGACCATCCAGGGCTAGGCGCATGACCCAGGCCAGCCAGTGTGACTCAAGCTGGCTGAGAAAGGGCTCCCTCTTCCAGCCGGCCGGGGCAGGCTGGTGGACGGCAGCCTGGAGGCGCTGCAGCCATCTGTGTGCTGAGCTGGGGATGGCCGGACAGGAAAGCAGAGCTGGAAGGAAACAGGACCTGGCCAGCCTGCTGAAGCCCCAGACTGACCCCGGGCCTTTCCTGCCACCTGAGCCAGTACGGGCCTCTTTGCCTCTTTGATTGGGGATGTGTCACTTCCAGAAACGCCACGGCCAGACATTCAGGTGGACCCTCCTCCCACCTCACCCCCATCTTATCAGTGCAGTGTGGGGCGAACAAGACCAGCCCAGGGCCCATTCTCAGTCACAGAACCACAGCCCAGAGAGGGGGGAGGGCCTGTGGCCGGTACACCCAATGCTGATCAGCCTCCAAGACGGACCTGAGGCCCAGGGAGTGCAGGAGCTGCCAAGCGCACCCAACCCCGAGGGGCGCCCGGGTCCCCCGCCCTCTTACCTGCTCCCAGGCACAGGTGTCCTTCCTCGGCGAGCCGAAATCAAACACCAGCACGTAGCCCAGCGTCACAAGGCAGGCCCAGATGAGCAGCGCCGAAACCCTGAGCCCCCGCCGGTCGAGGCACTCAACGTACACCAGCGCATAGAGGACCACAAACACAGCGAGCGTGAAGAAGGCCGTCCCCAGGACGGCCCGGTGTCTGGAGGGGTCCTGGGTGGGGCAGACATGCACGAAAATGCCACGGCTATCCAGCAGGGTGTCACTTCCTCCAGGAAGCCTGCCAGGTTAGCCTGGCCAGCTTGCCTAAGCGAGGTCACCAGCGGCTCCCTCCTCGTGGGCAGTGCCCTTCCTCCCTCTAGACATCAGGCTCTGTGTCCCCTCAGGCTTGGCACCGTTGTCTCAGCGGGGGGTGCCTGCACCACCACCTTCCCCCAGTTGCCCTCAGCACCCTCCCCAGCCCGGCCCTGGGATGGTCTCACTGCCCACTCCCTCTCCCCCAGCAACACCCCCCCAGGGGGCCCAGGGGCTCTGTGCACACCTGCAGAGCACAGGTATAAGCACACCAAAGCCCTGGGGGGTGGGGGCCACCACTCCTAACTTAAAAGAACAAAAGGACCTTTAAGGGGAAATGATGACCAAGGGCATCCGAGACAGGGGAGGCGTGAAGGAGAGGAGCAGACGTGCGCCCTGCGGGGAGGAGGGTAACAGGGCAGACCATGCACGGCGGGCCGGCACCTGGTTCCCCCAGGGGCCCCTAAGCAAGACAAGCACAGAGGCTGCTCTGGGGTGGGCCCACAGCGGTACACCAGCTGCCGAGTGACCAAACGTCCCTGAGCGTACACCCACAGACACAGACGGCACTGACGGAGCACCTGCTGGGTGCTGGCCGCCTCACCTTACACATACCGCTCCGTTAATACCCTTTAGTCTCTGCTGTTTTCTCCTAGAACCTCACTGTCCTATACAGCAACCACTAGCCATTTGTGGCTATTCAAAATTAAATTTCCACTAATTTAAAAGTAAATTTAAGGGACTTCCCTGGTTGTCCGTGGCTAAGACTCCACTTCCACTGCAGGGAGTGCGGGTTCGATCCCTGGTTGGGGCACTAAGATCCCACACGCCGCAACCAAAGCATAAAAATAAATAAAAATGAAACAAAATAGAAAACTCAGTGCTTTAGACACATTAGCCCTATTTCAAGTGCTCAACAGCCACACACAAGTCATGGCTGTGGTGTCTGGCTGTGGTGTCTCCCAGGGACTCTGAGACCATGGCCAGGCTCCCTGAGCACAAGTGCTGGGATTGATTCATGATGTCTGCCTTGGTACCAGAAGTGGGAGCAGGGACACACCGGCCCTTCCTGACCTAGACCTTCAATAGAATCAAAGTCCATTGTGGAGAAAAGTGATGGTCATTTATTTGCCCAAATTAACGTACCATCTAAAACCACCCCAGACCTAAAAATTAAAAAAAAATGTGTCTTCCTCCAGCCTAAATCACTGCAGATGGTGATTGTAGCCATGAAATTAAAAGATACTTACTCCTTGGAAGGAAAGTTATGACCAACCTAGATAGCATATTAAAAAGCAGAGACATTACTCGTCAACAAAACTCCATCTAGTCAAGGCTGTGGTTTTTCCAGTAGTCATGAATGGATCTGAGAGTTGGACTATAAAGAAATCTGAGTGCCGAAGAACTGATGCTTTTGAACTGTGGTATTGGAGAAGACTCTTGAGAGCCCATTGGACTGCAAGGAGACCCAACCAGTCCATTCTAAAGGAGATCAGTCCTGGGTGTTCATTGGAAGGACTGATGTTGAAGCTGAAACTCTAATACTTTGGCCACCTGATGTGAAAAGCTGACTCATTTGAAAAGACCCTGATACTGGGAAAGATTGAAGGCAGGAGGAGAAGGGGATGACAGAGGATGAGATGGTTGGATGGCATCACCGACTTGATGGACATGGGTTTGGGTAAACTCTGGGAGTTGGTGATGGACAGGGAGGCCTGGCATGCTGAGGTTCATGGGGTCCCAAAGAGTCAGACATGACTGAGCGACTAAACTGAACCAGCCTAAATATGCTCCATAACACTTTACAGATGCAGAAACTCAGGCTTAAAGAAAATAATGACGTGCCCAAGGCCTCACAAGTACAGAGCATCAGAGCTGAGACCTGGACCCCAGGGAAGCCCCAGCACCCATGGGCTGCCCTGACTCACCCCATAGCTGAAGGTGATGATGATAAGCGTGATGCAGGCAGCGATGGCCACCAACAGGAGCATCAGCAGGAGCGGGCCGTGCTGGCTGGTGAGGCGGTACTTCTCGTAGAGTGCATCCTGGTCGGGGCCCTCCTCGCCCTCGTTGAGGAAGTAGCGCCCCTTGGCTGGCATCCTCCACCTTGGCACACCCACCCAGCAGTCCACGCAGGAAACCCCACAGCCTGGGGAGCATTTGTCTGCTGACACCCACAGCTGCGTGCCTAGGCCTCTGGCCTCTCCCAGCCTGGCAGGTGGGGCTGGGAAGGTACGCCCTCGGCTGGCAGCTCCATGGGCACACGGGGCCCGCACTGCTCCCGCTGCCAGGCCTGGCTCACTGCACCGCCAGCATCCGCCTCTGCATTCAGGTCCAAGTGAATGGCCACTCGGGGTCCTCAGCTCTGCAGAGACACAAAGAAGACCGAGATTTGACTGGACTGGGAAGGCTGGGCATCGGGGGAGAGCAAGGTCAGGACTCGCACCCAGGTGTGGTTATCGACCTTGGCCCAAACCTAACTTTCAGGTCTTGTTTAAAGCCTGGCCCACCCAAGGTCATAAAGCTAGTTTCCTGTATTTCTTAGAACTTGCGCTGTCCGACACAGTAGCCACTAGCCACACATCACTGTCAAAAATTAAATTTAAATTAATTAAAAGTGAAATTAGGACTTCTCTGGTGGTCCACTGGTAAAGAATCCACCTGCCAGTGCAGGGGACTCGGGTTCAATCCTTGGTCTGGGAAGCTTCCATGTGCCACGGAGCAGCCAAGCCCATGAACCACAGCCACTGAGCCTGTGCTCTGGAGCCCTGGAGACACAACTGCTGAGTCCAGGCGCCGCGGCCACTGAGCCTGTGCTCTGGAGCCCGGGAGACACAACTGCTGAGCCCAGGTGCCATAGCTACTGACGTGGTGCATTTAGAGCCCGTGCTCTGCAACGAGAAGCCCACATACTGCAACAAAGAGTAATCCCCTTCCCCAACTAGAGAAAGCCCACATGCAGCAACGAAGGCCCGATGCAGCCAAAAATAAATTTTTTAATTTTTTAATGATATGAAAAATTCAGTCCCATATAGAGGCCAACTGGAGAAGGTAAATGGCAATAGGAGGTCGCAATCAGCCACATCTATGAAGCGGCTAGTCACAACAGCAGTGGTGCCCAGGTGAGATCCCGGAGGACGTGCAAAAACACACATCACTGGGCTGCAGTCCCAGTGCTGTTTCAGCAGGACTAGATGGGGTCTGAGAAGAAATGGGCATTTCTCACATGTTCCCAGGAGATGCTGAAGCTGCTGGTCCACACTTTGAAAACTACTGACCTACAGGACAAATAACCCATTATTAACCAGTCAGTGACACAGAGAAAGTGGGGATGTTACACGATAAAATAAATTTTAAAATCTTACAAAAAACAAAAAAAGATGTTACTTGCTCAGTCATGTCTGACCCTTTGCGACCCCATGGACCTGCCAGGCTCCTCTGTCCACGGAATTCTCCAGGCAAGAATACTGGGGTGGGTTGCCATTCCCTTTTCCAGGGGATCTTCCCGACCCAGGTATTGAACCTGCCTACCCTGCAGGCAGATTCTTTACCAACTAAGCCACCAGAGAAGCCCAAAAGTCTTACAAACCCAATATAGTGGACATTATCTAGACCTTGATTTTAAAAAACTGCAACTACAGGGACTTCCCTGGTGGTCCGGTGGCCAAGACTGCACACTCCCAATGCGGGGGTCCAGGTTTGTTCCCTGTTCAGGAAACAAGATCCCACATGCTGCAACTAAGACCTGACACAGCCAAATAAATAAAATTTTTTTAAAAATGCACAACTACAAAAAGTTGTTTTGAAACAAGTGGTGAAATCTAAATGGGAACTGGGACTTCCCTGGTGGTCCAGTGGCTAAGAGCCCGCCCCCCAAGGCAGGGGACACGGGTTCGATGCCTAGTCTGGGAATGTCCCACATGCCACAGAGCAACTAAGCCCAAGCACCACAACTACTGAGCCTGAGAGCCCTAGAGCCCCTGCTCCACAGCAAGAGGAGCCACCACAATGAGAAGCCTGAGCGCTGCAACTAGAGAATAGCTTCCGCTCGCCGCAACTAGAGAGAGCCCGTGCGGCAAGGAAGACGCAGCGCCCAAATAAATCCACGTGAACTGAAGGTGGGACTAGGTTAGTAAATTACACTTAATTTTCTGAGCATAATAACAGCATGAGAGGAGGGCATGGCAACCCACTCCAATATTCTTGCCTGGAGAATCCCCGTGGACAGAGGAGCCTGGTGGGCTATAGTCCATGGGGTCGCAGAGTCAAACACAACCGAACGACTAAGAACAACAACACAATAGCGTGATGATTACACAAACATCTTTAAAGTTAAACAAAAGTCAGTCCCTCAGTCATACCAGTCACATTTCAAGTGCTCAACAGCCACACACAGCTAGTGGCTATCATATAGGCCAGTGCAGATATGGAGCCCCTCTATCATCCAGAAACTTCTCCTGGAAAGCACCGCTCTAGCAGTTTGACTACATGTAGGCCTCTGTTCCATCTCATGGAATTTGGGGGTACAGTATGATGGGGGGTCAAGCTCCTTTTTCTGAATGGGCATCTGATTACCCCACTGGCCTTAAGTGAAGCCACATTCTTCCCCCAAAAGTGTCAGTGGAGCCACGTTTGTCCTAAGTCAGGTGGCCACACATGTGAAGTCTGTCTGCAGGATTTCTTCTGCCCCAACGGTTCTTGTGTGAAGACCTCACTCACCCAACTACTGGAGCTTTTCAGTGAGTCTTCGACCCGAACATCAGCTTCACTCAGAGTACCCTCCCTTGCATTAATATTAAGTTTCCACCTAAGACTGAATTTTTCTAAAAGGACCCATTGACAAGCTGGCAAGTTCCACTTCATAGAAAAGAGAACTGAACCTCAAGAACACAGCGGACCCTTAGTGACAAAGTTGAGAGCAGACCCCAGGCTTGCAGTGCTCAGTCCAGAGGGTCTCCCTCTTTCTCCAGCACCATTCATATATTTACTCATTAGTTCATTCCCAAAAGGCTTGCTAATCATGCCTATGGCACACCAGACCCACTTCTCTCCCCTAGGGCTCCCAGTCTCCAGGGAGAGAAAGTTACCCAAAAACGTGCAATCCTGAGATGCACCCATTGGAGCCTGGGGCGGCTGCCACGCTCTCAACAGGAATGTTGGGTCAAGGGAGCAGACCCCCAACATCGTCCCGGCCTGCCTCAGGGACAGGAGCCAGGACAAGGCGGGTGGCAGAGGGCAGGGAGGCAGTCAGACTCGGGAAGGCTCAGGGCAGTCACAAGAGCTGCAGATGGCCACTGGTGCAAGCTGCAAAGGAACGTCAGTCCAGGGACTCCAAAGATGGAACAGCAGGGCACCCAGAGTCTCAGCGTCTAAGTGAAGACCCCCAGTGAGCACCAGCTGCCTTGAGTAACCCGGGGCCACCTTGAATCAGGACCCACTTGAGGCATCATTCCATCTGGGAGCTCCTGTTCCTCAAATCCTAGGTTCAACACAGAAAAACCACATACTTGGAGGCAGAGGAAGGGGCTCTCTGCCAGAGGTCCAGGCCCCTGTGCTCCTCCTGGGCCCAGGCAGGTGTCCACAAGCCTTGGCAACCACCTCTTTAACCCAGGCAACCCTGAGGAGGTTGAGCCAGGGCTGCCAAAGTGTTCAAAGTGCCTGGACAAGCTACAAATCTGATTTCTACATGAAATACCAGTCTTCAAATGTTGATAGCTAATTTTTAAAATCTGTGTGGTATCAATAGCCAAAAGTGACAAAACAACCCAAACATGGAAACAATCTAAATATGCATCAATAGATGAATAAAGAAGACGCTGTACATACACACAATGGATACTACTCAGCCAAAAAAAAAGAATGAAATAACATCATTTGCAGCAACACAGATGCAACTAGAGATGATTACACTGAGTGAAGTCAGAAAGAGGAAGGCAAATGCCACATGATGTCACTTACACGTGGAATCTAAAATACGACACAAACAAACTTACCTACAAAACAGACTCAGAGACATGGGGAACACACTTGTGGTTGCCCAGGAGGCAGGGGGAGAGAGAGGGGGGCACTGGGAGTTTGGGGTTACTAGATGCAAACTATCATATTTAGAATGAACAAACAAGGTCCTACTGGATAGCACAGGGAGCTATATCTCCTGGGATAAACTATAATAGAAAAGAATATTTTAAAAAGATGTCTATATGTGTATAACTGAATCACTCTGCTGTACAGCAGAGGTTGGCACAACGCTGTAAATCAGTGTAGTTCAGTAAAAAAAATAATTCTAAAATTCACGCAGCATAGCCCCCGCGTTTGTCACCTCTAAATCGACACTCACTAGTCTTTGTTCCAGCACAGGCATGTTTGAGTACTAACTAGCCCTATGCTGAAGGAGTCACAAAGAAAGATGGGGTGCCTGCCCTGAGAAGTCCCCTCTCCAGGGCACGTGAAACAGCTACAACACCGTCACACCAGGCGCCTGCACGCACATCTCCACTCACCCTCGTAACCTGTCAGGCAAAACCGAACCCAGAGAGGTTGAGCGGTGCCTAAAATCACACAGCTGGAGCTGGTGGGCAGAAGGGCTGGGACTCAAGCCCGGGTCTGCCAGCTCCCAAACCAGGACCACTTGGCCCAGCCTCATGGTTTCAGTCAACAGGGAAAGGCTTCCCTACAGAGCTCCTTCCAGAAGCAGCAGCTCCCAGGGACTGAACCAGCTGCCAAAACTATTCACAACACTGACTGTCTCTGTGGATGGGTGCCAACCCCAGGGCACCCGACTGCCAGGCTAAGAAACTCAAACTCCAAGGGGCCAAGGCAACTCTCCACCGCTGCTCCATCTCCCCGGCGCAGCCTCAGAACAGACTGCAGGTGGCCAGGATGTGCACAAGTGAACCCCCACCCACATGTGTGTATACTCATACACACACACCCCACAGGGCCTTTCACCCCCAACGCCAACCTGCCCTTCCAGGCACACAAAGCCTGGCTGAGCCAGGCAGGGAGAGGGAGGGATTAGCTGAAAGAATCCTCGGAAACTCAGGCCCAGTAAACACTTCTCTTGGGGATCTAATTAGGCCACCTCCTGGGCAACAGCAGGCAGGCGAGAAGGTGGACAATGGGCAGCATGGGCATGGGGACTGGACCCACCCAGGGATGTCATCCAGCTTCTGGAACAAACGGAGCAGTGCAAGGCCAGGCTGGGAGGAAGGGCTACGGTACTACCTCCCACAGACAAGCCAGCACCAATGGGTATCTCTACAGGCCATGCTTGCATGCTAGGTCGCTTAAGTCGTGTCCGACTCTTTGAGACCCGATGGACTGTAGCCTGCCAGGCTCCTCTGTCCATGGGATTCCCCAGGCAAGAACACTGGAGTGGGTTGCCATGCCCTCCTCCAGGGGCTCCACAGGCCAGCTCCTCCCCAAAATGAGACCCAGAGGCCTCTCTGTAGGGGCAGGTTTCAAGGCCCTTCTTCTGCCAGTGCCAGCTCAATTGGCAACTCGGGGGCCCCTCTGAGCCCCTGGATAAACTTCTGCCACATCTCCAACAAGCGTTTCTGCAACCTCAGCTCGCGGGCCTTGTGACGGGAAGCTCATCCCTTCTCGGGGCAGTTTCTCCAGCACCAGGCGCTGCTCTGGCTGTAAGTCTACCTTAGGTCAAGCCAGGCCCAGCCCAGCCCGCTCCGCACTCCCTCACCCTCATCTCCTGGAGCCTGTGTGAACTCCACGGACACCCAGAGCAGAGACCTTGAGGCTTCGTTACCTGGAGGGGCTGGAGTCCCAGGCTTCCCTCGCTGTCACTCCCACCTCACAGCTGCGCTGGTGGGGGAGCGGCCCCTCTCACAAAGGAGGGGGAGGCCCCAAGGGTCCAGTGGGAAGGTGTTTCCCGCTTCTGCTAGGCGCGGTCCTCTCCCCCTCCCCCAGCCCCCAGTCCAGGGGGCACGTGACCCAGGTCTGGCTCATCAGCACAGTCTCTCCCAAGCCCCAGCGACTGGTTTAAGGATGGTGTGTGCATGCGTGCTAAGTCGTTTCAGTCATGTCTGACTCTGTGTGACCCCGTGGACTGCTCTGTCCATGGGACTCTCCAGGCATGAATACTGGAGTGGGTTACCATGCCCTCCTCCAGGGGATCTTCCCGAGCCAGGGCTCAAACCTGTGTCTCTTACGTCTCCTGCATTGGCAGGTGGGTTCTTTACCACTAGCGCCACCTGGGATGGACGTGGGACCAAACCCAGTGAGAGTCCTCGTTGGGCCTTCTGCTGGCCCACGAAGGAAAGATGCTCTCTTTGCCAACGGCCTGAGCTGGCATCCACGGGAGCCACACAGTGACAGATGTGGCAAGGAAGCCCACGTGGAGAACTGGAGAGAGACGGAGCCCTGCATATAGCCCTGGGGGCCCGGATCCAGCTCTGTCAGAGGCTCAAGCCACCCCAAGATGCTGACTCACGAGGGACAATCAATGCCCCGCCACGACTGAAGCCAGAGTGAGCTTCAGGCACTTGCAACCGAGAGTCCCAAGGTCCATGCTAGGCCTCCTGCCCCAGCGTGCTGTGTCCGGAAAGCCCTCATGGCCCCTTGAGGATCCAAGCCAAGAAAAGTTGGTTCAGAGGTGGGTGTAGGCCCCTGAGACACAACCAGTCCTGGCTGAGACCTCCTCTGGGGAACCCTCCTCAACCCAACCTGGGTTATACCTTACCTCCCCAACCTTATACCCTGACCACCAGGTCCCTGACTGACCGGAGCAGCAGGGGGCCCAAGGCTGCAAGAGGCAGGGTGCTCCCTGGTTCTTCTCCAGTGCCCTCCAGAGACTCCTGTGCAAGAGGAGTTAGGGAGCCCAGGGATATGCTTAGGCAGAAAGCGACAGCCGTGGAATCAAGCTTGCGCCCCCAAGGGGCCCTGGTGGGCTCCGCGCTCCCTGCGTCCCCAGGGCCTGTGACTGAGTGGGACAGACCATCAGAGAATCTACTGGGTGCCCACTGTGTGCCCAGCGCTATCTGAATCCGCATGCCTGCCTTGTAGGTGAGACTCCTGTGTCTCTTTTATGGATGTGGGAACTGAGCACAGAGAGATTCAGTTACTTGCCTGAGGTCACACAGCTAGTAAAAGAGAGCCAGGATTTGAATACAGGCCATCCAGGGTCCTGCCCATTTCCCTCGCAGTACTGACATCCACAGAGGCCAGAACATCTCCAAATGCCAACCCCTTCCAGCCCTCCCTGTTTTCAAGGCTCCAGAGAGAGGGTGGGTGGGGTGACTGAGTGGGACAGACCATCAGAGAATCTACTGGGTGCCCACTGTGTGCCCAGCGCTATCTGAATCCGCATGCCTGCCCTGTAGGTGAGACTCCTGTGTCTCTTTTATGGATGTGGGAACTGAGCACAGAGAGATTCAGTTATTCAGAGAGATTCAGAGATTCAACTGAGTTCCCCTCAGTTGCCTGAGGTCACACAGCTAGTAAAAGAGAGGCAGAATTTGAATACAGGCCATCCAGGGTCCTGCCCATTTCCCTCACAGTACTGACATCCGCAGAGGCCAGAACATCTCCAAATGCCAACCCCTGCCAGCCCTCCCTGTTTTCAAGGCTCCAGAGAGAGGGTGGGTGGGGGGCAAAGTGGACTCCGTCAAAGTACCTCCCTCTGCCTTCCAGGGGCAAGATCAGGCAGCCATGCCAGGGAGCGTCCTCATAAGCAGCAAGATCAGGAGGGCCTCATCCTCCAGGAAGCCCTCTGAGCTACCCTCACACACAGCCTTCTCCCTTCCCTGCAACCAAAACAGGACTGGGGTCTTCCTGTCAAATACTGAAGGGCAGGGGTCCACGTTCCTCAGCTAGAGGAGCCTGGAAGGAGGGTGCCAGGACCTCAGATTATGACTGCAGGAACTGGCCCTTGGGGTGCTCAGGAAACCCTTCCCCAGCAGAACTGGCGGATCTCGCAGCCCCCTCCCAGCGCTACCACACCCCTGGGGGAGTGCTAGCCCACCCCAGCTTTCACAGACACAGACAGGATACCCACTTCCTCACCCAAGCAGCACTGGCAGGAACCCAGCCCGGCTTCCTCTGGCCCTGCCCTGGCAGGCCCCGTTGCTGCGCGGGGCCTGGTGGCCCCAGAAAAGGGAAGTGGGGCCTTGGGGTGTGAAGCGGGGCAGGCAGGCAGGCAGGCAGGCCGAAGGAGAGGAGAGGCCCCACTTGTGCTTCTTGGACCGGTCCCTGCGCCCACACTCTGCCCACGTGACCATGCGGCAGGCAGGAGCCCCCCAGCCCAGCGCCAGGTGACTGGCAGACTTCCTGATCACGTTAATGTCACCTCCCTCAGGAGACCCAGAGCTCTGTGAGGGGAAGCCAGTAGCTGCTCCGCCTGGCCCAGCACAAAGAGGCACCCAGGAACCCTCTCCAAGCCACAGCTCGTGCAGGAGCCCAATCTCCCTCTGCCTACCATTTTCTCCCGGCACTCGTCCCTGTCGAGTTCTTCCAAGACGCCTCTCAAACATCCCCACACTGCCTCACCAAACTGATGTGGGATTTGAGTCCATGTCCTGCAGCTGGGCCCTGGCGGGTCCTTGTGGGTCAAACAAACGGATGAGCCAAACTGAGCCTGGCAGAGAGCTGGCAGAAAGCAGGCAGGGCGGCTTCGGTGGGGGTTGGCACTAAGGCATAAGATGGTGAAAGCAGGCAAAAAGGCCTCCCGCAGAACAGGCAGCACCTGCCGCGCCACACCTTCGCCAGGTGATCTGTGCCTGGGAGGGAGGAGGCCTGCTTTCGAGTCCCAGCTCTGTGCCTTTGGCCATGTGAGTGGCAGAGGCTCTCAGGTTCCACGCCTGTGTTCTCACCAGTAAGCTGATGGCTAAGGTAGGGGCAGAGGGAGGCACGGGTCCTCGTGGCCAACAGGCCAAGTTAGCGAGGACGAAACAGCACATGTGCCCGGAAGCAAGCTCAGGTCCTAGAGCTGAGAAAGCCCAGCCATTAGTCCCCACAAGAGAGACCGAGGAGCAAAGGGGGCAGAGCCCCTAACAACCCTCTGCCTGACCTCCCCACTTCCCGCTGACCACCTGCAGTGCCACCAGGCAGCGGCAGAAGCCAAAAGCCCCAGCAGCATAAGTCCCCAGCCAGCCCTGCCCCCGAAGACCCGCAGGCGGACTCCAACCCAGCCTCCAGGGAGCGCAGGCGGCCACTCAGTCCTGGGGTCCAGACACCTGAGTCCCAGCCCCCCGGCTCTGCCAACATGCTCTGTGACCCTTACCCGATCTGGGACATGGTTCTCCCTCTTGCAAAGAAAGTACTTAGGTCAGATCTCAGAGGCCCAACAAAAAGAAGTGTTGTCACTTGGCCCCAGAGGACTAATCCCAGGGGTGGAGCTGGGAATTGTTCTTTGTTCCTGAAATCTGCCCTTCTGCTTCTCCTCCGGATTAGGCATGGCCCAGTCAATCTCTAAAACACAAACACCCCCAAGGTTCCAGCCACCAGGGATAATAAATCTGGTCTGCCATCTCCTGCACCAGTTCTAATGAGGGTTAGGGACTGCCTGGAAAGAGTCCATCTATTCATTCACTCATCTTGACAGAGATTTACGCACTCAGGGCTTCAGCAGATGTGCACCAACACCTTCTGTGTGCCAGCACCCAGGCCAGAGGCCAAGAGCGGACTCGGCTCCAGACCCAAGTTTTCAGAAGGCAGAGACTTCAGTGCCCCCTCCCCCTAGGTGTGCAAAGGGCTCTGCACATAGTGGGTGTTCAGGCAGCAGTGTTGGTTGACTGACTACTCAACCAGGCTCTCATATCGGAAAGAACAGCTATATTTCCTCTGGACTCTTGCCTGAAATTCCACCACTGGTGATTCATTCCTTTAAGCCCTACCTTTACAGCACTTTAAAACACTTTCATGCCCATGCTTCATTCCTGTTCCCTTTCCCCTTGATAAGGAAGAACAGAAAGGGGAAGTCTAGCTGGCCTTCAGAGACCTCATGTGGTGCTAGTCCTGTCCAAGAAGTCAGAACAGTGTGCTTCCCATGATCCCCAGTGGGTCCACTGGTAATGGTGGATTTAACCCAGAGTAGCCACTGTCCTGGAGACAGCAAGGAAGATTTAGGTTTAAGTCTTAACTCCTGCACTGCTAGTTGCCTGTTTAAAAAGTTAGCAAAACCCAGAGGAGGGAGAGAAAGCTTGAGTCATAATTTATACTAGGATGATTTCCGAAGAGCAAGAAACCATGAAAGAATTCTCAAATAAGGCTGCAGTGACTAAGTGCTTTCTAACCCGACATGCAACCTAAAAGCCATAATGAAAAGACTGATAAATTCATTACAATTAAATTTTTTTCTATATAGTAAAAGCTATCAAAAGCAAAATCAAAAGATGAGCAAAAGATTATGGAGACATTTGCGATTTTTAGCCCAAGGAGCTAATCTCCCTCATATGTAAAGAGTTTCTACAAATCAAAAAGAACAATAACCTAACAGAAAAATGGGAGGAGAGTATGAATAGAAAGATCACAGAAGGACAATCTAAATCTCTCAAACATTTGGAAGGAAACCGACTTCATCTATAATAAGAGAAATGAAAATTTAAAATACTATGGAAAACCATTTTTATATATCTACTTGGCAAAGATCAAAGCATTTCACAAATCTGTGTTGGCCAGCCAGGGCGGAAGCAGACATTCACCCTGGCAGGCATCACATTCAACACCACCTCTGGGGTGGGCATTTTAGTCATACCTTGCTGAGTCACTAATATACACACATACCTTTTGACCTGGCAAACCTACTTCAAGTAATTTATCCTACAAACACTTTCACATGTGTAAAATTTGACTTATACACAAGATTATTCATTGCAGCATTATTTGTAAGTAGGAGGGACTGAAAACAATGTGTATATCAGTCTGGAGAAGATAAATCACAATACATTCTTATGGTAGAATACTATGCAGCTGTCAAAAAGATACAGAAGCTTGAACCATACCATGGCAGGGCATCCTGTGAAAAATCCACATGGGGAAGGTCATGCCTGGAATGGATTAGGACCGAACCAGGACACAGAAATACCAAAACTGCTGCTTTAACAGAGTGAACATATTTTCTCATTTTCAGCTTCTATTTCTATGGTTATAATATAGCTTGTGTAATTTTTAAAGTTTTCAATAGAAAAAAACAAGATCTATCATATACACAGTACCTATCGTTAACAATACTGCATTGAATACTTAATTTTCAACATGGCAGATTTTGTGTGTTCTTAGCATAAAAATAATAATGATAAATTAAAAGTGGGGCGGAAACTTTGGGCTGTGAGGGACAGGCATACAACAAAGATTGTAGTGATGGTTTTGTGGGTGTATACACATCTCCAAACTTATCAAGTAGCATCCAATTAAAATGCACAGCTTTTTGTATGTCACTCATACCTCAATAAAGAGGTTTTTCATAAATACATAAAGTGAAAAATCAAGGAGAAACTCAAAGGGCACTATAAAGCGATTGATAACTGAAGTGACACTCTAAATATATTAACATAGATGTGTTCCTGGCACGTTTGTCAGAGTGGGCGTAGATGTGTGTGCACACAGATATATAAATACGTATGTGAATACCCCAAACATAAATGTATGTGTTAGTCGCTCAGTCATGTCCGACTCTTTGCGACCCCATGGGGTGTTGCCTACCAGGCTCCTCTGTCCATGTGATTTTCCAAACGTTAAATAGAGTGTATAAATCAAAGAGCTTCCCAGGTGGCTCAGTGGTAAAGAATCCACCTGCCAATGCAGGAGACGGAGAGATGCAGGTTCAACCCCTGGGTCAGGAAGATCCCCGGGAATAGGAAATGGCAACCGCCACCAGTATTCTTGCTTAGGAAATCCCGGGGACAGTGGGGCCTGGCTGGTACATCTCATGAAGTTTCAAAGAAATGGATACAACGAGCCACTGAGGACACTGCTGCTGCTAAGTCGCTTCAGTCGTGTCCGACTCTGTGCGACCCCACAGACGGCAGCCCACCAGGCTCCCCCGTCCCTGGGATTCTCCAGGCAAGAACACTGGAGTGGGTTGCCATTTCCTTCTCCACTGAGTATACACACACACAAACAAAATAAGAAAAACAGAAAAACGAACCCCAGGTTCGTCATGACCCTGAAAGGTCACCTATCCTTTTTGAGCTGCAATTTCCTCATTTGAAAAAAAAAAATGGGGGAATAATGTTCTGAACGCCCAGCACGCTGAGGGGATTCAATGGAGGTGATGCAGGCAGAGCGTGGGGTGGCACCTGGCACAGCATGCCCAAGTCAAGAGGACAGCGCTAGTAGGTTGGCAGAAAGGGCCCCGAGGGCCAGAGGCGGCCCGGGTGCTGTCACAGGCCACAGCACTGGCGGGGTCAGCACTGACGAGGTCAGAGAGCTCTCTCCGGAAGCGGCCTGGCCTCTGGCGTGGACAGAGCAGCGCCAGCCCCTCTGCTTTCTTGGGCTGCTTTCTTGGGCTCAAGCAGGGTCACCCTCGCAGAGGCTGACTCTCTAAGCGGTGCCTTGCTGGGCTCGAGAGAGCACCTGTCCACTGGGTCAAGGAAGGTGGGCCCGAGCCAGAGAGAGCCTCCAGGCAGCACCCGGTCCTCACCCCCAAGGCCTCTAGGGCTGCGGAGAGGAGAGAAAGCACAATACCCCTCCCTCAAGGCGTGCTCTGCACACCCCGAACCCGCCAGGGAGTCAGAGGGCAGGAAACCAGCCCACGGGCGTCCCTGACCCGTCAGCCTCTGAGCGCCTGCTGCAAACAGGCGAAGTCCTGCCTCCTGACCCCCGGGGCGGGTTAGGGGTGCTCTCCCTCTTTCAGCCAGGGGAACCAACTCTGCAGTCTCAAGCTACTTGTCCAAAGCCTCCTAGCTGGGATGCGAACTCAGAGCTCCCCACCCCAAGGCCCAGGCTCCTTCCGAACCCCACGTGCGCATCTCCTGATGTGTGCTCTGTCCAACCACAAGGCCGTGAAAGGCACACACACAGAGCCACACACACGGAGCCACGCACGCGGGGCCACATACAGCCCAGTCCCTAGTCACAGGCAGCACTGGCCTTACCATTCTCTTCTTTCTCTAAAGATACCCAAGACTTAGTTGCTCAGTCATGTCTGACTCTTGCAATCCTATGGACTGCAGCCCACCAGGCTCCTCTGCCCATGGGATTTCCCAGGCAGGAATGCTGGAGTGGGTTGCCATGCCCTTCTCCAGGGGATCTCCCCGACCCAGGGATCAAACCTGGGTCTTCCACATTGCAGGCAGACTCTCTGCCAATTGAGCCACCAGGGAAGACCCAAAATCTGCTTGCAATGTGGGAGACCCAGTTTCGATCCCTGGGTCAGGAAGATCCCCTGGAAAAGGGAATGGCTACCCACTCCAGTATGCTTGCCTGGAAAATTCCATGAACAGAGGAGCTTGGTGGGCTACAGTCCATGGGGTCGCAAAGAGTCTGACATGACTGAGCAACCACGACTTTCACTTTCAAAGATACGCTGTACACATTAGTGAATTAAAGATTCTGAGAAGCCCTGTAAGAAAGCAAAGCTGCTGAATTAATAAACACGGCTAAACACTTGCCAGTCTTCTTGGTTCATGAGGCTCTTTTCTCATTAAATCTCTAATGAATCCTCTTTGGGAAATGCTGACTCCAGCATCTCAACTCAGGGACCTTCCCCCAAGAAGCACCATGAACAGAGGTCACTGTCTGCCCCTTTCCTGATAGCCTGGGAGCTCCCTGAGGCTGGGGCCCAGCTCCCCCACCACCACCTGACCCTGGGCTNGAGGCTCTTTTCTCATTAAATCTCTAATGAATCCTCTTTGGGAAATGCTGACTCCAGCATCTCAACTCAGGGACCTTCCCCCAAGAAGCACCATGAACAGAGGTCACTGTCTGCCCCTTTCCTGATAGCCTGGGAGCTCCCTGAGGCTGGGGCCCAGCTCCCCCACCATCACCTGACCCTGGGCTGGGTTGAATGGGCACACAGGGACCAGCCCTAAGTCTGACCTTCAGGGTAGGGTGCGGGGAAGACGGGAGGAGATCCTGCACTCAGGCAGTCTTTAGCTGGAGAAACAATCTGCCCTGGGGAAGAGAAAGTGGAAGAGAACATTAACCAACCAGGAGAGACCCTCCTGTCCTACTTCCTGCCTCTCCCGTGCCTTGCTTCGAAGTGCCCCTGCCTCAGTCTCCCCACCTGCTGCAAGCAAAGCAGTGCAGGGGACACAGACCTAAGGAGCTCTGCCTCTAAGCCCTCTCTGGGCCTGATTCCTCCCAGGGCCGGAAAGGCCTCCAGGGGCTGCGAGGTCCCTCCTCGCTCAGGTGACCAGAGAAGTTAGCTGCAGAGAGGTGAGCGTGACAGGCAGATGGAGAGGCACCCCACACAGAGCTCAGCAGGCCCTGCGGGGCTCACGGCCTCCCCTTGCACCCACGGAGCCCAGCGAGGCATCGTTGCTGAGTCCAGCTCCCGAAGCCACTGCCCAGAGACCCCCACCCGAGAGCCCGGCCCTCACCCAAGGTGCCGAGACCCCCCTTCCTCAAGGCTTCCTGAAAACGGTGCAAGGTCAAGGGGGCACGTCAGGGGGGAGAAGGGGGAGGGCTGCCTGGTGAAGGCCCAGCCTGGAGCCCGGAAGAGCCCTTCTGCAAGGGAAGCAGCCACAGCCGACCTCCTCCACACCCCTTGAAACCACAGCCCGGCTTCCGGAGCCGCACACATAGGGGCTCGGGAGCCCCTCCCCACGGCTCCCCCCCGAGCCCAAGCGTCCTCATTCCTAGCCCACCCCTTCCCTTCACAGACTGGTCTTCCAGAGCCAGGCTCCCCCGGGCACAGGCAGTCGCCGTGATGGAGCCTAGGTCCATGGCAGCCACATGCCCCCCCAAACCCAAGCCTCCCCTGGGATCTTCCCCAAGGCCTCGCCTCACCTGTCTGCCACCCCACGGACAATGAGCTCCGTCCTACTCACCCCTGCCCAACACACTCCTCCAGTCCTTCCTGAGGCCCTCTTTGTGGCTATGAGATTTGACTTTTTCGGTTCCCCAAACAAGCCCCACCCTTCTGTCTCCAGACTCAGGCAGCCTAAGAGCGCTGCCTACCTCTCCACCCCCTAGCTCCCTCTGCCTGGCAAACTCCTGCACACCCTGCAGAGCCAGGCTGAGCGGCCACCTCCTCCAGGAGGGCTGCCCAATCTGGACTCAGAGCCTGTGTGTCCCACCACAGCACAAAAACCCTGGCCTGTCACTGCCTCTCCCAAGGCCGGTGTCTGGCCACACACTGCCCCGCTCTCAGGACCCAACACTGCCTGGCACACAAAGGACACTCACACCCCAAACTCACGAACTGAGTCAAAAACAGCCTGCCCTGAACTGCGGAGCCTGGGCCCCAAGCCTGGTGTCACTAGTCCTGTCTGCATGAGCTTTGGCGGGTCACCTGCCTCTCAGGTCTCCCAATTCTCACCTGAGCAATGGGAACAAATACATTCCTTGGCTCCCCAGCCTGTTCTGGCGGTGAAATGACCTAATGGCTATGAAAACTCCTTATAATATCCAGAAACTTCTCACGGGGAAGGGGGCTGACCTTGCGGTGCTGTTTCTACTCCAGCCCAAGGCCCCTGCGCTGCCATCCAACGGGTGCTCACTGGGCTCCTGCCCATACCAGGTACCAGGTGAGGTGCTGGAGCTACAACAAACACGATGGGTGCAGGGTCCCTGTGAGCCCCTGCTGCCGGGAGGGGAAAGACTAGACGCGGGCCACATAAGCCCCTCGAGGTGAAGAAGCGCCAGGGTGGGCGAGGGCAACTGTGAACCCAGGAAAGCCTAGTGGTCAAGAGCACAAGCTCTGAGACCCAACAAATAAGAACCCCAGCTCCACATCAGAGGGGCTGGGTGACCTGAGGCACATTAATTAACCTCTCTGGGCCTTGGTTTCCTCATCTGCAGGATGGACATGTGATGGTACCTAAGGCCTGACCCAAGAGGCTGGCACCCAGGGAGTGCCATTACTCGGGGCCACCACATACAGCTCCACACAGAAGGGGTGGGCCGGATAAAATGACGTCACTCCCACTCCATCATCTCCAGCCCAGAAGAGAGAGAGAGAGGTGGGCCTTGCGGGGCAGGAACACAGCTGAGGACCAGGGTGCCTGCGACAAAGACCTCCCAGCAAAACCTCACTTGCTGTCAGCCCCCAAAAGACAGCTCCTGTCTTCTCTCATTCCCCTGCCAGAAAGCAGACTGGCAGAGAGATCCCAGGGTGCCAGCCCCTGCAGGCGCGGAGACTCCCCTTCTCCAGGGAACCTGGACAGCGGCTCCAGGGAGTCTGGGTGTTTCAAAACAAGACGCTTCCCCATTAGGCCAGGGCCCCATTAAAGTAATGCCTCCAGCCAACTTCAAAGGGCTCCTCCTCCCAGAGCCAGATGGGGGCTTGAAGGAGATGCCAAGGAGTAGGGCTCAGGGAGCAGGGATGGGCAGACCCAGGGGTTCCCTGGCCCACACAGCAGGGAGGTGGGTGGGAGGCAGTCAATCTGACTACTGCAGAGATGGGGAGACTGAGGCAGGAAGAGGGGCTGGCCAGCCCAAACCCACAGCTTCCCGCTGAGTGCGGCCAGGGGAAACGTGCCTCCAGCACAGCTCTGACCGGGGAAGCACACCAGCGTCTGGGCCTGTTTCCCCACCGGTGTAGAGAGGGGGCTGCACCCCAGGATCCTGGCCCTCTCCCCGCTCAGCCAGCCAGTGATGGCAGGAGCCCCGGACCCAAGTCAGCTGCACCTGAGGTGGTGAACTAAGCCACTTTCAAGGGCAAGGAAGCTTGGATCCTGAAGACAGAGGCCTTCACCCAGAACTCTGGGTCCCAAAGATGGGGGGTGGCACCGCTGCCTGCATCTCCCCTGGGGGCCTCCTGATGCCCGAAAGCCAGGCCCGCTTCGCTGCTCCCCACCCACAAGTGGCACAAGTTCCCCCTGGGTCACAGGCACCCCCACCATCACCCCCCCAGCCCAGCTCAGCAGAAAGTGAGAGGCGGCGGGCCTGAGGGCCAGGATCCCGACTGAGGACCAGGGTACCCGCAACAAAGGCCTCAGTTTGTTTTTTTCCATCAGACACGGCTGCAGGTAACTTCCTTCGTGGTCCAGGGGGTGGGTGGACAGAGGCACAAAGAGGAGCAGGGAGCAAGGGGTGGGGGCTCCTGGTGCCCTCGTCTTCTCCTGACGTCAAGGACTCCTAAAGTGGGAAGGGGTGACACAAGGTGAGAAGGGGGCTGAAGTGGGGAAGCACCCTGGGCAGAGGAGGCTGCAGCTGCTGCCCATGTCAGGGGCAGGCCCAGAGTTTAGCAGACAGAACTAGAGGTGGGGGCAAGGATGGGGGGCGGGGACGGGCGAAAGCCAGGAGAAGGGGTTTGAATGCAAACGGGACAGGAGGAATTGATCCATCTGTGTGTTAGGGGAACGCAGGAACCCCACGGGCCTCATCTCCAGGCTCAAGGTCAGCCGTCCCAGCCCCTCTTCACCCAGGGTGGGCTCAGTCTAGCCCTCAGCACAGCACTCGGCTCAGAAAACACTGATGAAGCAAGACCATCAAAGAGATCAGCTGACGGAGGGAGAAAGGGAGACCCTGGGCGTCGTGGGGAGAAGGGTCGCCAGAGAGGCGACTTTCAGCCATCTTTTGGTGAAAAAGAGACTTTTCACAAAGTGGGCTCATTCAGCCCGCCCTGCCCCACCCTGAGGCCCTGTCCTTCTAGAGGTGCAGTGGGTGGGGACGTGGGGAAAGGGGCGCGTGGGGAGCAGCGGTTCCGCGGCCCCGCAGGCCTGCACGGGCACTGGGCAAGGCCCCGGCCGTGATGGAGCTCCTTGTGAAATCCGTGGGCCATGGCAGGTTGAGCCGGATGCTGATGGCTGTCAGGTGGGCACCGGGCCACCCTCTTTGGAAGGTGATGGCAGGAGGAACCACAGGTGGGCAAGTGAAGACTCCACAAGTGAGTTCCAAGGATGCCCACCCTCCCACCCAAGGCAGGATGGGGGAGAGAGCCCCAAACACAGCTGCACGACAGTAACGACGACAAACACTTCCGCGTGGGCAGCGGCTTCTCCATGCCGGCCGCGCCATGCACGCCCTTTCCTTTAATTCTACAGCTACCCAGCACATTGAGTACCATGCGCGACCCATTTCACAGATGCAAGAAACTAGCTCAATCCCCTGCTCCTCTTGCACACTGCCAGGAGAAGGCGGAGAGGGTACTGAACCCAAGCCTTAATCCAGCTCTGCCTGGAGGCAGGGGGCTGGACCCGATGGCCTCCAGAAGACCCTGCTTCTCTGGTTGCTGTTCTGATACCAAGGCCTCACTCACCGAGCCAAACTACCTCCCAGCTCTTCGCTACTGAGGTCTTTTAAAGGAAAGGAAACGCCGTTGGCACTTCCCACTCATCCCTAAGACCCGACCCCACCAAAGCCTGGACGTGGCCACACTGACTCAGAGACCCTGCCTCGGGGGACCCCTCTGCCGGCTTCCTCAGAGACCCTGAACTTTCCCGGCCGAGTTAAGCACTGACCTCAGCCTAGGCAATGAGACGTGGATAGCTGCCTGTAGCTCACTGCAAACGTGCCCACGGCAGGAGGAGAGAGGTGAGGGACAGGCCCCCGGCCACCCCCTGATGACCCAGCAATTCTGGGATGGCAAGCCATGGAAAATGCCAAGGGCTGGGTCACGCACCTCCCCACGGAGGCAGGACACCAGAGCATGTCCAAGAACTCAGGCCCCGCTGCGGCGAGAGCCCTGACTCAGCCCCGGGCACCCCGAGGTGGGGCAGACGAGACCCTCCGCCAGGAAGGCTCGGCCCCACCGGCCCTCCAAACCCACCCAGAGCCCATTCGGCCGTGCTCCCCCACCAGCCCCCCAAAAGACGAGGCACAGCGTCCCGACCCCCACGCCAGGCCTCAAACGTGGCGGCTCGCCCTGAAGGCAGCGCACGCCAATGGATGCCCCGAGGACCAACTCCCTGGGCGACCCAGGACAAGACCTCGGGCTTCCCCTCCACAAACGGGGGGCAGACGACACTACCACATGGGGCGGTGGCAGGTGGAGGGGCTGGGTAGGCAGGGAATGGGTTAAACCAATAATTACAAACTGTGAAAAGTGCGCACGTCCCCAAAGCAACAAGTCGGGCCTCTGTCTCCTCTGGAAAAGCACCTTTGGCTTTTGGCTTTTGGGAAGCCCCATTTTTGCCCCCAGCCGCCACCCCTGCTGCACCAGCCCCCATCCCCAAAGGGCCCACAGGAAGCCTACCTGTCCCCAGACCCACTCCTGGCAACGAGACCCCACGACTGCCCTTCACCCCCTACCTCACCCCTGGGAAAATGGTCGCCAGCAAACAGTCACTTGTTTTCAGCGAATTACCCCTGGAGACTCCCCCACGAAGTTCACACCTTCCCCGCGGAGGGCAGACACTGCACAACCTGAGAACCCTCCTCCCCCACAGCCGGAGCCACAGGAAAACTCCAGGAAGCCCAGGGCCCATCTGGAGAGGGGAGGCCTGCAGCCGGGTCAGCAACCAGCACGCTCAGATGAGCCTTCCCGACCCCGCACCCCTGGACGCCCACACTTCCTGTGGAGCCAACCCCGCTGCACTTCCGCTTAAGTCTCCCCGTTTCATTTCTGTGTCTTCTTTAGCCCTGTCCAAGCCAAAAATACATGCATGAAGTAATAGGTCCTATTTACAGATTTTTTTTTCTGAAACACATTAAAATGAATACCTACATTTTAAGCATGTTCATCCACATGGCTAAAAGCAGCTGAGGAGCAGGGCCCCCTACCCTGAGAAGCGGTGGTCTAGTCACCCCTCACGTCATCCACTCGCGTGTCTGTGGCGGAGAGAGCCGGCGACAGCCCACGGTCACGCAGCTATTGCAGGCAAAGCCAGTGTGGGCTGCGGCTGTCCATCCAGGCCTTGGGGCCAGGGGGTCTGTCTCCTGGAGGTCCAGCCCAGCCCTCCGCTTTCTCTCCCCCGCCATCCCCTCCCTCAGGGGCTGGCCAGGGGGGCGGAAGCCCGCAGGGCCCGCTGTCCTAACCCCCATGTGATGACACGGACCAGAGGGCTTGCTTTGCCCTGTGTCTGTGTTTGGATGAATGGGCAGAAAGATCCAGAAGGACTCACTCCCCATGGTCCATATTGCTAGTCCCAGAGCTTTGGGCTGAGAGGACTTGGAGGGAAAGAGAGACTGTTCCATCCATTTTTTTGAGGCATCTTGGTTCTTTGTCTCTTGGGCATGCATCACTTTCAGAGTGTGGTTTTGGTTTATTTCTGTTTTTTTTTTTTTAAATCTAACAAAATACATTCAATTTCTCTTCCCCCATTCACTTTTATTTTCACTGAGAAAAGTAAAGTGTACTTGTAAATGTACAACTACAACCTTGAAAAGAAATGTGGACACCTGAGAGTCTGTGGGTCACGGCAGTCTAGGTGGGCTGAGCCAGATGATCACCACCACAGTCGTGACAGCAGTTTCTTGTCAGGCTGAGACAAGTCAGTGACCTTGTCCAGGAGCCCCCACACCTGGCCATCCAAGGCCTCCCCTACCACCAGTCCAGATCGTGTCCACCCATGCCCCGGCCAGGCCTGCCTGGTGGGGAGGGGTGCTGCCCAGGGGCCCCAGGCTTCTAGGACAGATGGCACCCCATCCCCTCTGCCCTCTTTACCTGGCTTTCCTCCAGGGGGCCCCCAGCAGCTGGGCCAGGGTCAGAGCTCGCTCAGAGTTGACCGTCGCCTGCCCCTCCTTGGCCAGCGTCCAGACTCACACACGTGAAGGCTCCTTCCACCGGCTACCTAATGAGAGTGACTCACATCTGGACCCACAACTTCCTGCTCTGGTGGTGGGAGCAGCAGAAAGGCTAATGTTGAGCCCTCAGCTCAGCCCCTCTCCCAGCCACAGCAAGAGCCCTCGACAGGAGTCGGGGGGAGCCGTCAGGCCAGGCTCCCAGCTCCAATGACCTCATGGAAATTGGAAGCTTTAAACTGGAACAATTTTCATAAAGTGAAACAAGCACCCAAAGCCTGCATAGAAGCCTGGTGACGCTGGCTGGAGGCGGGGGGCGAGCGGCGCCTTAATGAGCAATTAAGAGGCGACAGAAGCCTGCCAGGGAGCCTCTTCCTGGCTCCGCCTCTCACACAGGGCCCTGAGCCTCAGTTTCCTCACCCATACAGAGAGGGGGCCTCATCCCTCTCTGAGAGGTCAAAGGTCTCCAGTCTGGCTTGCCACCTCTCCATCTCACAGCTGCCCCCCCGCCCCGCACTGGGGCCAGGCCAGGGGCCGAGGTTATGGCCCGGGGTTGGAATCCCTATTCCAAAGAGCCCCCAGAGAACCCCAGCACCCCTGCGTCCCTGGAAGCCACGCATCGAGCTCCAGTTTCCCCTTCCACTTCAGGCCTCAGCTTCCCTTCTGGAATGGTGGGGTGCTCAGTGGTGAGGCGGGAGATAGGAAGGGAGCAGGGTGCAGAGACGGCCCCAGACAGAGGGGGAAGCACCTCCTGGTCCGCAGGGAGTCCCCTGAACATGTGATACGGGGACCTGGGGTCATTTTCTACCTTGTATCCTGACAGTAACCCCTATTGTTCAGTAACAAAGAAGGGTGTGCAAATTGCGTCAGTCGTGTCTGACTCTTTGCAACCTCATGGACTGTAGCCCGCCAGGTTCCCCTGTCCAGGGGATTCTCTGGGCAAGAATACTGGACTGGGCTGCCATTTCCTCCTCCAGACAAGAGAATGGAGCCCAGTTTTCCCAGCCTTGCCCTCCCAAGGTCCCCCCTCCAGCTCCTTCCTCAGAGGAGGCACTCTTCCCTGCTGGCCTGCTGCACCCTGGGCCCCAGTCACTGGGCACTTGGCACCCCACCCCTCATACCAACTGCGAGGTCCCAGCAGGCAGGACCTGGGGTCAGCATTTAAACACTGACTGTGGGCTGGGCACCACGCCCAGCCTCAGGAGGAGGTCCTGCTATCATGCCCATTCTGTAGAGAGAAAACTGAGACTCAGAGAGGCTACTCACTTGCCCAAGCACACACAGCTGAAAAAAAAGAAACAACGGAAGAGCCAGAACTGAAACTCAGGTCTGGCTGACTCTATGGGTGGTACTTTCAATCACTGACATCGTGACCCTCCCCAGGCGCAAAGAACGAATGGCTTTCCTGGAGACAGGCTGCAGCTGCAGGAGAAACTCCCGGCAGGGAGGGGCAGGTGTGGGCTTCCTCAGCCTCAGGCAGGGAAGGCTGGCCTTCCTTCACTCAAGGTGCCAGGCGCACAGCACAACCCGCCCCGCCCCTCTCACTACGCAACACCCCACCTCCTCCCTGTGGGCAGGACCCCTCTCGGGTGCTGGGACACAAGCGTGACTTGGACACACCCCCTGCCAGGCAAGCTCCAGGCTAAGATGTGCCCACGATGACATGGCACAAAGATCTGGGAGGGGCATCCTTGAAGGCGAGATACGCGGTCCAGAGCTCAGGGGAGAGAGACCTCACCCACCTAGAGGAAGAAGAGGCCTACGAGAGGGTGTCTCAGGCCAGGGAGATGGCCCAGGCAGTGCCTGGCTGCTGCGTGGGGGCCACCAGTCCACACACAAGAGTGGCGAGGCCGTGAAACGGTGGGCAAGACAGAACAGAACTGCAGCAAAGACGAGGCAGACACGGTTGGCAGTCGGCCAAGAGACAAATAACGCCGAGAGCTGAGCAAATAGTTTGGCCCCAGTTGACAAACCCAGATGTCAAGCCCTTCCCCCTAGGGAAGAAACCCCACAGCGCCCCAGGCTGATGCCTGGGAGGGAGTGTGGACAAGGAAACCATCCGGAGGAGAGTTACCACACCCCAGAAGAGCCCTGAGAAGGGTCCAAGCAATCAGGCTGGTGATTCACTCTCATGACAGCCCTTTGTCCCATGAATATGGGATGAAGAGGCCGAGAGCTCGGCAATCAGAGTCCCCATCGAGTGACCTTGGCCCAGTTGCATTACCCTGGCCCATCGTAAAGTCAGGGTGATGTCATCCAATGCCTTGGGAGGCTGTGAGGGTTAAAGTGAGAAACGTGTGTAGGGTACACAGTAAGTGCTGAATGAGAGCCGAAGACAAGGAAGGCCAGAGGGTGTTCTCTAGATCCTGGCTCTACTGCATGGCTGCCCTGGTCAGAGACCTTCCATGGCTTCTCAGTGTCTCCTGTGTCAAACCCTGGCTCCTCCGCTTGACCCACCCCCATGCCTGGCCCAAGTCATCTCTGCAGCCTGATCTCCCGTGACCCCATGATCCAGCTGCCTCACCCCGCCGTGCCCTGGCTCAGGCCTTCCTGCCACTTGGGATGGTTAAAATGCTACTCATCCTGCCAAGACAAGGACAAATGCCACCTTTCCAGAAGCAATGTCCCATCGTCACCTCCTCTGGACCACAGGGCTCTCCTTAGAGGATACACCCTGTCATATTCCTTCCGTAGCTTCCACTTCCAGTAACAGCTCCCTGTTCCTACGGGGAGTCAGCCCTTCGGGAGGGGGCGCTCCTGGTCAGTGTCCACTGGAGAATGGGCAGGTGACTCAAAATGCTCAATTCTGGGACTTTTGTAGGAACTCAATGGAAAAAAAAAAAAAAAGATGCTCTCATTTCACTAGGCTGGGAGAATAAGAGCTGGAAGCTGCTGGGGCCATGGCGGTAGGCAGCCCCAGTGACCCTTGCCTCCTGGTGTCCATGCCCTTGTATGGTGCCCTCCCACATCACCTGGGTGACCAACAAAATGCCGTAGACATCACATGCTTGTCTTCCGAAGTTACGAAAGATACTGTGGCTTCCATCTTGCTCCCCCTTGGATTACTCACTCTAGGGGAAGCCAGTCAGCATGTCCTGAGGACACTCGAGCAGTCCTGCGGTGAGAACTGAGGCCCCCTGCCCACAGCCACCATCGACCTGCCACCCACACGTCTGAGCCACCTCGGAAGCGCACCCTCCAGCCCCCGTCAAGACTGGACTGATGCGCTGTTGCTGCAGCATCCCTACCTGATCGGGAGTGACGGGGGAGGGTCACCTCTTCTCTTCCAGCAGACCATCCCCCCCCAAGCACCAGGCACTCAAGAGGCCTTTGTACATTTCTGCCAAACTGATCTGCCCCCAGAGTCTTCTAACAAGAATGCAGAGCAGAGAAACAGAGGCCACTCTCCGCGCAGACAGCAGCGCTCACTTGGCCTGGAGGACGGAGCAGTCTGGCCCAGTACTGGCATCAGGCCTCCGGGCTGCCCCTCCTTCAGGCCCTCAGCTCTTCCACGCTCTGGGCCAGGGGGACCAAAGTGAGATCCCCAAGGAGACAGCCTCGCTGAGGCAGGCACAAGCTTGTGGTCCCGTCACTCACCCTCCTCCGAGATGGACTTTTCACACTGCTGAGCTGGGGCCCCAAGGGGGTTGCATTCCAGGGCAGCGACTCACCTCCGGCGCCTCTGCCTTCTTCTCTTCTGGGTGGACTGCAGGCTCAGAGATGTGCTGAGATCCCTTCCCTGCTCAGGCGGGAAACATACGGAGATGCTCTGGCTCACTCCTTCACTTACATCCTCCAAGTTACAAGATGGAACAAGGGCCTTCACTCCTAATCAGTGGTGGTCCTAAGGGGTGACTTGGGGTGAACTACCAAACCACTCCAAAAAAAACACATGTGCTAAGAAGTAAACAGCATCTTTGGCCCCAAAGTCTGCTCCCTTAGCCACTTTCCCGCCTGTGTAGAGATCTGAACAGCTGCTGCTTGTCCCAGGTCCAATACCAGACAAGGAAAGATGAACAACCCTGCATCCTGTGGGTGGCACAGCCTACCAGAAGGCAGGAGGCTGGCTCCCATGACCCCCCCGGCCCAGCCTCTGCCAGGCCTCCGGGACGGGACTGGACAAGGAAAGGGGTAGGCCCGGTCACAGTGTTGAGCAACTGCAGAGACTCCTAAAAGAACAGATGTGAAAGCAACTGCCCTGCCAACCAAAAGTCCTTATTTCCTTTGAAAAACTCGGCAGCTGGGCTATACCCGCGGCCGCCTGTCCTTCCCCACACCCTGCCTGCTGTGAACCACTGAGGGACAGGGAGAAAGACCACGTCCCTCCCTACAGATCCTGGGGAGGAAGTTACGGAGATGCCACAAGGTGAAAACAGACCCGGGTGTAAAGTTTCACCTTTCATTTAACAGTATCACAGATGCACATACACGTGTGTGTGTGTGTGTGTGTGTATATATATATATATATATATTTTTTTTTTTTTCCCCCACATACAAGAAAGTCTGAAAGGATATACTCCAAATCTTAGGGGTTATCATTAGGTGATAAAATTCAGCACAGTTTTAATTTCATACTTTTCTTGTTTATGCCTGTTTTCCAATTTTCTCTAATCAAAGTATACTACCCATGTAATTAAAAGATTAATAGGGAAAAGCAACTACTATGGGAAAAAAGCAGGAATAAGGAAAAACAACGGCCTGAGACTGGAAGTTCTTCACTCACTCAGCACCACTTGTAACCAGGTGAAAATGAAAGGTTTTTATGATAATGAGAAGTCCTACTATCTCAAAGCCACTGAAGATTACAAAAAGAGATTGTCCCAGACAATGCAAGCCTCCCAGCAGAAGTTTCCAACCTCCTCTCCAAAGTGCTTTTGCGGTAGCAGCAGGGCGGGGTGGTGTGTGCTGTGCGAAGTTGCTCAGTCCTTTCGGAGACCCCGTGGACTGTAGCCCTCCAGGTTCCTCCATCCATGAGATTCTCCAGGCAAGAACATTGGAGTGGGTTGCCCCCGTCCAGGGGTGGGGGTAGCTGAAGCTAAAGTAGATTGAGGCTAGAGACACAACTACCAATTTATAGGAGGTTTGGTGGATAAAAAATGTGTTGATCATTATAGAGAGCTCAAAGAAGCAGAACATGTGGCACAAGAGAGACAATGAATGAATATCAATACTACCGACTAAAGAAGACTTGAGAAAGATATCAAACCATTAAAGATCTCCCATTATGCAGACAGACCTCATTTGAGTTCTGATTTTAAAAACTAAATTTTTTTTTAAATTTTATTTTTGACCTGTATGAAACAATTGAAATCTGAACACAATACACTGACTGGATAGCTATAATTTTAAAGAATATTGCTAAGTTTTAGATGTGGAGATAATCCTTTTTTTTTTCCTTTTTTCACTCCTTCTCTTTCAGGAATATAAACAAGAATACTTCCTCAGCATTGCAGGCTCAGTTCCAGATCACTGCAATAAACAAATATGTCAACAAGGTGAGTCACACACGTTTTTCGGTTTCCCAGTGCATATAAATGTTATATTTACACTAGACAGTAGCCTGTTAAGTGTGGAACAGCATTATATCTAAGAAACATACATACCTTAATTTTAAAATACGTTATTGCTAAAAAATGCAAGCCATCATCTGACAAGACAAGGTGGCCACAAGCCTTCAATTTGTTTAAAAAAAAAGAAAAAAGAAAGAAAAACACACACACAGAATTTACCTACAAAGCACAATAAAAGGAGGTATGGCTGTACTACCATCTCCACAGATGAAGTGCCATGAGGCCTGGAAGGGGGAAGCGTATGGGAGCAGAGATGACTCCAGGGTGGCCCAGGGCTGGAAGCCGCGGCATCTAGGGGCTGAGTATGTGTGAGCAGGCATGCCGTTCTGTCTTCCTTCGTGGGTGTTTAGTCTCTCCATAATGAAATGCTGAAACACAGTCACTGTCAGAGCTCCGGCACCTGCTCTCTCACCTGAGTGTCACTCGACGCTGGTATCATTTCCAGCCCCTTCCTACAGATGAAAAACATGCCCCACCCCCAGGGAGTCTCAGAGCTGGAAGCACAGAATCAGTCTCAGCCCGGCTCCCTGGAAGGGGTGGGGGAGAGCTACCCTGTCCCGCAAAGCACAGGATGCACTCCTGGCCTGACCCCTGAGCATGGGCACAGATGACCCCAGGCCCCTCTGCGGAAGCAGAACAGGCTGCGGGGTTGCAGGCGCCATCACCATGGACCAGCCTGGAGCGCAGGCCACCTTCTCCTTCACCTCCACCCACCTTCCCCCACAGGAGCTTAAAGGCTTCCAGTACCAGCCTGGACGGCGGCACCTTAACCCCCTTCCTGGCAAAGCCCTCCAGTGGGCACCCCTCCCTGTCTCATCCTCTGACCGCAAAGCAGTTTATGGAGGAGGGGGTTGCTCTCGGCGCCCAAGACCTCCACGCCCCCAGACACAGCCCTACCGCAAACCTGCATCCAGCCTTCAAGGTGCGAAGTGGACCTGTCTTAATTCACCCTATAGAAAAGAATCCCAAGTGTGTACAAAGACTTAGCTATGGGCTCCTTAGCACAGAGATCTAACTGCACAACTACTGGAGAAAACCTAAGTGTCCAGCAAGAGCAGGGCTGAGAAAATCAGTCCGGGTTCCTAGTGTACGAAATGCTGGGGTGAGCCCAATACGTGTCTTGGAAACCCAGCACCTCTACTCCCAAAGCCTGGGAGTAAGCGGGACAGAATAAGAAATGTGATATTCATTTTTCTTCTTCTCGTCACATGTTAAACACACACACACACAGACACACACACACACACACAAGAAATCTTCTGGAAAGACTACATCAAGGCACTATTGGGTTACATTAATGAGCACAGATTCTGGTTTATCTCCCCCACTTAACTGCTTAGGTTTTCTGCTTTTTAATAATAAATGAGAATTATTTCTGTAATTAACACAAAATCCAAGCCATCTGAAAATAAGAAATGAGCTGATCCTCTCCTCCTTCCCAGGAACGCAGCTCAGGGTCTCGGCCCAGGAGGCAGAAGCTGCCTGGCTGTGTGGGACTCCCCTTCAAGGTCACCCTGCCTCTCTGAGCCTCAGTTTCCCCATCTGTCAGACACCAAACCCACCAGGCGAGCCCCTCCCACCTTGCCCTCGGGCCTGTCCCCTCCTCTGTGAGACTGGGGACAATAAGGCACACCCACAAGGCCACAGGAACAACACCTGCCCAGCCTCCCTGCTCCACTCCCTCTGGACCAGTGCTCTCACTCCCAGCCTTTGCTCATTCTGCTGCCTCTTGGGAGCCAGGGGCATCAGAGGCCAAGCGTAGAGTGAAACAGTGAAAGAAGAAGAAAGTAAAGTCACTCAGTCCTGTCCAACTCCTTGCGACCCCATGGTCTGTAGCCCGTCAGGCTCCTCTGTCCATGGGATTCTCTTAAGCAAGAGTACTGGAGTGGGTTGCCATTTCCTTCTCTAGAGGATCTTTCCAACCCAGGGATCAAACCCGGGTCTCCTGCACCGTAGACAGATGCTTTACCGTCTGAGCCACCAGGGAAGTCCTACGACCCTATCTCCAGACCCCCACCTGATGTGCCAGCCTCCAACCCTCTGACCACCCTTCATGGCGGCAGTACAGCCCCATTTTACAGAGGAAGACCCAGAGACTCAGAGAAGAGAAATAATCACCCACCTACACACACCAAGCCAAGACGAAGAGTGCACCCCGGGGGCCCTTTGGGCAGTTCCTCACGGGGCATCAGCAAACCACCCAGTACCCCTTCTGCAGAGCCGGGAGCACTGCTGAGGCTGCAGGCAGGATAAGGGGAGACAGGAACTAGGCAGGACAGAGCAGGCGGGAGCTACACAACTTCGGGCTCCTGCTCCGCCTGCCTGCAGCCCCCGGCCTCTCCCCACACACCTGGCAGGTGTTCAAGTGTAGGCTGGGCCAAGGAGGGGCACCCACTGCAAGGGGGAGCGGGTGGGGCAGGGGAGAGCCCCGGCCTCCGGGCCTGGCACCCTGGGATCGGGTGTACACTGACACTCCCCTCAGACAGCAAGCTCAGAGCCCCAAGAGGCCAGAGGGGACGGTGAGGCGGGCTGGCTGGCTGGGCACCAGGGCAAACTGGAAGCTCTGTGTGAGGACGCTCTGCTGCCAAGCTTCACCCAGCAGCTGTCACAAAGGAGTGTGGCCAATGCTGCAAGCCTTCTGAGTTATCAAAGGAAATCAGAAATCTGGGTTTTTGCAGAAACAGACTCACAGGCCTGGAAAACAAACTTACAGTTCCTAAAGAGAAGAGCCGGTGGGTAAATTAGGGGTATCAGATTAACAGGGGGCTTCCCTGGTGGCTCAGTTGGTAAAAGAATCTGCCTGCAATGCAGGAGACCACCTGCAGTTCAGGAGACTTGGGTTCAATCCCTGGGTCAGGAAGATCCTCTGGAGAAGGAAATGACAACCCGCTCTAGCAGTCTCGCCTGGAGAATCCCTTGGACTGAGGAGCCTAGCGGGCTGCAGTCCTTGGGGTTGCAAAGAGTTGGACATGAATTAGCAACTTCATTTTTCTGGTTTGTTTTAGGATTAACAGATACACACTGCTATATATAAAATAGATAAACAAGGATTTTCCACATAGCATGGGGAACTATATTCAATACCTAGTAACAATCTATAATGGAAAAGAATCTGAAAAATAAATACATATTAAAATTTATATATATAACTACAAATATGTTACATATATATAACTAAAAAAAAAAAAGAAATCTGGGTTTTTACATAAAATCTCATGGTTTCAGATGCTGGCGATTAATCCAAAATAAATTTCAAGCAGTTCTCCTATAGGTTCTCTGGACTCAATGCTGTGTGGCCCTGAGCAAACCACTTAACATCTCTGGGATTCAACTGTCATCTGTAAAGTGGAAAAATAGCCCACGGTATTGTAACAAGGAGATAAGATACACTTTGTCCATATTAATGATAATAAAAGGCAAGAGTAACAACGGCAGCTAAACTCAATGAGTGCCAGGCACTAAGTAACATGAGTTAATGTGGTTTCATTCAAGCTATTAGATGGGCATTCTTTTAACTTTGTATTTTGAAATAGTTCAAACTTTTAGAAAAGTTACATGAAAACTACAAAGAACTCTCCTATACCTTAATTCAGATTTGCCTATTTGTATCATTTTTGTCTCACTTTTATTGTGTTTATACATATGTTTCTCTTTAATATTTGAGAGTGGGCAGCTTATACAGTGAGCTTCTAAATACTTCAGTGCATATTTCCTAAGAACAAGGCCCTATATTTGGTCCTTAATATTAATTTGGTCATTTAATATTAACACACTTTATAAGTGTGAGTCACTCAGTCATGTGTCTTTGCAACCCCATGGACTATAGCCCACCAGGCTCCTCTGTCCATGGAATTCTCTAGCCGAGAATACTGGAATGAGTTGCCATTTCCTTCTCCAGAGGATCTTCCTGACCCAGGGATTGAATTCAGGTGTCCTGCACTGTAGGCAGCTTCTTTACAGTGTGAGTCTAATCTACAGTCCATATCTAATTTCATCAGCTGTCCTAATAACGTTCTTTATGTAATTTGTTTCATATATTGCATTTGGTTGTCATGTCACTTTGGTCTCTTTTAATCAGAAGCTGTTCCTGACTTTTGAGATAAGTATTCTTATTCCATCTCCTTTTTATTGATAAGAAACTGAAGTTCAGAGAGGTTGAAGCACCTGCCCAAAGTCACACAGCTAGGAAATGTTAAGCTTGAACTCAAGACCAAGAGATGCCCTCCGGAGTATGTCCTCCAGGCATAAAAGCTTGCAAATACCAGCCTTTGTTGTTAATAACTGAAAACAGTGCCTCTCTCCGCAAACAGGTGGATAGCTGCTCATAGCCACCTCACTCAGCAGGTGGTCATTAACTGAAGGGGTGGCCTCCTGTGCACACACTGGTGGACCTCCCACTGCCAGCTCCCCACACTTGGCAATGGCCCTGGCCCAATGCCCACCCTAACCTGAGAGGCCCCATTTAGCTCCCTCTATACAAGCTGGGCAGTGGAGAGCTGGGAGGACCACGGCTCCTGCCTTTCCATTTCCCCTCTTAAAGTGACAGTCAAGGTTCAAATGCCCATGTCCAAAATCTAAGGAAAACAAACACCCAAGGGGGCAGAGCCTGAAATCAAAAGGGCCCCCAAGCCATGCCCCTGGCCCACACCAGCCCTGGGGTCACTTGTCCAAGAGGGGATTGAGCAAGTCCTAACATACATGATAGAGTTGACTGGAGAGAAGGGTTTATAGGAAGGAGGAGGAGCAAGGGCTGGAGATGGGAGTGGAGTTCTCACCACAAGCAGAGAGGACTCAGGACTCCAGGGCATCACCCAACCCGTGTTACATGCAGAAAGAAACAGGAGGCTGTGGGCTGATCACGCTTAGGAAATAAAACTCAGCTTCCTCAGTGAGGACCCCCAGAGATGTGGACTCATCCACTCTTCTCTGGCCAAAGCCCCTGCTCCCAATTCCAACCCAGACCAGGCGGCATCAGCTTGGGAAACCACTCTCTTTGACTCCCAGATGGGTGTGGCTCAGGGCTGGAAACTGCCACCAACCTTGCCTCCATCACCTCTGGCTCCTGTCCACCCGCCAGCCAGGCCCCATCAGACAGCTCTTCAACAGTCGCGAGCCGCAAATACCAGCAGACTCGCAGCAGGAGAGGTGACGCTGCCAATAAGCAGCTTTGCAACAGATCCAAGTGTCGTCTACTGCCTGCGTTCCAGGCCACTCCAGAGGCGAATTTGTGCTGAAATATCTCAAAATCCTGGCACCTTCCTTCTGCACCCGCTATTAAATGTGGAAGTTTACAGACCTCACCTGCAAGACCAATTCAAAGTTTCAGAAGATAAAATAGCTCTTGAAACACTTCCAGAACAAACAAGAAAGTTTTGCTTTTCTTCTTCACTGTAGACAATGTTGAAAATACAGAAAGCATGAATAATTAAGAAAAGGATCTATTAACAGAGCCCCCCCGCAAAAGATATCGCAGTGAAGACTCCTCCATCTATCCTTCTAGACAGATGGCCTGCCTACTCTGTGAGCCTCTCTCTACAGAGGTGTTTGGGACTAAACTGTAACCACTCTGTCACCCCTATTGGCCAGAAGGCTTCCGACTGCAGAGACCACGTCTAACTCGCTTTTCTGCCTCCTGCCCAGGCAGGCCATTCAAGGCTCCCTTGCTGGAGTTGCCATGAGGCTATGTAAGTCTTTATCCCCCCATTAGCAGTCCCTCTGAGCCCAGTTACAAAAGAAGGGGCTCCAAAAGGTAGAGTGAGTAGTAAAACCCCAGAGCATCCCTCAGTGGGGGGTAGGAACAGGAAGAAGGAAGAGTTGGGCAGGTAGGTGGACAGGCAATATGCTTCACTCTTGAGGGGGATTTAACAGGCCCACTTGAGACTGCCTGGGGGATGCAATCAGGCTCCTAATGGGTACTGAGACTCCACCAGAACTGGGCCAAAACTGGACAGGAAGACCAGAAGGCCAGGCCCTAGTCCCTACTCCAGCCCTAACTTGCTACAAGCCCTTTGAAGACTTCAGCTTTCCCCCTTGTTAATGGTGTTGATCATTCCTATCCTAACTCACAGGATCAAATGGTACAAGAAACACGCCACAGCTCTGTAAGCCATCTGGCCGCAGAAATCAGAACTCTCTGACCTCTTCTCGCCTTCCTCCATAAAAGGCCCAAGAACAACCACGCTTATAAGCCCGAGGGCATCAAGGGCTGAGGAAGATCCAGCCACTGAGGACCCTGAACATTCAGTACAGGGGGAGGCAGATCCAAAAGGCCCCCTGCAGACCCAGCTGGCCACTCCCCTGAGGCCTCCTCACTCCACCAGGGATCTGCCCCCACAGTTGCAGGTCCACAGTGGGACACTCTCCCCTCTCCTAGGAGGGGACCTGCCCACGTGGAAAAGCAGTGACTGAATGCCAGAGGCCCTCCTCTCAGGGCCCAGAGCCCCAGCTTGTCAAGTCCCCTCAGCTTCACATCCTGAGACCACTGCAGTCCTACTGCTCATTCATTCATTCACGTTTCTGTTGACATCATCCTGGACCAGGTCTGAGGCTTCAGCAAGCCATGAGGGCCCTGAACCTAAGGCCAGTCCAGATCTGGCCATTCCAGACACAGCCCAGCCTCTAAGGGCACCCGTGGCTCTCACCTTAAAGGCTCCACTTGTAATGAAACGGCCCCAACTCTCATTTTCCAGCTTTGGCTCTTGGCCGCAGAAAGACCAAGTGTTCTTGGCCTTTGGGAAGGGGGATCCCAGATATAAACCAGGAGAGAGAACAACTAGAGCCCACACTGAGAAAGCCTCCAGCATTTCACCCCCAACCAGGGATGGTTAGCTTCCCTTTCACGTGAAAGGTTAGGTTTCTGTCTTGTCAGCTCTCCGTCTACACACCACCCTGGCCCCCCACAGGCAAGGGGGTCCTGCTCACTGCTGGCTGTAGCTGGACGGCTTCCAACGCCAGCCCTTAGTCTCGTCCTCACCTGAGTTTTCTCTCTGAGTTATTTCTTACTTTAAACCGAGTACATTGATCTTCCAGGGGCCCCTGCCTTGTCAGAGCCTAGGAAACCCGACAAACCAGCCCCTCTTTACCATCATAAGCCAGCGGGCATTCCAATAGAGCGGATGGAGGGTGCTGGAGGCGGGGGGCACAGAGCCTTGCCCCTCAGTGAGCTCTCAGCCTGTCTTCTGGAGACTGGAGTTGGGCCCCAGTTCCTGCGCTGGGGTCCTGTCTGGGCCAGGGTCTTCCCCGCAGTATCTGACGGAGGGGGACATCTGAGAAGACCCACCCCAAGCTCGGGCGGGAGAAAGCGGCTCCGCGGGCAAGCTGCTGGCAGGGGGGTGGGAGTCGCGCCTCTCCCGGCTCCTGAGACCGGGAAAAGGCAGGCCGAGCGCGGGGCCCGGCTGCAGCCGCCCCGGCCCACACCCACCCCTCCGTCTGGGTGCGGCCCCGGCGGGCGGGAGGCGAGGAAGCCGCAGACGCGCCCCCCACGCCCAGGCCCCGCCGCGCGGGGGTCCGAGGACCCGACTGGCGGCCGCGCGCCCCCTCGGCCCGGCCGGCCGCGCCTCTCCCCGCCGGCGCCGGCGCGCGCTCACCTGCCGGCCCGCTCCG
>SJYT01073603.1:0-67395 GCA_006410635.1 Cephalophus harveyi | reverse complement strand
ATCCACACTAGATGTGTATAAGAGATGGGGGAAGGGCAGGGAGCAATTCTACGACCTCCCACCTTTTCGTGTGTGTGTGTGTGTGTGTGTGTGATCTTTATGCAACTCTATGACCAATTCTCTTGACAGCAAACAGGAAAGCAGAGCTGGAGAAAGTGAGTTAACCATGACGCCTCAGTGCTCACCAAGAGCTGCCAGGATAGTTCCATCACCCCATCAGTGCTGTGGTCACCTCAGGGGCTGCCTTCTTGCATCCTAAGTCCTCGGTCAGTGATTCTCAAACTGGCCAGCATGAGAAGCACCCAGAGGCCTGGTGAAAACACACACTGCAGGGCCCAACTTTGAGTTTCAGATGCAGCAGTTCTGGTGTGGCCACCAAGAGTTTTGCCTTCTACCCAGCCCCTGGGTGAGGCGTCTCTGGAGGCTCAGCAGTGAAGAATCCTCTCAGAAAGGAGATGAGGGTTCCATCCCTGGCTCGGCAAAGTCTACTGGAGAAGGAAATGGCAACCCACTCCAGTATTCTTGCCAGAAAAATCCCATGGACAGAGGAGCCTGGCGGGCTGTGGTTCCTGGGGCCCCAGAGCCAGACTCGACTGAGCACAGCTCCCGGGTGACGGCGACGCTGCTGGTCCTCCGGCCAGCCTGTGTACTAAGGCTCTAAGGCACTGGTCCCCAAATATGGGTGGATCCTATTCCCAGAGACTCTGGCCCTGGGGTGGGTCTGTGAACATGCATTAGTAAAACCCCCCACATGAGTTTAGTTCGTGTCAAGGATGGCACTTGAAATCAGAGAGGGAAGGAATGGCTTCATCAATATAGTATTGGATGAATTGGCTACTACTGAGGCAGAATCCAGTGTTCTTGCCTGGAGTATCCCAGAGATGGGGGAGCCTGGTGGGCTGCCGTCTATGGGGTTGCACAGAGTCAGACACTACTGATGCGACTCAGCAGCAGCAGCAGCAGAGGCAGCATTATTATTGATACATAGCACCTCTTGTTATTGTTGTCCAGTTGCTAAGTTGTGTCCAACTCTGAGACCCCATGGAGTGTAGCTCACCAGGCTCCTCTGTCCATGGGGATTCTCCAGGCAAGAATACTGGAATGGGTTGCCATTTCCTTCTCCTGGGGATCTTTCCAACCCAGGGGTCGAACCTGTATCTCCTACGTGGTAGGTAAAGTGGATTCTTTACCACTGAGCCACCTGGGAAGCCCAAAAGGCAATATAGTATAGTCTAAATTGTAAGGATAAATGGAACTCACACCATACTAAAAGAGTAGTAACAACAACAGTCAACCAATATACTCAATATCTTTGTGAATGAAAACAAAACTTACAAAAGAAGATACTTTAGTAATTTGGGATTGGAGAAGCCTGCACAGGAAGTCAAATCCACACTGAAGGGCTGCAGTTAAAAGTTGCACGTGTCTGTCCAGGTGAGTGGGTCTCCAAAGGCCCACATCAAGTATGTTTGTGATTTTAATTATCCACAGTGTTGAAAACACATTTGTCTGAAGAGTCCTTCTAACTGCCCCAGGGGCAGTGTACCCCGCCCCCCTCCACAGGGCCAGCGTCTGCTGCTAGAAAACCATCAACGTTTGTTGCCTGAATGAATTCCTATGGTAGACAATCGTTCAGGGGCCTTGTTTCACTTGTGTAGGGATAAGAAGATTCAAAAACCTAAAATAAATCACGATAGGAGAAGTTATGATTTGCCTTATCTCAGCAAACTCAACCCTTGTCCTTATCAGGCTGGGCAGGACAGCACACAAGTTTCCTGAGGTTGGTGCTTGTTATTCCAGACCTGGTCCAACTTCTTCACTCATTACTGTGTGGAGCAGCATCCACCTTCCCAGCCAGATGGTCCTTGTTACTTACCCCTAAGGAAGAAGGAGCTTTCTTCTTGTCCTCACTCCCTTTAGCAGTCTTGCCATGGACAGACGCCCTGTGAGTCCCTGTGTACGGGTGTGTGGATATCAATTTTTAATTACAAAGGGGAAATGTACTTCACAGTAGAAAAGTGAAACAATCCAAGGATAAGAAGGATTGAAATGCCACTCCCTGAGATAACTCATTCTCAAGGTTTGGGATATAGTCTCCTACACCCTTCTCCTTGGCAACCCAATTTTATATTAGAAAACTCGCCAGGTCAAATCAGTATGCTGTACCCTTTCTTTAGACTTTCACAGTGCTGTATGTCAGTTGTATCTCAATAACACTGAAGGCAAAAGACTGGTCAGAAAAGATGGTAGACTGAACCCACTGTTTACTGCTGCCCCCTTAAACCTACTAAAACAGCAATGAAAGCATTTTTTAAGTCCCATAAGAATGAAGAAAATGAGAAGGGAGGTAGTGAGTATGGATTTGGAAGGTGAAAAGCAGGCAGACCAGTGGTGCTGACTTGGCAGACACGAGAAACGGAATCTTCCCCTGGCAGCTGGGGAAACGAAGACTCAATCCCAGTTATCCTGGGATAAGCTCCAAAGTCTCGAAAAGTGGAAGTGCCAAGTATCTCAGGAAGCATGACAGAGCTCAAGTAAAGAAGGTAGTTTGAGAGCCTCAGGAGCAATGAAGACTGCCAGCCTCTCCCCAACCCTGACCACCAACTGCCCTGCCGCCCACCCCCAGCTGAGTACCCCTCCTCCTTCACACACAAGTCTGCAGGGGTTTTCTCTGGAAAAGTTAAAAAAAAAAAAAGTCTCTGAAATGGACTACCCCAAGTCCAACTGTCAGAAAAGAGAAATTTTAAAGGCAAATTTATATGGAAAACTGAGACATAGCCAGCCTTGCCCTTGCCCCCGGCCCCCCACCCCAAGCCAGCCCTCTTCCCCACTCACTCAGCTAGCTCCCAGGATGTTGGCAGCCGGACTCTTCCAGGCTGAAGGGATTCTGTGGGGAGCCCCTGAAGACCCTCCCCGGACCCCCATCAAGCCTGATCACCCTGAGAGAAGCACACAGCTGGCTGCCACCCTGGGTCCAGAGTGTCCCACGAACTTGTCAGGCCCCACTGTTTACACACATGTAGGCAACGAGAAAAACACCAGGAATCCGAAGAAAGCCTCTAACCCTGAAAAACAGAGCCCAAGACAACAGGAGGGAGGAAAAAGTCCACAGAGACTATACAGGCAAAAACTGTATCACTCATATTTTCAGAGAGTCAAAAATTTGTCATAACCATGAAATCAAATAGGATACTACATTTTGACAAGGAACATCTAAGGAGGGGGGGAAGAAAACCTCAAATGAAACATGATAGCTAAAATGAAAGCCATTAAAAAGGTTGGAAGATAAAGTTAAGTTGAATAAAAAGTCAGAGATGGAAAATAAAGAGATAAGAAAATGAAAGATCAGTCCAGGAGACACAGTTATCAGAATAACTATGTCATTAAGAAAACAGAAGAGAGGAAGATAAAAAATGCAAGATTTTCCAGTAATAAAGATCATGAGATGCCAGACTGGATAATAAGAATTCAAGGTTTCTCAGTACTAAAGGTCATGTGATGCTATCTAATGCCCAGTACAGCTGTTGAGAACAGAACCACCGAAGTTCCATAGTAGTAAAATTTCAGGCCATTGAGAACCAAAGAGAAGATCTTAAACATTTTGAAAGAAAGAGGGAAAAAAAAAGGTCACAACCAGCTTTTCTCACAACAGAGAGAGCGATGAAGGAATGCTTTCAAATTCTGAGGGAAAATGTTTTCCAACTCAGAATTCTATACCCAGCCAGCCAATCAGTTGAGCATAAATGAAGAACAAAGCCATTTTCAGGTGTTTATTTTCTGTGTATGCTTTTCCAGGAAGCTACTGGTTGGTGGTGGTTTAGCTGCTAAGTTGTGTCCGACTCTTATGACCCCCATGGACTGTAGCCCACCAGGCTCCTCTGTGAATGGGATTCTCCAGGCAAGAATATTGGAGTGCATTGCCATTTCCTTCTCCAGGGGATCTTCCCCACCCAGCATCAAACCCAGGTCCCGACTGAGCTATGAGGGAAGCCCAAACTACTGGGGGATGTGTGCTAATGAAAGGAGAGAGTTTATCAAAAAGAGGGAAGCATAGGATACAGAGAATAAGAGGCACAACACAGGGAACATGAAGGGAATGTCCAGGTGGGAAGTGGGACAGACCAGGGTGATGTGCACAGGCTCAGCTGGACAGAAGCTCCAGGGGAGATGCCTCTGATGTACTGTAGCATTTGGAGAGACTTGGAAAATTGGCAGAGTTTATGGTGAATTATGAAACTCCAATATTTTGGCCACCTGATGTGAGGAGCTGACTCATTTGAAAAGACCCTGATTCTGGGAAAGATTGAGGGCAGGAGGAGAAGGGGACGACAGAGGATGAGATGATTGGATGACATTACCGACTCAATGGACATGAGTTTGGGTGGGCTCCGGGAGTTGGTGTTGGACAGGGAGGCCTGGCATGCTGCAGCTCATGGGGTCACAAAGAGTAGGACACAACCGAGCGACTGGCCTGAACTGATGGTGAATTAACATGGAAAAACAAACACACACACACAAAACACCAGGAAAAACAAGCAAACAAAAATTGTACAAAGAAAAAGTTATATATCTCAGTGGATGAGAATAGCACCCACACAGTAATGATAGTGTAACCACTGTACATTTGCTAAGCAAAATTCCGTATAACTGTTGGGAGGCTGGGGCACAGAAATTCAGGCTTGGTGGGAAGTCAATACATAATTTCAAGTACGAAAAGATCAAGAAGAGTATTAGAGGTATATTATTTAGAGACATGGACGCAAACACTCTACTCCTCAAAAATGTGGGGAGGTAGAAAGCAGAAGGAATGGAGACAAACTTTTAGAACTATTGGTTTCAAACTATGAACAAAACTGTTGCTCTGGCCTGATCCACCTGCTTCTCACCTTGGCAGGGCCCAGCCCAACCTGTCAGGATCAGGACCCCCTTGTGCCAGCCTGGCTGCCTTACACACTTTCTCCACAGGCTGTTCTGTGTTACCTTTCCCCCATCACTTGGATCTTCCTGTAGAGAGGCCTTGCCTACTTACGTGAAAGCACTGTTTTCTTGAATTGGATTTTAAAAACAAGATGCATGATGTAACCACCTTTCAACTATTTTGAGTGCTTGCCTGAAACCACATTCCTCAAGATACCTGCTAAGTGATTTAAGTACAAAAGTGATTTGCAATCCAAATGGAGCAATAACTCTTTTGAGTATTGATTGATAGGGGCCACCACTTGATTAGGCCACTTGACACTTTTAACCCTCTCCCTACCTTTCACATTAATGTTGGCATTAAACATTGACATTTTTGGTCACATTGCACTTGAAGTATGTGGGTTGTTTTCAGATCTTTTGATATTGATTTCTAACATAATTCCACAATGATGAGGACAGACTATATGACTTCAGTACCTTTAGACCATGAAATTTTTGCACCTTTTCTTTATGTCCCTGGATATGTTCCAGTGTCTCCTGGTTTATAGTCTGTGGGAACTTGAATAGAATGTATCCTGCTGTTGTGTGAAAATTGTATAAATTTTAATTATGTTGAATTGGTTCATAGTGCTTTTCGGGCCTACTATATCCTACTTTTCTATTCATTCTATTAAATTTTGAGTAGTTGATATTGAAACTCCATCTAAGTCTTAATTTACCTAAATAACCATAATAGACAGTGGAATTATATATAACTTTGCTCTGTAGTTTCAAAGTCTCCTTAAATGTGTTATCATACTTTCGTAATTTAAAAAAATTTGACATTTTTATTTCTGATGGGTTTCTCTTCAACATTTTAATCCTGTTTTCAGGTCTGAATTAGTTACTTGCTTTCTAAATATGCATATAACACAAATTTATGCTATTTCCCAAACAGATGGTTTCACATATTAGCTTGGGTTGTTGATGAAAAAAGTCAATCTAAGAAATGGTAAATTTTATTCAGGTCATACTGAGGATTATAGCCCTCCAGAGAGCTCTGAGAACTGCTGAGGACGTTAGGCAGGGAGGCCAGCACAGATGTGATTCTGGCGAAGTGGGTACCTGCAACCAAGCACCTGTCTCAGTAGAAGGTTGCTGCTGGCCATGAGGAAATGTCTTCGTTAATGGTTCTCTAAGTATAGGAAGATGCAAGATCATAACATAGATATGTTGTGACGTGCATAACAAGATGCAAGGGCCATAACATTTTCACCTGAAAATATCTGAGAGCCAGTCTGTCGGTTTTTTTAGAGCACAGGGTGCCTCATGGTGATCTTTACCCTGAATCCCTTTCAGGATGTCCTGGGGGTCAGCAGCTGCAGTGGCTGATGACTGGACGCTGAGCCACACGCTCTTCATTTTACAACCCCTTACCTTTTGGCCTTAATTTTGACCCAAGTTTTGGGAGGCATTTTGTGACCATGGCACCAAGAATGCTTGGTCCCAGGTCAGGCAAGGATTGCATCGATAGGCCACTCGACTTGCTCTTACTGGACGAGGCCCTGTTAACAGTAGCCAGAAACCTCTGGGCCGCCTGTCTTACTAGTCTGCTATGGCCCAGAAAGCAGTTCCCTCTTGTTGCTTGTCCCCACATGTGGAGTTACACTATTATATAATCATCTATTTGATTGGTTGTTTCAAGTTGCCTAAATCATCAGCTATAGTGAAGGACAGGGAAGCCTGGCATGCTGCAGTCCTTGGGGTCGCAAGGAGTCAGACACGACTTAGCAGCTGAACAATAATGATTGTTAATTTTACCTGCAGTTCAGTCACACGTTTGGAAATGAAAGAAACAGTAATCCTGTAAAATAGGCAAAATACAAATAATATAGCTAGTAACATTAATAAGGTCATAAGTTTTTAAGAACTTCCATTAGGTACAGCCCAGTATCTCTCCAGGTCATCTGACCAGTGCGTTTTGCACCAATTGGCATCTTTAAGGAAAATAATATATTGGCATCGTACATAAAGTCTACCAAAGATGTCTGCATGTACAAATTATCATGACACCTTACAGGACTGAGAAAGGAATATTATATCTTTTACGGAGTTACATGGCTGGCACCAGAAAGAGAAAAAATTGATCTTCATGGTTCAGTAGGTATTTCTGCTCTTGGGGGTGTCTGGTTACTGCATAATGGAGATGCACATAGAGGGGAGGGAGGTGGCCCAAACAAGCAGAGTAAACTTTTATCTTTCAATTTTTGTCTTGCCATAAAATGTGAATTTTTTATCTCATTGGTATTTTTAAGTGGTTTTCTTAGACAAGAAGTATAAAGCATTTTTCTCATTAAAAATGGTCCCAACTTTAAAGCCAAAGTTGTATTCCTAAGCTAACCTGCTAAATATAGACCATCTCATCAGACTTTACTGCTAATGGACAGACTATAGCAGAAATCCTACCATCACATGGTAAGAAAGTAGCGCTTTAGAAAATGATAGCTCCCAGTCCCATCACTTCATGGGAAATAGATGGGGAAACATTGGAAACAGTGTCAGACTTTATTTTTTTGGGCTCCAAAATCAGTGCAGATGGTGACTGCAGCCGTGAAATTAAGACGCTTACTCCTTGGATGCAAAGATATGACCAACCTAGTGAGCATATTCAAAAGCAGAGACATTACTTTGCCAACTAAGGTCCGTCTAGTCAAGGCTATGGTTTTTCCTGTGGTCATGTATGGATGTGAGAGTTGGACTGTGAAGAAAGCTGAGTGCTGGAGAACTGATGCTTTTGAGCTGTGGTGTTGGAGAAGACTCTTGAGAGTCCCTTGGACTGCAAGGAGATCCAACCAGTCCATACTAAAGGAGATCAGCCCTGGGATTTCTTTGGAAGGAATGATGCTGAGGCTGAAACTCCAGTACTTTGGCCACCTCATGCGAAGAGTTGACTCATTGGAAAAGACTTTGATGCTGGGAGGGATTGGGGGCAGGAGGAGAAGGGGACGACAGAGGATGAGATGGTTGGATGGCATCACTGACTCAATGGACGTGAATCTGAATGAACTCGGAGTTGGTGATGGACAGGGTGGCCTGGCGTGCTGCAGTTCATGGGGTTGCAAAGAGTTGGACACGACTGAGCGACTGAACTGAAAGATTACAGTGATCACCATCTGAAGTTTCCCACAGCTACTGTTCATCCTTTTTCCAACAAATTTTTCCAGTAGATTTTTCCAATAAAACCCAAGGCAGTTCTCTGCCTTCTCCTGACCCAAATAGCTGGATTCTTTTCCCCTCCAGAGTTCCCTTTCTTGGCTCACTGTATGATTCATTCTGCTTTAAGACAACTTATTTTTAGAGAGAATTTTATGGATGTTGCTGCTACAGTTATTGAGGGGGTCTTAAGAGAACTACTCTGGTGCACAGTGAAGTTCTTTGAGCCTTTCCAAAAATTTCTCTCAAGAAAGAAAAAATAACAGAATTAACAGGATCACTAAGTACCTAGATTAAAAAAGAGTTATCTGGTACAAACTATTATATATAGGATAGATAAACAACAAGGCCCTACTGTATAGCACAGCGAACTATATCCAATATCTTGTCATAAACCATAATGAAGTAAGGGGGCAGGTGGGTGGAAAATGATCAATACTATCTTTTCATTAGTTTTGCCAGAGGCTTTTTTTTTTTTTAATGTGGAAATACAGAAAAAAGTAGCAGGGTGTAGTTTCAAACAACCATGTTGCATTTATAACATTTGCTGGTGGTTTAGTCACTAAGTCGTGTCCAACTCTTGTGACCCCATGGACTGTAGCCTGCCAGGCTTCTCTATCCATGGGATTCTCCAGGCAAGAATACTGGAGTGGGTTGCCATTTCCTTCTCCAGGGATCTTCCCAACCCAGGAATCAAACCCTGAACTCCTGCATTGCAGGCAAAGATTCTTTACCAACTGAGCTACAAGGGAAGCCCCCACATTTATAACATTTAAACCCTAACAAAAGTATCAAAAAGCAACTTATGAAAATTCACCTGAAATATAAACCAGGGGATTTTTTTCCCTCAGTAAAAGTTCAGAAGGAAAGTGCCATCAAACAGCAGTATTTTATAAAACCCCGATCCAAGCTGAGCTGAAAAGTGCTGGACATTTCATAAGTGCTTATTAGCTTAAGAGCCTTGGGGCATCTGACATGTGAATTTACCAAAGCTACTTGCAAGCAAATGTCAGCATACAAAAAAGTAGATCTGGATGTGCACTGACATGGAAAGACCGCTAAAGATCTCTCTCTGTAGTAGGGGATTTGCAGAATACTACAGAATGATACCACTTATGTAAGATGGAAAAAGACCCCTCTGAAATTATATTTGTACAGTAGGAAAGTGCCATCAAACAGCAGTATTTTATAAAACCCCGATCCAAGCTGAGCTGAAAAGTGCTGGACATTTCATAAGTGATTATTAGCTTAAGAGCCTTGGGGCATCTGACGTGAATTTACCAAAGCTACTTGCAAGCAAATGTCAGCATATAAAAAAGTAGATCTGGATGTGCACTGACATGGAAAGACCGCTAAAGATCTCTCTCTGTAGTAGGGGATTTGCAGACTACTACAGAATGATACCACTTATGTAAGATGGAAAAAGATCCCTCTGAAATTATATTTGTACACATATATTTATGTATAAAAATGTACGTTTTAAAAACTGGGAGTACACGTCCCCAAATATTAAAGTAGCTGGCTCTAATACTGAGGGATTAAGAGGGTGAAGGGTAAATAATTCCTTTTATGTAGATATTTACATATTACATTTCTTCACAATGTAACATACACTCATATATTAGTTGAGGAATGGAAGTAAATTCACTGTCTGGGTATATGGACAAAATTGTCCTGTATGTTGTTTATTTTCCAATTTAGTTTGAGAAATTTCTGGGATGCTATTTCACAGGATTATACTTTATTGTTTTTTTAAAAAAGAACATTTCCAGTAAAAATGTAAGAGATGAACAGAAGAAATCACTGCTGGAGTGGGCAGTCTGGTTTAACCAGCCAGTTGCCTACAGGCTGCTGAGCGACTCTTCACCCGAAACGAAGCTTGTAATTATCCCGAAGCAAACAATCAATCCAGGATTTTCCCCACCACCACTCAGTCGGGTTCCAGGCAAGCAAGTCCTTGCCATAGGACTGCCAGCTCTGCTCCCTGGGTGAGCAGGGATTCGGAACGCATGCTTTGGTTGCACTTATTAACCCTGCTTCTCTCTGTTCTTCGGAGAACCTAACATTTTCATTACTCTAATGTCTGTTTAATCTGCTCCACTGAACATGGTGACTCAATTTCTGAGAAGAGCAAGCACAACCCTTTATATTAAAGCGAAGGATAAAACTGTGCTGGTACTTGCCAATATCCAAATTCTAAGAGGAGTCAGTTCCCATAGTCTTACAATGGCGATGGGGAGGCCAAAAGGGTATCTTTGGCTACGATATTTGTGCTCAGTCATGTCTGACTCTGCAACCCTCGGTGCTATAGCCCGCCAGGCTCCACTGTCCACGGGATTTTTCAGGCAAGAATATTGGAGTGGGCTGCCATTTCCTCCTCCAGGGGAGCTTCCTGACCCAGGGGTTGAAACTATATTTCCTGCATTGCAGGTGGATTCTTCACCTGCTGAGCCATCGGGGAAGCTAGGACATGGGCAGGAGGGAAAAAGAAAAGCCTCTTCAAGCTTCTTCCACTCCTCTGCTGGCATTAAAAAAAATGAAAACCCACAGAAATGCTATCTGTACACATACAAGACAACCTCTTACCAGTGCAAACTGGGCTGTCCTTAGAATTACAAGGTAATTTTTTAAAGTAATTATTCAAGTCTTACATAAAGGCTCATACCAGAGGTTTTGAAGATAAATCAAAGCACAAAGCCTTTATTGAATTGCAGATTGTGAATAAACCCAATGGTAAGCACTGGGGGAAGATGTGTGTAGAAATGCAATTTATAAAATTTTTAAGGCAAACAATTCACATCTTTGAAGAAATTGTTGTTAGCTTAAGAAAGAAAAAAGCTTCCAGATGTGCAATTCACTCATAGCATTGGTAACTGGTGCCCAGTGATAAGACCTCAGGAAATGTCGAGATTTCATAAATCATTTGTATCAAATCTCATTTTCTGGTAAATTCCTTAGTGCCTCTGCAGCGGTAACTAGACAAGATGATTCAAACCTCCAGCACCTCACAGGAGTCCGCATTTCTTAACAAAGAAGGCAATGCTAATCAAAGAAGGAAATAAATAAAAGGTTATTAAAAATAAACATAGGTTCATCAAACTGCTAAATACATGTTTCTATGTATATTCCACTAAAAAATGTTTATCTCAATAGTCCTTCACATTTCATACCCAGAAACTACACTAGCTGCCACCTAACTTCTCATCTTTAACACCATGTTGATAAGATGGTGCTTTATAGTCCTGAGTATAGTGTGAAGACTCTGGTATTTATAACAAGTCTTTGAAATGTTTCATAATTACAGGATTTTCAAAAGACTGTTTTGTTTTTTAAGTGACTTTGGAAATTTCAACATGTAAAAACCAGAGAGAGGTGATCTTAAATTTTAATAGAGATTATGTTTAGGGACAAAGAAACATACAACATAAACTGCAACCAAATATAAAAGTAGTATGAAATGATTCAGGAAACAGCCATGAACTGCACAGAACCCAAGTGGAAAGGTGAAGATAAACTGAAACTCAAACAATGTGGCTGATAACCACAAATCTCATTCTCTTTAAAAAGGTATGGTGGACTAATCCACGAGAAACAAGGACTGAATTTCACCTAGTTACTGGCTTTAGAGCGTGCTTCTCCTCAGCCTCTTTCATCTCCCCTCCCACACACCCCAGCAGTGGGTAAGGACCAGCTTGTTTCATAATCTCTTGTTACCAAAAGCATCTTTAAGAGAAAACAACACTCCTAACAAATTCTCCCAGACTGCTTCCGTGGTGCAGACCTTCCCTGTAATCAGGACACAGAGAAGCTGCTGCAATGAAAAAAAAGCCACGACTGTGTGGAACCAAAAGGACTTAAATTAAAATGCAAAACATAAGATGATGTGCAAATACCAATCAACATGTTCGCTGAAATACACGGAATAAGAGAACACCTGACTTCCCTGTTAGCCTCTGTTCCTAATGACATGGCTAACGTTTCTCTCAGAAAATCCAGGCAACACCTCACGTTTTTAGTCATCAAAGAGGACGCGTTATCTCTGTTGCTGTTTCAACTGCTTTCTAAAATGTTACCTCCTTCAGGCGAGCAGACTGTGGACTGGGCTAAACTTAAACTTAGTAAGGCACACACTCAAGTAGAAAACATAAAACCAAATATTCAGGGGAAAAAAAAAAAAACCCAACCTGACAAAAGTAAAACCAACTTTAGCAGGATAGCAGTTTATTAGCCAAAAATTCTCCTTAAGTAAATATTTCACTCTGGATAGCCGACAGATCAGCAGCCTTTCCCAGGAACTGCTCACACGCTCTCTGCTCTCACTTCAGTACTGCGTCATTCTCTACACTTCACCAGATGAGCCACGTCACTGATGACAGTCAGGATAAACCGTAACTACAAAATATAACTTGCCCATTCAGCTTTAACAGTCATTTATTGAATACGCTGCTCACAAAATACCATATGAGAATGTGGCTTTCCACTAACTCAAACAGTTAATGAGTAAGAACTGATGGATACGCATACACTCTTCTGATTATTCATTCTGACATTTAAATATTTATCACAGCAAAACTGGGGATATCTCTTTTGATACTTTACCATTTAATGTCTGAAAAGTTAACTGACAAGCGACTAATTTCCTATCAACAATCTAGAGTTAGTGACTGGAACACTTAAGAAATCAACAGCACGTGGTAACTGCTGTTACATGAAGGAACTGACTGGTTTCAAGCTTCAGATCAATATTAAAATTGGGAAGGTACGCCACGAACAATAAAAACATCAGCAAAACTTATCAATAATACCCTATGATGGTGAGTCCCAGGGATTTCTACATAGCAACCCTAAGAAATTACATCCTCATCACTAGAGAGGTCTTTGCAATGAAAACATGGCCAACAATACAGTCCTGTAGCTCAGAGCCGTCACTCTCTTGTGACTCACCTACAGCTCAGAGTCCCCAAACACTAGTCCATAGGTTAAGGGAAATACAGTGTACACATACCATAACATGGGGAAGGGAATGGAAAGAAAACACATGGAGATACGACACTCCAGCAGAAAAAAAGACTATTAAAATGCTCTCCCTACCACACGTTGCCTGTGAAGACTTTATCCAGGAATATGTGGAGCCAAAGCAGATAACCTAATTATTAATGAGAGGCTCAAAATCCAAGTAAACACTCAAAACAGAACAAAAATATAATATGGTCAACTGTTAAAGACTGGAAGGCAACTCCATGTAAAACCAGTAGATTCCACAGGTCAAAGCTAGATTTGCAAACCACGTGCAGCATCTCCAAACAAATCAAAGACACTAAAAACTGGGCACCTTCAGAAGAAAAAAATGCATTAACCTTTATCATCAAAGCATAACCACTCAGACTTTGCGCTGACGGACACCTGTTTGACACATCAGCACCTCTAAAAACCAGTATTGAAAAGCTTATTATGACTTTTTAAGGACTTTCCACACCAGCCAGGCACACATATGTGACCGCCAGAGAAATGTCACTACAGTAAGGCAGAATTTGTAAGGTCCCTCTCTACAAGTACTAGCACAGGAAGGTTATGACCCATGGATATGGATGGACTGTAATATCTAAATGGCACGTTTCCGACACAGTCACAAAATCTTTAGAGAAAGTATTTAAACTCAAAAAATAAAAAAAGACAAGAGTCAAATACAGAGATGAAATGCACAAAACAAATGAGCAGGCAAACTAAAAGTTCTTGAAAGTATTTTACTTCAGGTTGAAAAATGAACAGCTTCCACACTGTTCATTGCAAGATACACAGTATTCACGAATACAATGCTGGTCATTTGAGGAAATGTACACACCTCAATTTCTCCTTCATGCTTTTCTTTTAGAAAGATACTGTTTACCAAAAAGAAACGTCAGCAGTACAGGAAAAACTATTTTCCCAATAAATTTACGAAAACCTAAGATTCCCAATGGAATCAAGATTATCTTCCCGCTACCACCACCTTAATATAATCACATGCTTATTGAAACACTAATATCCGCACCCTAAGAGTACATTTACTTTCAACAATGAAGGTGATTCTTGAAAAAAAAAAATAAAAAACAATAAAACAAAACTTCAGTGTGGTAAATGTAACATGGATCTCTGCAAGTATTAAATGTCTGAAATAGGCAGCTAATACTGGATTTAATATTATTTTATAAATAATTGTTCCCTTAGCAGTAAACATAAGTCTACACATTCACAATAATCCTAGAAAATAAATACTGTGATTATGCACAATATGTTATGACAAACTAGTTTCAAAAAAACAAAAGCTCAACATCTTGATAAAAATTCTGATCAGAATAAAATGTGACTCTAAAATTTCAAACATTGTCAAAATAACATCACATTTAGAATCTTCCACGGTTTACACAAGAATTATGAATTTCCAGTTTTGGAACACATTTTTCCGTTGTGAATTAAAATACGAACATATTGAAAACTGTTAATTTCAGTGATGACATCAGTTTTGGTCTTATTTTAGCATTATTTTCTTTAAAAAAGTGGCACTAAGTGTCCATTAACGGTCTGATTGGTCTTCAGTATTTCATAAATGTATATAAAAGAAATTCCTAAAAGCCAATAATAGTACTTTATATGTATATATGTCTATATATATAAAAGAATCTCATCTCAGAAATGGCTGTAATTCACAGAGCCACAGACACTGATGCTAAACCTAAGAGCGTTCACCTTGAAAGAAAGCATTTTCAGAAATACCACTTACATTCTATTAAATATTTCCGACTGAGCTTCAAACTCAACACGTGATGAATAACAGAATGATACATCTCATTTGCACTCAAAACTGACCACAACCAAAATTTACAGTATGATTGAAACAAGCCAATGTTTAAAAAAGTTTTAATTAAAGATAACAATTCCATGAAAGGAGAGGATAAAGAATGGGATGACAAGAAGTATTTGGTCTTAATAAGGCAATACAAAATAGATCCATCCATTATCAAAGACCATTTAATTTTTAAAGATCAACAATACCAAAAGCATAAAGTGGAGTTTAAGAAAATAGTTTTTTATAAGTATGATTTAATTAAAGCTGTTTACAGTTATTCTCTCCCACAGTAGTTAAGCATGAATTTAAAAAAGAATAAGAGATGAGAAAAACAAGCACACGCAGCACACAGGGTTAGAGGAGCCAGCATGCAAAGTCTGTGGAACGCGAGGTTTCACTGCAACAGGAATGGGACCAGATGCGGGTGGCCTTTTTTTTTTTCCCTATTAGGAAGAAAAAAAAAAAAGACTGCAAAGGAAACAAACACGAAGTCATGTAACTGCCCACTGCCCAAGACGACAGCACTATAGAAACAGTTGCAAGTTAATTCTTAGAGATGACTAGAGATTTTTCAGTGTTTACACAAAAGTACATAGTACATATTTTTTTTTTCTTTTTTTACAAAATAAAATAAACGTCATTTGCCACCATAACCTTTTCTTTAGAGGAAAATTTTTGCAGCAGGTCACGAGGGTTCTATTAAGTCATTTCAATGCTGAGGAAACGAATTTGAGTAATAGAACTAATCACTTCCCTATAGATGGATGTTAAGATGACAATTCAGATTATTTTTCAAACTAATCCTGAGAAAAATCTGTTTACAATTTAAACAGTAATGTTATGTAAAAAGTATTAACAAATCCACTATTACAAATATCAATTTCCTATATGGTCATCTATATATACACACAATAAAATGGTAAATATATGCAAAAATATTAAAAAAAAAAACCATGCACAGATCACTTTCCCCTTTGAAATTTGGACTTCCTATATGATACCTGTGTTTTCCTTCCCCACCCCATCCTCTGAAATTTTCTTGTTTCTATCACCCTACCCACACTGAATACTATCCCCTATAACTCTGCATAAAGCCAATGAGAAATAGATTTATTTTACATTCAAGCTTTAAATCTTAAAATGACCCTGTTATAGCATATGACTTATCAAATGAGCAGCCTTTTTTTTTTCCCCCTTTTTTGCTTGCTTTTTGTTTTTGCAGTTGTCAGTCTTCATGATCCATTCCGTGGCGAGCTGGGAAAAAACGCAGTTGCTAAATCAACGTCTGAACAGGGTAAGGCTCCCGAATGTCTCCCAGGAGTCCCTATCCAACTGTCCTGCGCGTGAGATCATTGCACACAGAAGACAGTCCATCGCACGATGCAGACTATCTACAAAGGTCTGAGAGGGGGGCGTCCCTCTTGTGTTTCCTCTTTTTGCCATGGTAATACTGATTATTTGATTTCCCTTGATGTTGTTTGTTTGTCATCAAGGAACCATGGCTTGTTTGGGTTGTACCTTGGAAGCCTTTGCTGGAAGAACGAAAGAGCCTTGTTGATCCATGCTGCGGAGAAGGAAAGCGGTCAGAAAGACATCAGTATTGCAATTCAACACAGCGCTTGTAAGACCTCCCTTGGGAGCTTTCATAATTAGGAACACACTGACTTATCTAACAGGCAGAAAACCATGCTAAGGGGTTAACTCTCTGGGGCTCAAAAACTTCTACATCATTTTTTAACGGAAATATGTAAAAACGTAAAACCACTTCTTAACGGAGTACATGGAATTTAAGTTTTTCTTAAGGAGCCTATCAATCAATACATCACATAATAGATGGCATTACTGGAAGGCGCTGTTAGATTAGATATGCAGATGTGTTGCCAGGTCAGGGGTCACCATGGCTAGCCACTCTTTTCTGGCTATCACGTGTCATTTCAATGGCCATTTCTAAATGAGTTTGCGTTTGGTGCACATGTGCACATGTGTAAAACTGTACAGATAAAGTGGATTCTGTGAGTTCAGTCAGACATGAGGTGATTGACTTAACGGTCAATCTCTACTGTCAAGGGGCCTTCCCCAGGGTCCCTGATGTACTGGAGAGGGTGTGATGGCCTTAGGCCGGAGTCCAGTATGAAATGGCTTCCTCCCCTCATTTTGATTCATTACTCAAGATGAATAAAATTTTAGGCACCTAAAAAGCTTACAAGAGTGTCTCTGTGGCCTTTTAAAGTCAAAGCTAAAGCTAATCAGTTGACCATGGCTGACTGCATCTGATCATTTCAACACAAGCAACTAGGTACTGGATTTTAAAATAAAAAAGAATATGTTCTTCTCAGATTGTGCAACATGACAGGGAGGTCATGCCAAAATTTCATGTGAGTTTACTTCAAGTGCAACTCAAACTTTTTATAACTTGAAGCACATTTTTTTATGCTGTATATCTGTAGTAAGGTGGTTGGCTAGACCAGACATCTTATAAAGAGGACCAGTCACTAGATTTCCACAAAGGTTTATGTTACATGGGATAATCGGGACACCCTGTTACTAGCAGCACTGTCATGCTCTGGAACCTCTTAGAATAAAACACTTTTGTTCTTTAACCTAGGGCTTTCTTCAAAGCCATAATGCGTGTGTATACACACATGTGCATGTATATGCATGTACAAAACTAAATATTCCACACTCAACACTGACAATTAAAAACACAAACCGCACACACCTGGGACTTGTTGGTGCTGTTGGGTGTGTTAGTGGTCTGGGTGCCCTGCATCTTCCCGCCTGTCTGAGAGGACTCCACAGACGCGTCCTGCGACCCTACCCGGTTCCCAGTGGACGGACGGCAGAGCAGCTGTTTCGGGGTTTTGCATGGTGTCGCATCGGAATCCTAACACAAGTCACATGAGTTATAATGTGACAGAGTAACGATTTATACATTCAACATTAAGAAAGGAAAACAATTTCAGCTAAAGCACTCTAAGGACTAAGTCTGAACATCTGTGAGTTAAAGGAAGCACACTGAGGAATTCATAAAATTAACTGCTTAAGTTCTCCTCCAAAGGTTTAAAGTGGAACTTATTTTATCAGAGAGTTTCTGTTCATTGTTAAATCCACTGACCATGCCTGACCCTGTTAATCGGCCTTGAAGGAGCTCCCAGAGGTCCAAGTTTATCTGCATTCTTATTTACAGAAAAGGGACCATGGTACAGCGGTGCGAGCATGGTAAAGAGTGAGGGCCTACGTCCAGTGCCTGATTCAATGTCCTCAACCAAATACAAAACAATCACCCTACAAGATTCACTCTCTGAGAGCGATGACAACTCAGTGCTCCCTCCAAAAAACACGCCAGGTGGACCGGACTTCCCAGAGACGCCGGGCCGAGCCCCACCCGCTGCGGGGTGCCTGGGCCGTGACCGCTCCTCTCCCCAGGTCTACCCTGGCCCTCGCACTCTGCCCAGCAGCTCAGAGACACACTCTCCAGTCCCCAGAGCTCCCTCTCAGGGCGTCTCTGCTTCCGCCCCGTGTCTGTGACAGCCAGCTCAGCACTCTGCCCTCCAAGGTTCTGCTCTGGGAACCAGAACAGCACACAGGCAGATTGCGCATGTGAGGATTTATGACTCCATGATGATAAATGGTCAGCAACAACAAAAGACTGTCTTTTTCACATTGAGATTATTTTTTGTCATGTATACTTATAAAAGTCAATAAAGATCATTTTAGATTTCAATTTTAAACAAACTCAAAAGTAACTCTGATGAGGATAAGTAATGTAGGTATAACTGATACTAGAAAATTCTATGAGGATAAGAGAGAAAGTAGATTAGGGATTTCCAGGGCATGGGGGGAGAGAAGAAATTAGGAGCTACTAAAAGGTTTCTTTTGGGGTAATGGAATGGTCCTGGAATTAGATAGTGGTGAGGGCTATACAATATTATAAATATTCCCCCCCCCCCAAAAAAAACCCACTTAAATTGTACATTTATAAATGGTGATCGAGGAAGTATATATATATATATATATATCCCACTTTTATAAAATTTTGAAGGACAAAACTAAGAAAAATCATAACAGTGGTTATCTCTGACGGTAAGATTGTGGATTGACTAGGAAACATCTGGGGAGATGTTAACAGTCAACATCTTGTTAGGATTTTGGGTTACACATGTGTATGCATTTGTTAAATGTATAATAATTAAGATTTCCTTATACGTTAATTTTATATCAAAAGAAGAAATCGGGCAAACATTGTACTGTGGGTAATGACAAGCACAGCAGAGTACTTTGTAGGAAGTATCCTAATATCTGTGACACTTTGAAATGTGTTAAAGAATAAGATGAATTAGTAAATGAATGGATAGCTCTGTGTAAGCCAGTAAAATGTTAATGACAGAGTCGAGTGGTAGTGTATACGGTTGTTCACTAAAATTCTTTCCCTTTCTGTTGTATGCTTGAAAATTTTAACACAATGTTGAGAAAAAGTACAATCATTAAAGTTATTAAGATTTCCGAGGAACAAATAAGAAAATGAGTTAGCCATGGCTCTCTAGACAGAATTATCCCAGCAGCAGAACCCCTACGGGGCTAGGTGCAGAAAACCGTATCTTCATACTTACAACGTCACTAGAGCTGGACTGTGTGGCTGAAGAGGAAGACACTGGACCTGATGAAGAGTTTGAAGAGTGTTTACTAACAGATTCCGAAGTTTTACTTCTACATTTTCCAAGGGCTTCATTTTCTTCAGATAGATTATTATTACATTTATCTAACTGCTGAGTATCTACTATCAAGGTAACACCATTTCCTGAAAGAGTGGCAAAAGATTGGAAAACGTTTCTTCCCATTAAGCACACATAACACAGAAAAGGCTCTAATACTCAGTCAATCAATCAATGAAAAACTCTTACCATTGCACGAAGGCTCCGGCCTGTTCTGCAAGCCCCACTGCTTTGATATCCAATCTCTATATGTGGCAACTTCGTCCGTTACTCTAATTATTCTACCTAATATGCTGCCAAGTGATAAAAAAAAAAAAAAAGAACAAAGGTACATTAATTTGAAGATAAGATGTTGCAAACAATTTTGACCCAATGGGCTGATTTTAGTGAAACTTTTACCTCTCTGTCTCATTGTTGGGATAGTACTTTGCTATTGGTGATACAGCATGACTCAGGACAACGTAGGCATAATCAAAGGCCTGTTTCACCTGCATGGCCCCATAGGAACTCCTTCCAACATCATTACCTTCAAAAGAAATATATACGTAACATATTAAAATTTACTGAGGCTTAATATGAACTAACAGTTCACGAGCCCTCTTCTAGGAGAGCAAGGCCAATCACTGTCCTCAGAATATGAGCCGCTAGTTGACCCCACAGCTCCTCAGGCTCTGAATGTGTAGATCACGCATAAATATGTCATTATGGCATATAAACTGCCTAAATGTCCTCTGGCCCAACAGGGACTAGCCCTTACACAGCTATGAAAATACAAGAAGCAACTGCCTATTTTCTCCTAAGAGTGAAACAAAAACAAAACTAAATTAGAAATACCTATTTTGTTTGTTTGTTTGTTAGCTTTATAAACCTCTCCTGCACTAAATAATGAGCTCCTAAACAGCAAGGACCATCTTACTGAAAAAATCCTTTGTGTCCTTTACGTAGAGTTGGCTTTCAAAGAACATTTACTCAATGAATAAACTATTACTGTTTATAACATGGTTCATTCAGCCAGAAAAGGGCTCCTAGGAAACTATTCTATCTTTTAACTTCTTTTTCTTACTTATTTTCAAAGTCAGTATGTGCATGCGTGCTAAGTCACTTCAGTCGTGTCTGACTCTTTGCGACCCTGTGGACTGTAAGCCTTTAGGCTCCTCTGTCCACAGGATTTTCCAGGCAAGAATACTGCAGTGGGTTGTCATGCCCTCTTCCAGGGGATCTTTCTGACCCAGGGATCGAACCTGGCTCTCTTAAGTCTCCTGCATTAGCAGGTGGGTTCTTTACCACTAGCGTCACCCTGGAAGCTTATGTATATATTTATATTCAAAGTCAACACATTAAAGCAAATGACTAAAAGCATTTCTACTGACGTCCAATAATGCAGAATCTAAATATTTTACAATTATACCAGGAAAAAATATTGTCCAAAAAAATTAGAATACAAGCAAGCAACACAGAGCTTCATGAAAGCAGAGGAGGAATTAATTTTCCACTCACTTTCAAGCCAACATAAAGCTGGAAAAAGCACACTATGCAAAATTAAAGAAGGAAGAAGGGTCCAAAAGGAAAATAAACTGTCTCTCGGTACCCTCTCTCTCACGAACTCTGAAACATAGAGTGTGTCTCAGAATCCTCACTTACATCCCTGGCTGACAACTGGTTAGAATCAGGAGCAGTGAGGACTAAAGAGAGAAGAACTTAAAATGGCTATCAAACTGGAGATGCACAAACCCACCCACACAGCTAATACCTGTTCTCCTTTGCTTTTAAGAGTCAAATAAATTTTAATCCCAACTCTACTCACGTGCAAGCATACAGTGTGTTTTTCTGGTGTGTGTGTTTATGTTCATGTGTTTGCTTATAAAATATCTTGAGGAAAAAAGAATGACTACAATTACAAGTTAATCCTTAATTTTTCATCTGAAGAGAGTTTAAAGTTCAATATAATGACTAAGCCTCTTTGACTGAGCTGGGTGGCTTGCAGGATCCTTGTTTCCCAACCAGCAACTTAACCTGCTCAGCAGTGAAAGCTCGAAGTCCTAACCGCTGGACCGCCAGGGAATTCCCAATGCCCTTCTCTTGAATGTCCATAAATTTACCTAAATTCAATACCTGGTTGTAAAGGATCTTCGATATAAAGCATGGATGGCCTGTAGCCATCCAGCATATTTTTCTGTACTTCATCTTTGGCCACATAAGAACCACCATCCTTTATCCGGATGCCAGTCTTTAAATAATTGAAGTGTCGTCCATATAATTCAAAAAATTCTATTAAGAGAACACCATAGTTTGTATTGGGGATGCAAGCATCTTCCCTGGGATGTAACTAAAATGAGAAGAAAAAAAAAAAAATTACATTGGATTTTCTCTGAATTCAAGGTGAGGATACTAAATGACATTCTAACTTCTATAAACAATATTATTATAATTTTGGTTTCACAGAGCAGCCCACAGATAATAGAGTTACAGCAGACTAATTGTAACAGTACTTCTGTTATAGACAACCGAAAGCGCCATGGGCGTGGGGGGAACCCAAGGGTGTAGGCGGAGCCCACGGGTGTGGGGGATAATTTACGAGGCTGGATTTCACAGCTGCCCAGGATATTGAGAGAGTCGGCTTGGCCCAACATCAAGGAAGTCATTCTGACTCACCAGCAGAGTCAGGCAGTTGGCAACACTGCTGTACCACATGAATATGCTCACTGACGACATTAAGACTTCCAACACATCTTACCCAGACAGCGAGTCTCAGCTGAGTTGAGACTCAATTGTAAGTCTCCACTTAGAATAGTAACTGCTTAGAAAGACATTCTTATTTTTGGCATTTATGTTACTATGTATACCTATGGAAACTGCACCATACTTTTTGTGTTAAAATTTGTAGTGAAAAGTCTCAAAAATATTAGAACACATGAGATTAAAAAAAAAAAATTCTTTCCTTGGGATATTAAAATATTTAATTGCTAAATTATAAAAAAAGGTATCCGGTTTAAAGGGAAAAGTTGTCAGTAACCAAGGGAAGTATTCTAATTAGAGCTTGAGTAAAATTTTTTTCCAAAGTGATTCCCAGCTGATTTATTTAACAAAAAATGTTTAGTGTACACTAGCAGGGTGTAACTTACTTACCTGAAGGAAACTTACTGCCATTAAAAAGAGACTATAAGAACCAATTCCACCCGTAAATACTTCATTAAGGTCCCTCTGTAATAAGAACTGTTTCAATACTAAAACCAAGTATGGCAATACAGGATATTTCTGGAAAAGAAAATTACATTTTCAATGAATTCCTTCATCAGTAATAGCTGGAAGCATTAATAGCATAAATGGTCTCTCAGTATAACTGGTCCTTACATGACAAACTTTGGTGGAGATATATACTTGCACACTTTAAAAACAAACTATAAAAAAGTAAGCTCTAAGTAACTGAGGATTGTGTCCTCACATCTAAAACCCCAAACAGAGAGAGCACCCCAGCATTCACTACAGGACAGAACCCTAGCAATACCTATCGCGTGACACGCATTTCATGATTTACGGAACAACTCTCAATCGTAAATAGATAACAGAAACGGTAGGGGACAACGTCTCAACTCTCAACGCGGTCAGGCCGCGGGATTTTAAAGAACCACTTCTGTAAGCAGAACGGCACAGGCAGACCAAGCCCTCCAGGTGATCCTGCAGAGCCCGGAGCAGGTCACCCTGCCTGCTGGCCTTGGCAGGGCAGGTGGACACGCAGCCCACCTTCCATGCCTCACAAGCAAGGGCCAGCACACCCACGGGGGCAGGGAGAACAGCCCGAGTCCATCTTTCACTCAAGGTCGTTCTCATTAAGTCCTCTCCGCAAGCCGGGCCCCGGGGTAGGGGCGCCGAGAACCAAGCTGGCAACACACGTGGAGAAAGGAGCCTTAACAAGCCCCTGCCTAAGCTGAGACTATAAGAACCAATTCCACCCGTAAATACTTCATTAAGGTCCCTCTGTAATAAGAACTGTTTCAATACTAAAACCAAGTATGGCAATACAGGATATTTCTGGAAAAGAAAATTACATTTTCAATGAATTCCTTCATCAGTAATAGCTGGAAGCATTAATAGCATAAATGGTCTCTCAGTATAACTGGTCCTTACATGACAAACTTTGGTGGAGATATATACTTGCACACTTTAAAAACAAACTATAAAAAAGTAAGCTCTAAGTAACTGAGGATTGTGTCCTCACATCTAAAACCCCAAACAGAGAGAGCACCCCAGCATTCACTACAGGACAGAACCCTAGCAATACCTATCGCGTGACACGCATTTCATGATTTACGGAACAACTCTCAATCGTAAATAGATAACAGAAACGGTAGGGGACAACGTCTCAACTCTCAACGCGGTCAGGCCGCGGGATTTTAAAGAACCACTTCTGTAAGCAGAACGGCACAGGCAGACCAAGCCCTCCAGGTGATCCTGCAGAGCCCGGAGCAGGTCACCCTGCCTGCTGGCCTCGGCAGGGCAGGTGGACACGCAGCCCACCTTCCATGCCTCACAAGCAAGGGCCAGCACACCCACGGGGGCAGGGAGAACAGCCCGAGTCCATCTTTCACTCAAGGTCGTTCTCATTAAGTCCTCTCCGCAAGCCGGGCCCCGGGGTAGGGGCGCCGAGAACCAAGCTGGCAACACACGTGGAGAAAGGAGCCTTAACAAGCCCCTGCCTAAGCACGGCAGGGTTACTCGCGATCGCCATTCTTTTCCTGACACTTACAGCACACACGCACTGCTTCCTTGAGAAAAAAAAGCATTTATACTTGTGCAAATCATGTCAAAGCAAGCGAGCATGAGATGAGAAACAACAAAAATACGGAGAAATAATCATTTTTAAACATTACGGTTGAACTCAGAAATAGATGGAGTCTCTTTAAAGAACAATTAGGCAAACTGCCAACAGAATTTTCTCTGCATATATCCTCTGACCCAGAAATTCCATTTCCAAGAATCTTCTTACAAACAATTTACTAATGTAAAGAAAGATGCAAGCATGGAAGGATGTTCACCAAGCACTTTCTGTAAGAACAGAAGACACCGGGAGCAACACTGGGGAGGAGCTGCCCACATGAGGCACGGTCCATCCTGACGGACGCGGCCAGGGAGTCCTCCGAAATAGCACGTTTTTAAAAAAAAGTACGGCATCATACATATGGTGTGCTATTTCTTTTGTGAAAAATCTCAAGATAAACAAAGAAAAGAAGTTGATGAAGGCAAATCCTAAGTAGCTGACCTACACATACAAGGTAAACTCACTTTTTCCTCCCCTTTTATAATAGTAGGTTTTTTTTTCTTTAATCATGTGTATTATTCTCAATTTTTAAAAAAGCTTCTTTTCTGGTAAAAAGAAAATTTACACACACCCAGTATCTCCAAAAGAATGGGATTATGGATAATATTTTTCTTTTTCTGCACAATTACATAAGAATATGTTTATCACATGAGAGTTATAATTTTTTCTTACATAAAAAGAAAAAGGTGAACTCCAAGAACTGCTAAAGAAAAAAATCAAGTGGAGAGAAAAGATATTTAAGCCAAAGCAGTGCAGAGTTTTAGTTTAGGGAGAAAAAAGCCAATGCGTCCAGCTGAAGACGGTGTTGATAAATTGTGCACTCTCTGGGAAGAAAACAGAACAAGCAGAAACAGACTTTAAATCACTCCAAGATAAAGGAAGGACATCTGCAGGACCTACCGTGCAGGTGACTCGGGGATTAAGACCTAGAAAAGGCTGGCTAGAGAAGGTCTTAATCTGAACTCCTGCGAGACTGAAGCAGACAGGAGTGAACTGCGTGGCGTGACTCAGCCCGAATCTCCCTAAGAGGAAGGATCTAGGGCAGAGAAGTTCTTCAAAGGCTCCCTCAGCCCTTAATTTCTTACCTGAGGCCAATCTATAAATCACTGATTATGACAAGCAGACACAAGGAAAGTAAAAACCACTGCACAGAAAAGAAGCGCTTGTCAGCAATACACATATAAAGACAGTTTACCCAAGAATACCAAAACACCGCCACAGCGGAGTTCCAGAACAGAACTCCATTCTCTAATAGTTTCATTGAATAGACACTGTAAATTCTCTGACCTTGGTAAAATCTTTGATGAGGTCAGCTGCTCTGACGCCATTCTGTACATTAAAGCTGATATCAACTTTCACTTCGGTAAAAGAATCTGTTAATTTAATAATAGGTACCTAGAAAGAAAAGAAAGCTAAAATTTAAATACGTCAGACAAGCTAAGTGACAAATCGGAGGACGCAAGGTTAGCAGAGCTGAGATCCTGACCTTCTCAGGAAGACTTTAAACACTGAGTGTTCTGAACACGCCATACCAGAGCTGACTTGGCTGTCTAGATATCTTATATTGCATATTTAGCATTTAAACTCATGCAGTATATTTTGGAATTTCTACTGATTGAGAGTTTTGAAACAAAGTAACAAAAACTTTTCTCGACATTAATCTTCTTTGGAGAACAGTTTCCAACACAAGAAGATCAAGAATTATGAATGTCAGCCCTCGGCCCACAGCACCAAACTGTTTCCAATAAGAAAACTGCTAGATTCTTGTAAGTCACGTACACAATAAGTCACTGGCATTTTTGGTCAGTTTTGCAAATAGCCCAAAAAACAACCAGACAAGAGAACTTAAAATGTAATAATTATTCTCAAATGAAAAATGATGGAATGGTTTATATGAAGTATCAGGAATTCTTTTAAAAAAAAGAAAAAAGCTCTTCTTCTACCATGCATTAGAAAACTCAGACCAGCAAACTTGATATACAGAACTAGATTTCCAAATTAATAATTTTTAATAAAGAAACTACCCGTTTTGCTCTAATAAAACCTGACATGCAAATATCCAAACTTCTAAAATAGACATTTATTTCTAAAATTTAGAGGGGTGGTGGGGGGGAGCGGCAGTGGGAGGCAGGGCAGCCTCAAAGTAACAAAATCTAGAAGGAGGGGTGTGCCCGCAGCTGCAAGCCCATTCTGGTCCAGAGCAGGTTCGGGATCCCCAAGAAGCTAGAAACACCAGGAGACCCAAAATGGTTGCAAGGAAAGGAAAGAAGACCAAATCTCAACATCCACTGGCTGTTAACAGAATGTGGCAGAGTAAACTTTAATCAGTAGTTTCTGCTTCTTCTGATGTTTTCTTTTTAGAGCCAGAACACTTGAGTTCCATACTTAGGCTCTGCCTGAGGGCAGCTGTGTTCCTTTTCTGGCCTCACAGTTCTCAGGCACAACCTAGGGAGCAGCACCCAGGAGCATTTTCAGGCCCTTGGTTTCCAAAGGCTGGGCCATTTGCTCAGGAATGACTGACAGCAGCGATGTGCCTGTTCACTGTGCAATACCACAGGAAAACTGGATTTTAAAACTCCAGGGAGTTCTGCTGCTAAACTCAGAGACTCCCAGTGGAGTCAAGTCTTCCTTGACTTAACTAGGTGCCTTCCAGGTACCCTAGTATCTTCAGACTTTTTTTTTAAGCTTCTCAGCTTTTAATAAGTTCCCTTTGGTTTCTGATAGACAACAGCTAAAATGATTAGTCATTAGAGAGTTTATGGCTTGCTTAACTCTTCTGCACTTTTGGTGGGGATGAGAACCACAAATAAACAACCAAACAATGGGCTTCTTATCTAACTAGATCATTTGCTATGAATTATCAGAGTTTATCCGTGGTTTGAAAGCATATCACTGTAGAATACTTCCATTGTAATCAATGGGGAAAACCTCCTAAATTTGACTAGATGTGTATAAGAGACAGATACAAAATACGATAGAAGAATAACTGTGTAACTAAAACTTTATTAGATACCCATATTTTTACTTACACTTTTTTATATTAAAAAATCTATACAGTGTTATATGATAAAATAGAGTAAAATTTTTGAAAGAAATGGATAACCAGAACAATTCATTTGTCTTACAAACACAATTTTTCATGTGCTAGCACTGGGATCATGAACAGAAGGAATCATTCAGTCACAATCCAACTGTGCACACCAAAATTAAAATTTAATTTTACACATTCCATGCATAAGTAATTGGAGAGTTTAAGATGAAATGTTAAAGAACTTACAGTGGCTTTGTCCAGAACTTTCACCGAATCTTCATCTGCAACCTTATGCTTCCGAAGAGCTTCCTCCAGGGTCCAGAGGGGTAGGTTTTCCCACTTCCCGAACACCACAAGATCAATGTCACTGAGCACAGAGCACAGACAGGAGTTGTTGAAAGAAGCAAGAAACTGTACTCGCTTTCACTCCTTCAAGCTACAGCCAGCAAGTTACTAACAGCACGATGAAAACTTATTTCTCACTCACACTGCCCAGTGAAGACTAAATGTGTCCGTGAGGACTGTTTTTCAGAAAGTGGAGGCTGGTGATTTAACAACCTCCCACTTCTCCTAGTCACTTCCCAGGGTGATTCTGAATGAAGTAAACCCTCAAAAACACCAGTTAATGCTTCCTGTTTATAAAGGCCTCTGGTACTAAAAACCTTAAGACCTTCCAAGTGAAAGAGATTAACTGATTAATCGTGACTTACATTATCAAGTGTAAAAGCAAGATGCAGGCATACTAGTATATCTAGTATGCCACCATGTATGTAAGAAAGGAAGAAACACACATTTCCTTTTACGCATACAGAATCTCTCTGGAAGGATATGCAAGGAGCTGGTAATAGCAGCTCCTCCAAGCAGAGAAACTGGGGGAGAGAGGTGGGATTCAGACTTTTCATTGTCTTTATTTTTGTGCCCTTTTCAAATCTGAACTAGGTTATCACAAAAATTAAATTTTTAGAAAGAATGACTCAGGCTTTGCAGATGCTCAGAAACCAAATAAGGAAAAAATATTAAAGAACTCAAAAGTTGAATATTTCATAGCTTTGTAGACCTAGGACAACAATGGGAAGAATGAAAATTGCTAGGATGCATCCACTTTAACACATTTTAAGTTTGGGTAAAGTAGGTTGAGGCAAACTCAAATGGAGACCATGATGGATGCCTACGGTTAATCATACCATACTGGGTACTAGAACGTGTGTTATAGGGTAAATCTCATGGTGAGTGCTCTTACCACAATAAAAACAAATGCATGATGAAATGTTTTTGCTTCATGAAGACCACAGCAGTTTAATTCTTGGAGAACAGGTGCTTGATCCTCAATAAGTCTTACCATCCCCTCGAAGCAGCCCCAACACACATACCCCACTCTCGCTCCCAGCTGTGGGCCAAGGCAGCCCTCATTTGAGAAGGCTAAAGCAAACAAGGGGCCTGAAAGGATCAAGACTTTCGTCAGAGAAGAGTCTATGCCCTGAAGTTCTGAGTCAGAATATGGTGACAGGAGCTAAGAGTATGAGTTCTTCATAAAAAATGAGAGACCTGGCATTCCTGAGCATACAGAGCTCCAGAGCATGACCAGGTCTTTTCCCATAATAGCACATTAACGTCTGTGTTAGTGGGTTACGTTACGGCCTTCAACAGTTCTCTGTAGTGATACTCTATTTCAAGGTAACTCAAATAAAATACAAGTAAGTTTTCATAAATCTGTTTTGTTTCTATTCTTACATACTTAACAGTCAAAAAAATAAACTCTAGAAAAATGCACAATTTCTTGAAAGCTTCATAAATGTACTAACCTTGTAGGTAAATACAAGCCAGTTTTAAAACTTCCAAATATCTGGACCTGGAATAGAAAAAAATATATTAAAATATGAGCTATGACAAACCTAGACAGTGTATTAAAAACCAGAGACATCACTTTGCAGACAAAGGTCCGGACAGTCAAAGCTAGTTTTTCCAGTAATCATGTACAGATGTGAGAGCTGGATCATAAAGGCGGCTGAGCACCGAACAATTGATGTTTCTAACTGTAGTGCTGGAGAAGACTCTTGAAAGACCCCTGGACAGCAAGGAAATCAAACCAGTTAATCCTAAAGGAAATCAACCCTGAATATTCACTGGAAGGACTAATACTGAAGCTGAAGCTCCAAAACTTCGGCCACCTGACGTGAGAGCCGACTCACTAGAAAAGACTCTGATGCTAGAAAAGACTCTGATGCTGGGAAAGACTGAGGGCAAGAGGAGGAGGGGGTGATAGAGGATGAGGTGGTTGGATGGCATCACCAACTCAATGGATATGAGTCTGAGGAAACTCCAGGAGATAGTGAAGGACAGGGAGGCCTGGCGTGCTGCAGTCCATGGGGGTTGCAGAGAGTCGGAAAGGACTTGGCGACTGAACAACAAAAAATATCAGATTAAAGGCCAAACCATGGAGAACTGCAGGACTTTGCTACCCTCTACTGGTCATTTTTAGTACTACAAGAGCATTTTTTTCCTACCACCACGCTTTCGTGGAAGCAGGATTCCATGTGTCACAGAAAGCAGTATTAAGTAGCACTACTTCTGAAAGTTAGTTTAAACTTCTTAGGTTCAAATAACAAACATGTGGACTTAAACAGAAACCTTTCAAAAGGAATGTTCACTGCTGCTGCTGCCCTAAAAATCTAAAGACACAATCCCAAATCCTTAACTTCTGTTCCTCTAAGCAGGATCTCCTCATAGATTCCTGGATTACGGGCTGACTGCCTCTGTCGCAGGATGAGCGGCGGCCTGCAGGCGGTCTCCACAGAGAACCCCAGGCACTGTCGCTGTAGCAGCACGCTGAGGCACACCACCAGCACACAGCCCATTGCAACCCACGGAGAACAGTGGGAGACACAGGCAGGCGTGTGCACACAGGCAGCTGCCGTGACGGATGAACCACTGGACAGTTCAGCCCGTGAGGTGAGATGCACCAAGGGACTCAGTCACAGCCTCGCGTTCTAAAACCGCCCTGGTCCGGAGGAGGACTGATTCAGATCAGAGTCTCTCAACTTCAGCGTTGCAGCTGGGGCAGATAAGCCCTTGCTGTGAAGAGCGGTCCTGTGCACCGTGTGACGTTTAGCCAACTCCTTGGCCTCTGCTCACTGCGTACCAGGGGCACCCCACCAGTCACGACAATCAGAAACAGCTCTGACACTACCAAATGCCTCCCAGGAGTCGCCAATCTAGATCACGCAGGAGCCACAACGGGGCACACAGCAGCTGCTCGAGAAAATGCTAGTGTCGTTCCCTCTTCCCTGTGGAAGCCCAGGTGGCTCAGTGGTGGTGAATCCACCTGCCGATGCAGGAGACCCACATTCAACCCCTGGGTCAGGAAGGTCCTCTGCAGGAGGAAATGGCAGCCCACTCCAATATTCTTGCCTGGAGACTCCCAGGGACAGAGGAGCCTCGCGGGCTACAGTCCATGGCGTCACAGAGCCTGACATGACTGAGCATGCTCGCATGCGTTCTTCCCTGCACCTATCTTATTTGAAGCTTCTCTGTTTTGCCAATTGGATCAAAAAAGCTTCCCTGGATTTGCTCTTGCCATCCCATGACACAGTCTAAAGAAAAGTTACATAATACAAAGGAAAACATTCCAATAAGTCACTTCTTTGAATGAACAAAACTGTAGAATAAACCCTCAAAGGAGCCCCCCAAGGTGACCATCAATAATAAGAACCACAAACAAGCAGAGGAAATCTTGGGCAAAAGTTTTGTTCACTGGGTGGGGGCTATACTGAGAGACAAGGAGTGATAAGAAAAAGAGAAAGAAACAGCAGTTTCAGGAGAGTAGAGTACACGCCTACATTAGACTGTGAAAACGAACTTCAAATGACACAATCAATTTCTACCTGACATCTTCATTCAGCTATAAACAATTACGCAATGTTCATACTGACAGGCTGGAACAAAATAGTAACAGAGTTTTGATACATCACATCCAAATAACCCACTGCTATCAACACAAAGAGGCTTGATTTGTCTTTCTTCTCTTTATACTAATGATTCCTAAATATAGTTTGCCTTTAGCAGTACCGCAAAGAAATAGTCTTAAGTCAGTCATTCAATTCAATGCAAATAATTAGGAAGCCCCAAATTTTATCTAAAGGTTGGAGAAAATGGTTTGTTTTTGAAATTGCATTAGACCACAATTCTACAGATGCACTTACACAGGGATACTACCTAAGCACCCAGACAGGTACTCACGTCAGCACTGGGCCAGAGCTCCTTAATCACACTCTCGATCCTGTTCACCACCTCCATCCGCATCTTCTCCTCCTCTGGCCTTGGAGACATATATTCATAAAAATCACTGATTTCTTCATGCAGACTGAAGAAAAAAAGCAGAGAAGTTAATACGGACAAGGCCAATCTAATGAGAAATCACTATTTTAAATAATCTTACCCAATTAAGTCTTACAGTCATCTGCAGGTTTTACATTCATAGATTTCTCACCTTAATTTTAATGTTATAATTCACGCTAAGCTAAAATGGGAATGCACAAATTTTAATCAAAATGCAAAAGTAATTAAAAACGAGAAATTCCAATTTCCAAGAAATCTTACTGGAAGTGTACTAGCAGCTCTCACAGCATTTATTATCTGCCTGTGCAGAATACTTGCTGAGTGCTGGTGATTTCGAAATTTCTTAAATTTCAAGTGAAGGCCTTTGTACTCTGCCTTTACACTTCTGATCCAGTAGATATAAACACAAGAAGACATAGACAAGCTTCTGGGCAGTGGGGGTGACCCTCTTCCCCCTCTGAAAGCCATTCCTCACAGGAGCAAAAAAGCATGTCTTTCATGATGTCTGCTTAGTGAATTAAGTGTCAAATGAATAGGTCAGCCAGGGAGTATCAACAAAGACCTAAAAGGAATGGCTGGCAGACAAGGCTCCATAAAGGAGCTAAAAGGACTTGCAGAGACCGAGGGGTACGAGGCCCCCTCAGGGAGCGCTGAGCGGAGGGCACGGCCTGTGGCAGAGGGAGGAGCAGAGGGAGGAGCAGGTCCCGAGAGGAAGGCAGTACCGGAAGACAGCAGGCTTTGAGCGACACACGGCAAGCTCAGACCTTCCCAGACGCTGACAGGGAACTATTTAAACGTTTCTAAAGGGACCAGGGAAAGACTGACTTCAGAAATGGAGCATATTAAGATCTGGCAATGGTGCCAGCAATGGGCTGGCAAAGAGACAAGGCTGGATGCACGAAGAATGGCTCACAGATTACTGCGAGTGCAGGGCTGGCTGAAGGTCTGGAGAATGGCGGCAGGAAGGAAATGGGCTCAGAAATGCCACACACACACACAGACACAATGGCGGGGCCCCAGGGCAGGACCAGCAACGGGAAGAGAAGAGTGAGGGTGCCCGCGAGGGCTGAGGTCTGAGGCGCTGCGGGAACGGATGAACAAGGTAGAAGGAAACGCCAAGTAGGCTGGCTAGGGAGCTGCGTGCAGTCAATTACTACAGAAGAAAGCGAAGGATCAGAACAGAAGAAAGTGAAAATCGCATCCCTTAACAAGGTGGCGCAGCTGTGAAGAGCTACCTTTAGGAGGGAAAGGAAGTAATGGTCACTCAGCCCTGTGCAACTCTTTGTGACCCCAAGGAGTGTAGCCCGTCAGGCTCCTCTGTCCATGGGATTCTCCAGGCAACAATACTAGAGTGGGTTGCCATGCCCTCCTCCAGGGGATCTTCCCCACCCAGGGTCTCCTGAATTGCAGGCAGATTCTTTACTGTCTGAGTCACCAGCAGTTTCCCTGAGTATGAAATGGGAGGAAATCTGCAAAACTTGGGTTGGATGCAGACAAGACGGGAGGCCCGGCTCCAGGTCGCTGGAGGTAATATACCAGACTGAGGATGCTCTGGTGGTTATCTCAGCCTAGCACAGCTGTTAGCTCAGATCAAGTGTAGAAACCTTCATAGTTATAAAGGTCTGTAGTAAAACCTTTTCATCATTGCTCAGAACTGATCAGCTTTTCCTACACACACACTCCCAGCCAGCTCTCACCCACCCATCAGTTAAGTCCTCAGTTACCTACTGTCACTTTCACACACACACACACACACACATGTGCGAGCACATGCGCGCACGCGCACACACACACACACACCCCTTATTTTAAATTACCCTTTGCTTCTCAGAACTATAGAGATCATGCATCAGGTAGACTAAGGGGTCTTTTCTGATGCTCAGATTAGGCTATTTTCATCATTGATCCACTTCAGGAAGAGCAGATCTCAGAGAAACTTACACATTTTATAACAAATAACAGGCAAAAAGTGTTTAGCCCAACCTCTAGTTAATCTTTGCTGCCGCTAAGTCGCTTCAGTCATGTCCAACTCTGTGCGACCCCATAGACGGTAGCCCACCAGGCTCCCCCGTCCCTGGGATTCTCCAGGCAAGAACACTGGAGTGGGGTGCCATTTCCTTCTCCAATGCATGAAAGTGAAAAGCGAAGGTGAAGTTGCTCAGTCGTGCCCGACTCTTAATGACCCCATGGACTGCACCCTACCAGGCTCCTCCATCCATAGGATTTTCCAGGCAAGAGTACTGGAGTGGGGTGCCATTGCCTTCTCCACTAGTTAATCTTTAAGTCATGTGAAACTAAGAAAGAACTCATCCTCCAAACACTACTGAGTATCTATATTCAAGGTATTACAAGGAAAAAAGACAGCCACACATGGTCCTTGCCCTGGGTGGTACCCATCTAATGATGAAAACAAATACTCATGATGTGCAGTAGTTGTGTGTGTGTGATCCATATATTCCACACTGCTCCCCCACAGGCAGGGTGCAGACCCACAAAAGCGCTTTCCGATGGCAGCTTCCGGAGGCGCAAAGAGGCCGCCCTTCAGCGTAGTGAGGTCCTCGCCACCTCCAGTCACTTTCAGATGACCACAAAGCAAACAGAGGTCTTGTAAGGGATTCCTGAACTCGGCATTATTAGAAGGTGGAGAAGATTCCAGAACTCCTGTTTATCACTAGGCTGCAACTTTCTAATTAGCGCACATTAATCTGGAGGAAAGGTATGATAGTTTTACGTGACAAATTGCTAAAACAAGATTACCCTACCACAGTTTCAATGGCTAAGCTAAAGAGCTCTCTTGGTAACTGTCACACTGCACTTGAAAACGTGGGTTATCTTCAAATACCTTCTGATGCTGATTTCTACAAGATTTTCACAGTGATAAGAGAACAGACTCTATGATTTCAATACCTCAGACAGACCATGAAAGTTTTGCACATTTCTTATGACCCTGGATATGTTCCAGTGTCTCCAGATTTATAGTCCATGGGAATTTGAACAGGATTTGTGTCCTGCTGTTGTGTGAAAATTGTATAAATCTTAATTATGTTGAATTGGTGCACAGTGCCTTTCAGGTGTACTATATCCATCTACTTTTCTGTCTATTCATTCTAATAAACTCAGGGAGTTTGATACTGAAATGCCAACTAAAATATCTATTTATCTACTTTTAAAAATAATTGTAATATATAGTGGAACTATATGTAACTCTTCCCTGTATTTTCCAAGTCTCCTGTAAATGTGTTATCATACTTTCATAATTTAAAAAATAATTACTGGGGGAGGGAGGGAAAGACCAACCTAACACTGTTTGCTGATGCATTCTCCTACTGAGAGACAGCTGGTATGTTAGCAGTTAACAGTTATTAAAAATAAAGCTGTTATGGAAAGAAAAAAATATCCTAAATTTTAATAATCCATGGAACCATCTTCCTAGTTAAGAAAATATGATTCTCCAGCTTATCTTACCTCTCTTATTACTTTGCCTTTACCATACTGGCAGGAGGGCAAGAGGAGTCAGCGGAAAAAGAAGGGCTGTTAAAACAAAAAACTATTTGAATAGTAAGAACCAGAGAAACCATCTCAGGCCTGCCAGGGTCATCTCCTTACCCAAGCCAAACACAAACATTCTTACCTATCTCATCTATATTTAACCTGCTATCTGTAAGATGCTTATTAAAGAACTAAGTGAGAAATCGTGGTACAATCAGGAAATAAACTTCCAATGAAAATTTTAAGATAATTTTGAGGGGCTCTTTCCCCATGGACCGCATAATTTGACTGGCATGGTACAGCATCTATCCAGGTGCTTTAAAAATCCTAAAGGAACTGAGGCCCATTTTTGGAGTGCCTACTACATGCCTGGCACACTTTTGAGTGACATGATGACCTAATAAAGGCTGGAAACTGGAGAAAGTTTGCAAGTTTGCTTTCACACGTTAATTACGGCTCTGATATCAACTACGCAGAGAAAACTTCAGTTTCTTCCACATCTGGGTTAAAACTCGGTATTAGTTAAATTAGCAAATACTGCTGTGGGGTAAACACTCAACCTTACAGTTTCTCATCTTAAAATTACAAAACACAACTCTCCTGTGATCAGAATTCCTGAATGACCAAAACACAGCGCCCTCTATTAGGATATCAATGTCTTCTTAAAAGATAAAGTGAGCGAGAAAGTGCACCCACTTCCTGCGTTTAAAGGAAAAGTACATAAAAGCTATATGATAAAATAAGTGCCTCTATATAACTGGAGAGGATGCCACAACCCAAAGCTTTTAGAAAATGAGAATCAAAATTAATTTGCTGGGGTAAAACTTAAACTCAAAAATTAATGATAATACAAAAATTTAATGGAACAAATAAGAAGTATCAATAAAAAAGTAGCTTCTGTACTTTTAAAAAAGTACAACCCACAGATAATTAGGTCATAAAGACATGAAAAAATCACTTTTGCTCTGAGAAGAGTTCCACCAGAGGAGATATGCTAGCCTTTCAAAACAGTCCTCAAAGGCTCAACTTCTCTGGCTATAAAAGGGAAGAACTGCTTCACACCTTTTCAGCTGGGCAACCCAGCGTGAGGTGTGAGTCTCTTAGCAGTGCCTGCAACTTCAGAACCAAAATCAACATGGCAGTCTCCCTGATACCGCCAGGCCAAGGCGGCAGATGACCCACTGCTGGCCCCTCTGCTCAACACTGCCCCCTGCAGTTCCCCCAAGATCTGTTCAGGGGCTAACACTGCTTCCTGGGGGACACCTGCCCAGCCTGCAATGTGCCTGAGGACAGTGTCACACCAAGGTCAGGCCATTCGGTTCCATAACTGAAGTCCTCATTAATTGTAACCTCAGACCTATATGAAAGCACTCATGTCACGTGTTAGTCGCTCAGTTGTGTCCGACTCTTTGTGACCCCACAGACTGTAGCCCGCTAGGCTCCTCTGTCCACAGTATTCTCCAGGCAAGAGTACTGGAGTGGGTTGCCGCTCCTTCTCCAGGGGATCTTCCCAACCCAGGGATCGAATGCGGGTCTCCTGCCTTGCAGGCAGATTCATTACCATTTGAGTCCCCAGGGAACTGACCAAGTTCTATTCAGTTACTGTCAGTAACAAGATACTCCTCCCCTGCAAAATTTTAAGACTAACAATAAACAATTCTGACAAGGACATATGGAAAAGGCATTCACATGCTGCATGTGAAAATGTAAATCACTACAATCTGAGAGGCTGTTGTATAAGTGATAAATAATATTCATATAAATAATCTTTAAAATCCCCCCATCTTTCATTAAAATCAGGATCTGGAAGAGTATTTGCACTTCCATGTTTACTGCGGCATTATTCCCAATAGCCAAGATATGGAAACAACCCAGATATACACTGACAGATGAACAGCCAAAGGAAACACTATAATGACACATTATTCAGCCTGAGAAAGGAAATCTTGCCATGTGAAACACCAACAAACCTGAGAGGACATCATGCTAAGTGAAATACGCCATCAGAGAAAGACAAATACTGTGTGATTCCACTTACACGCTCGAAAAACGGCCAAACTCACAGAAGCAGAGAACAGAATGATGGATGCCAGGGGCTCGCGTGGGGTGGGGAATGGGGAGTTGCTCAACGGATATAGTTTCAATCAAACAGGATGAAATCAGGCCCTAGAGATATACTGTATAACACAGTATCTACAGTTACCAATACTGGGTTGTGCACTTAAAAATCTGTTAGGAGGGTAGATTTCAGGGTATTTTTACCACAAGCAAGTGAGGGGACACAAGGAACTTTTGGAGCTGCTGGATATATCTACTGCATGGATGGATGCGTGCATGTTCAGTCATGTCTGACTCTTTGCAACCCCATGGACTGTAGCCTGCCAGTCTCCTCTGTCCCTGGGATTTTCCAGGCAAGAACACTGGAGTGAGATGCCATTTCCTCTTCCAGGGAATCTTCCCAACCCAGCTATCAAACCCATGTCTCCTGCATTGCAGATGGATTCTTCATCACCACACCTGGGAAGCCCAAATATCTACTACCTTGAATATATCACCACCTTGGTTTTATGGGAGTAAATATACATCCAAACTCATCAATTTGCATATCTGTATTAAGTATGTGCAGCTTTTTGCAAAGCTGTTTAAAAACAAATCCCCCTTTTTTCAATTCTCCAAGAATATTTCCATAAGGGAACAAGGATATTCACCACAGCATGATTTGGAATACTAAATAATTTAGAAACAGCCTCAATGTCCATCAATGGGGTCCAATTACATAATCATAGGAACACTCATTGACCTTCCCTTGAATTATAGTCAATAATCCATTAAAAAGAATGAAGAAGAGCCTTTTGAGTCGACAGAGAAAGATCTAAGATTTGTTATGTTTAAAAGAAAGGATCCCTTTCATGTACATTAAAAAAGACACACACATACGCAAACACACAAGAGAAAGTCACAACATGTTTCTATCTGCATTACAAGTTTTCTGGAAGGAGAACCATTATCAGCGATCACCTTAGGGAAGGGCATGGTGGGCGAGTTAGGGAGACCTTTAGTTTTTTATTTCATATCACTGTGTATAATTTTATAATTTTTTTAAACCACCAGTGTGTATTTGTTTGTCTGCTTTTCTAAGAAGAATCATTATTATCTTTTTGGAGAGATCATAGTCATTTGCATCTTCTTTAAATTTTAGCACATGAAAATACACACGTGTGCACGCATATGTATTTCCCCCAACCTCCACCTCATAGAACAGGGTCTATATACCATACTGTTTATGATTATTAAACCTGATAAGCGAACTTGGGGGTGGAGACTCACTTAGTTTAAAGTGCTGCTACTGCTGCTAAGTCGCTTCAGTTGTGTCCGACACTGAGTGACCCTATACATGGCAGCCCACCAGGCTCTCCCGTCCCTGGGATTCCCCAGGCAAGAACACTGGAGTGGGTTGCCATTTCCTTCTCCAATGCATGAAAGTGAAAAGTGAAAGTGAAGTCAGTCGTGTCTGACTCTTCACGACCCCATGGACCGCAGCCCATCAGGCTCCTCTGTCCATGGGATTTTCCAGGCAAGAGTACTGGAGAGGGGTGCCATCGCCTTCTCTGACCTCGGTTCAATTCCAGGGTTGGGAAGATCTGCTGGGGAACGGATAGGCTACCCACTCCAGTATTCTTGGTTTTCCTGGTGACTCAGCTGGTAAAGAATCTGCCTGCAGTGCAGGAGACCTGGGTTCAGTTCCTGGGTTGGGAAGATCCTGTGGAGAAGGGAACAGTTACCCACTCCAGTATTCTGGCCTGGAGAATTCCACAGACTTATACTCCATGGGGTTGCAAAGAGCTGGACACAACTGAGCGATTTTCACATAGCTCACATATATTGATGTATACAGTCTATCTTTTAAAATGCATACTAAGTACTATCGGATATTTTTATAACAAGGAAAAATATCATTAAAGAAAATTAGCGCTTGAAGGCAAAAGACTCAAGTTATTCTAATAATCTAGCTTTGCAGACCAAAAGGTCACAAACCAGGCACCTGGAAGATATGAACAGAAAGGAGCCCCAAAGCCAGGCATGCAGCAACAGACACAGGACGCATCTGGGAAGTTACTGCACGCATGATGCGATGCAGTGAGTATAGTAGTAAGTTTCTCTTGGTGTCTGACTCATCCATTCTAGGGACTTAAATGTGTGTGTATATGCAAGAGAAATTTCAGGAAGAATGCATGCTCACAGTAGTTTCCTCTGGGGCGTGGAACTGAGGTCTGAGGTGCAGGGATGTATATATTCTTTTGCACTATATGATGTTTTCCAAATGCAAGTAGGAACCAAAAGAGGTGAGTAACAGTAAGCCCTAGGGTGATCCCTAGAGCAGTCTCAGTGACATCTTCAGGAGGCTCTAAAATTTGATTTTTACAAAGAAATTGTCCTCGTAGCTCAGTCAGTAAAGAGTTTGCCTGCAATGCAGGAGACCTGGGTTCAACTTCTGGGTTGGGAAGATCTCCTGGAGAAGGAGGATCTGACCTGGAGAATCCCATGGACAGAGGAGCCTGCCAGGCTACAGTCTTCGGGGTCACAATAGTTGAACACAACTGAGTGACTAAGTACACACACAAAGAAACTGACACACACACACACACACACACACCCTCATTCTGTATTTCCAGCTGCCTGCTAGACTCGTCTACATAAATGTCACCTCACACTCAGTAAGTTCAAAATGAAACTCCTTGTCTTTTTCCAAAAACCTAATCTTCCTTCTTGGATTTTCCTCCCTGAGTTACTATTTCCCTAAAATGGAAACTAAGCTGATCTCACTGCCCCGAGCTTCTCCCTTCTCTGGGCCATCTTCCACGTGATCACTCTTCCTCTTCTCTGGGCCGTCTTCCACGTGATCACTCTTCCTCAAGCTATCTGTGTCACTTCCTGATGCCTCTTCTCCCCAGTACAGCCACAAGGCACTGTGCTGGAACATGCCAGATCTCTGCAAGAGCCCCACCCTTGCACAGGCAGGCCCTGCGCCTGGAGTACCTTCTTACTCAGCCTCTGAGAGCTCAGCTGGCACCTCCTTCCTTGGTCAAGTTGCCAAAAGCATTACTTTAGCTCCTCCTCAATGCTCTTGACCACTCTAGTCCTGGTCCTACCTCCTGTCCAGCTGTCAGCCCCAATGAGTTCACAGTGAATCCCTGGCTCACAGGCCTCCCTGCTGACTCCACTCTCCGATTTAGCTCTGTGTCCCCAGATAGGCTGCAGCACAGAGAATCGCTTCTGGAGGAAGGGACCTCAGATGATTTTCGTACATCCAACCATGATCATGCCCACATGTCACAGAAGGGATATTATATACCTTAAAATAAGCTCAGGACCAGGATCCAAGGAAACAGACATTCACACAGTGAAAAATGACAGAACCAGAAAGAAGGGCAATTTGGCCCCCAAACTACGGACGTCCTTTAGAGTCAGAGAGGGTAACTCCACTTTTCAGAATGCAGCCTAAGGAAAGAAGTCTGCATGTGCAGAGCGATCTGGCTATCAGAAAATATCCACAATGAGCATGTAGTTTTTATTTTAAAAAGCTGAAGTTCTGAAATATTTCAAGGAAGATCACCAGTATCAGAGTGAAAAGGAAAAAACCCTCGAACTCTTCTTTATGTAGCAAAGTATTCACACCCCAAATAATTCTCACTATAAACTAAGATTTTTTTTAAAAAAAAGGGAGAAAGAAAACATGGATGACAACATAAAATCATTTAAAATACACACTTCAGGTCTGCAAACTTCGTAGGCATTTAAAACTGTTATTCATAGTTGAAGAATGTGCTATTTGCTATGTCAACTCCTCCTTGGTTAGGACATGGGAGGAAAATTGCAGAGAATGGATACTAAGTTATAAAGTTTTCCTTTCTTTCTTCTTTTAGGAGGTGTTCATACCTGCTTTCCTAGAAATTAGAGCATTCCTTTTAAATGTCATCATCTGTTGCTGCTCTCAATTTTGGGATCACAGTTTTGTTAGGCCAGTGTTTCAGAAGGATGGTTTTCCTCTGATTTCCTGTTCCTTCCCTTTTTACTGCTATGAAGAGAGAGAATGAAAACCATCTGACTTCCTCTAAGCCTCTTAGCTTTTACCACACAACCCTGCTACTACTTTCAAGCAAGTATAAAGACAAAGGAAAGGGAGGCAAGAGGAAAGAAACGATTACCTGAGAGTTGCTTTATTTAATCCTAGTCATTCATTCTTCCCTCTTACCAGTAAAAATTCTGAACTCCCTCTGCCACTCTGAGTAGGATCTAACCAAATCTGGATAAAGTTGGGTAGCTCAAAGAATAGTTGATAGTATTTCCCAATTAAGGATAAATACCTTGAAATAAAAGCTCAGTTATCAGATTTATCCCCCAAATGGAAGGTCCTCAAATATGTGAAAAGTTTTTTTTTTTCTTTTTTAAAAAAGAGGCTGAATCTTTCTTTATCCACAGGTTAAAATGTCAACAAGAATAGTTCATTCTACAGAAGTTTGTTATATTTTTAAATATAACAATGAAATGTAGATGGGTTTAATCCAAATAATTCTCATACAAAAATATTTATTTTTCATTTATTTATTTATTTCTGGTTGGAGGCGCTGCTGGTATTTAAGAACAGACTCTGCTGTATAAGTACATGAGCACTTACAGTGTCTCCTGCTGTGTTAAAACTACTGGTAAAAGAGGCACAGAACCAACGACGGCTTTTATAATTTACCTTTTTTTTTCCTGTACTGTTGAGATCTTTGGGGTAAGTCCTGGCACTGTTTACAAAATTTTTTTAAGCTTAAGTGAAAAAATAAAGACAAACTGATTCACAAAGAGTTCATTTACACCAAAAACATAATGTTTATAAACCTAGGTTGACCTTCTGGAGTCCCATATTCTTTCAAACTTAACAACAACAAAATAAACTCTGAAATAAATAAGGAAGTTTACAGTGGTTTGTAAAGCACATGGCAGGGGGTACACTTAAAATTCACCTATAGCTCTACCCCAAAAAAGCAGCAAACACAGCTGGTGGTGACTATGTGCCAGACACAAACACTCACCAAATACCTGCTGCAAACTATTTCACTTCACACGCCCATTTAAAGTCAGTGGAAAAACAGAGTGACTATACCATGGCCACTGCACATGTTATCTGCTACTATAAAAATCTACTTGTAATGACTGTTATAATACAGCATATAAATACAGACAAGCCTCATTTATTACGTTTTGCGGATATTGTATTTTTTGTACATATTGAAGGTCTGTAGCAACCATGTAGTCAAATGATGGTTAGCATTTTTTAGCAATAAAGTATTTCTTAATTAAGGTTATGTACATTATTTGTTAAGACCTAATGCTATTGCACACGTAACAGACTACAGGATAGTAAAAGACAGCTTTCATGTGCACTGGAAGACCAAAAAATCTGTGTGACTTGCTTTACTGCAATCTTCTCTTTATCGTGGTGGTCTGGAACCAAACCTGCATTATACCCAAGGTATCCCTGTATACCCTAATTTATTCTACCAATCCCTTATCACTAAGCATTTAAGCTGTTTCCCGTTTTTCACTACTATAATTCACATTATAACGCTGTCTTTGTACATAAAACTGTAATCAACTAATACCTCTCTTAGAATAAATTCTTACAAGTGGAAGCCTTTTGTGAAAGACATGAACAGTTAATACTTTTGAAGGTTACTCCCCAAACACCCTCCACCAGAATGGGAGATGATAAGGTCTCCCACAGAAATGCAGACCGTCCCTCCCCAACCTCCACACCAACGGAGAGTGTTCTGTTTTTATTCTTTGATTCCTATTGTTATTGTTCAGTCACCCAGTGTCCGACTCTGCGACCCCAGGCACTTCAGCATGCCAGACTATTCCTATTAAGGTTAGGAATTTTCTCCATGCTTATTGGACATCTGTATTCTTTTTCAACTCATTTCAACAAACTATTAGATGAAACTAACAAAGCAGTTTAAAGAGCATGTTGTTGTTCAGTCACTAAGTCGTCTCTGACTTTTTGCAACCCAGGGATTGAACCCACATCCACTACACAAGCAGACAGATTCTTTACCACTGAGCCACCTGCAAAGTCCATGTAAAGAACACGAGCTGGGATCAAACCTCTGCGTTCCCGCTGACAGGTATGCCCGGGTAGGTACTCTACCTCTCCCGGTGCCCCTTTTTCACCTGCAAACGGCAGATAATAATACTAATACTTATCATCTTAAGAGTTTCTATAGGGATTAAACAAGAATATGGAAAGGGCTTGGCATAGGGTTTACTGCTTACTTTGCACACAGTAAACCTCAATAAACATTGGCTACTTATTAAATGGACTTTCCTGGTGACTCAGTTGTAAAGAATCTGCCTGCAGGAGACACCACTTCGATCCCTGGGTTGGGAAGATTCCCTGGAAGTGGCAACCCACTCCAATATTCTTGCCTAGAGAATTCCATGGACAGAGGAGCCTGGTGGGCTATATAGTCCATGAGGTCACAAAGAGTCGGAGTCAACTTAGTGATTAAACGACAAAAACAATTTAATAAACACCTGAAGTATGAGGCACTGAGTAAGGTGATAAGATACTCCATTGAACAAGACTGACATGGTCCTTGCCATCATGAAAGCTTACAGTCTACTGGGAATCAATTTTAAAAATAAAATTTTATTCGGATTTTTTATGCTGAATGTCTTATTTTCTTATTGGTTCATTAGCATTCTTTATATATTATGGCTATTAACCTTCTGAAATAGACAGGAAATAATTCTTTCTGATTAGCCTTCCATTTTGCAAAGCTTTCTTAATGTTTATAAAAACTTTAAAAAAAACAGATTTACACCCATGAGTCTCTGCCTGAAGAGAACAGCTAAGGTAAGTAAATATAACAAGAAAAGGCAACTCACATGCCAACTGCAGCGCTAGGGTTCACTAGGCAGTGGTGGAGAAGGTGCCAACTGGAAAGCCAATGTCCCACAGACAGGAAGCGGCAGCTACTCGGGGCTGGCCACTGACTGCCACACGGCAATGTGAGTCCAGCACTGCCAACACTTCCCATTTTTTAAGATAAACCAGAAATCTTGACTACTAGGTAAAATTTTCATTTTAAAATTTGGACACAATTTTTACAAGATAAACCAAAGAGCAAAGGCAAAACATAAACCAAAGAGTGCAGGCAAAACATAACATGTGTGCAGGTCTGATCTAGCCGTTAGGCCATCAGTCTGCAATCTCTGCTTGTAAGTCTCCCTTTTCTGTATATTTCAAAAGGCTTTTTTACCTTGAGATTAGAAAAATACTCAACTATCAAGAGAATGAGCAAACAAGCCACAGACTTGGAACAAAGATTTGCAAAACACATAATCTGAGAAAGCAGTGGTCTCCAAACTTTTTGGCACCAGGGACTGGTTTCATGGAAGACGGTTTTTCCATGGAGGTGTGTGTGGTCGGGTGGTGGGATGGAAGGTTCAGGCTGTAATGACAGCTGTGGAAAGTGGTAGATGAGGCTTCTACTTCCAGACCCGCCACTCATCTTCAACAGTGCAGCCTGGTTCCTAACAGGCCCTGGACCACAACTTAACCACGGCCTGGGGGTTGGGGACCCCTATGATAAAAGGTTGATACCCAAAATATACAAAGAACTCTTAAAGCTCAACAGTAAGAAACAAAAAACCCAACTTAAAAATGGGCAAAGACTTGTGCAGATACCTCACCCAAAACAAAACCAAACTCCCACAGATGATGAATAAGCACATGAAAAGATACTTGACATAATGTGCCATTAGGGAACTGCAAATTAAAACAACAGTGAGATACCACTACTCATCTATCAGAATGGCCTAAATCCAAAACACTGACAATACCAAATGCTCCAAGGACACGCAGCAGCGAAACTCTCATCCACTGCTGGTGGTATGCAAAATGGCACAGCCCCTTTGGAAGACAGTTTGGCAGTTTTAACATATGATCCAGCAAGCACACTCCTTGGTATTAATCTGAATGAGCTAAAAACTTAGGTCCACACTAAAACTTGCATATAGATGTTTACAGCAGCTTCATTCATAACTGTCAGAACTTGGGAGCAAGCAAGATGCCTTGTAAGTAACGAGATCGACTGTGGTACATCTAGACAACGAATATAATTCAACACTAAAAAGAAATGAGCTATCAAAGCCATGAAAAGGCAAGAAGTAACTGCATATTTCCCAGTGGAAGAAGTCAATCTGAACGGGCCACACACTTTTCAATTCTATTTACTTCTTAAACGTATTTCCGGGTGGGCCTTCACTGCTGCCTGGGCTTTTCTCTAGTTGCAGAGACCGGGGCTCCTCTCCAGTCGCGGGCTCGGGCTTCTCACTGCAATGTCTTCTCTCGTGGAGCGGGGGCGCTAGGGCGTGGGGGCCCCCCGTGGCTGCGGCTCTCAAGCTCCAGGGCACAGGATCAGCAGTCACGGCCCACGGGCTTAGCTGTTCAGCCGCGTGTGGGATCTTTCTGCATCAGGGATCAAACCTGTGTCTCCTGCACTGGCAGGCTGATTATTTACCCCTGAGCCACCAGGGAAGCCCCGAAAAGGCTATACATCCTGTAGGACTCTAACTCTCTGACATTCTGGAAAAGGCAAAAGTAGGGAGAGAGGAAAAGGACAGTTGGCTGCCAGAGGCTGAGGGGAGGGAGGGATGAACAGGCAGAGCACAGAAGATTTTTAGGACAAACTGTTCTGAATGGTATAATAGCGGATACACGTCCTTATACACTTACCCAAATCTATAAAGTGGACAACACCAAGAGTAAATGTTAATGTAAACTACGGACTTCGGATGATTAATCCACTGATTTCAATAAGTGTACGGCCCTGGTGGAAAATGGGAATTAATTTATGTACTCTCCACTAAATTTTGCTGTGAACCTAAAACTCCTCAAAAAAATAAAGTTTACTTTACAAATTCTGACTATATTTCTAGTTATTTAATTTTTTCCTTTTTCCAAATTAACTACCATTTATTCATTTAGAATTTAACTGAACACGGTGAAAGACAAGGATATAATTTTTTCCCAAACAGTTAATCAAGTATCCAGTGCCCTTTATTAAATATGCCATCCTGTTTCTTAACAACACTTGCTGCCCCAGTCTGCCCAATGGCCTGTCCCCTGCTTCCCGCTCAGTAATTCTTCTAACCCGCCGGGTTCCCCTGGGGAGCAACTCCTCTCCCAGTGTTCCTACGATTCTGATGAGACCGCACAGCAGGGCCAGGGGAGTTCTGGGGAGGAGCAGGAGTGGGTGACCCTACAAGTGCAGCATCCGGCAGACAGGGCCCGGGGTGGGCACGTGACCCCAGCGCTCTACGTGATGACCTTCCTTAGGACTTTACATGCTGACACTAAGGAAGGTCACTTTCTTCCTTGACCTTGAGCTCTAAAAATAGAAGCCTGGAAGCAACAACAACCACACCTCCTTTTCCTCTAGCTGCAAAAAGGAAGCCCATCAGCAAAAGAAGAGAATGGAGCCAACTCTGAGAAAGAAGCAAAGTCAGGGAGAGACAGGGCATTTTAGCCTCTGGAACAACTGAAGCAAATGCCGCCCCAAGGGTATCGCAGGTACTTGACAAAGTAAGTGTCTTGCTTGGTTTCTGCTTAAACCAAGATGGTTCGTTTTCTTTCCCTTGCACTTGAAAAAATTCTGATTTACACACATTAAGCCTTTGATTATGTATTAAATTCATGCACAGTTGGGTCAGGTCTTAGGCTTTCTTTTCAGATCTACTGCTATTTCTGCCTATTCTAGGGCTCAGGTTACACTTTAAAATTTGTGTATAAATCAACAAACAGTTAATAGTACAAAACTACGCCTCCCCAAACTCATGTACAGTTTTCAATCCCACAGTTTTCTCAGCTATTATCTGTTTATTCTTTCAGCAACTCTTCAGAATCACTTTCACAAGTTACTCTCCCCTCTGAAAAAATTCTTTGGGATTTATATTTGAATTACATTAATTAACAAATTAATGAGTTGACTTAACATCTTCAAGTCTGTCGTTAACCTAAAACTCCTCAAAAAAATAAAGTTTACTTTACAAATTCTGACTATATTTCTAGTTATTTAATTTTTTCCTTTTTCCAAATTAACTACCATTTATTCATTTAGAATTTAACTGAACACGGTGAAAGACAAGGATATAATTTTTTCCCAAACAGTTAATCAAGTATCCAGTGCCCTTTATTAAATATGCCATCCTGTTTCTTAACAACACTTGCTGCCCCAGTCTGCCCAATGGCCTGTCCCCTGCTTCCCACTCAGTAATTCTTCTAACCCGCCGGGTTCCCCTGGGGAGCAACTCCTCTCCCAGTGTTCCTACGATTCTGATGAGACCGCACAGCAGGGCCAGGGGAGTTCTGGGGAGGAGCAGGAGTGGGTGACCCTACAAGTGCAGCATCCGGCAGACAGGGCCCGGGGTGGGCACGTGACCCCAGCGCTCTACGTGATGACCTTCCTTAGGACTTTACATGCTGACACTAAGGAAGGTCACTTTCTTCCTTGACCTTGAGCTCTAAAAATAGAAGCCTGGAAGCAACAACAACCACACCTCCTTTTCCTCTAGCTGCAAAAAGGAAGCCCATCAGCAAAAGAAGAGAATGGAGCCAACTCTGAGAAAGAAGCAGCGTCAGGGAGAGACAGGGCATTTTAGCCTCTGGAACAACTGAAGCAAATGCCGCCCCAAGGGTATCGCAGGTACTTGACAAAGTAAGTGTCTTGCTTGGTTTCTGCTTAAACCAAGATGGTTCGTTTTCTTTCCCTTGCACTTGAAAAAATTCTGATTTACACACATTAAGCCTTTGATTATGTATTAAATTCATGCACAGTTGGGTCAGGTCTTAGGCTTTCTTTTCAGATCTACTGCTATTTCTGCCTATTCTAGGGCTCAGGTTACACTTTAAAATTTGTGTATAAATCAACAAACAGTTAATAGTACAAAACTACGCCTCCCCAAACTCATGTACAGTTTTCAATCCCACAGTTTTCTCAGCTATTATCTGTTTATTCTTTCAGCAACTCTTCAGAATCACTTTCACAAGTTACTCTCCCCTCTGAAAAAATTCTTTGGGATTTATATTTGAATTACATTAATTAACAAATTAATGAGTTGACTTAACATCTTCAAGTCTGTCGTGCCATCCACCATAATGTTTTTAAATTTTTTTCACATTTCTAGATGTGTTTTAGATAATTTTAGAGGTTTTGGTGCTGTAGTGAGTGAAATCTTTTTTCCTTTTTAAAATTATATTTTCTGATGGTTCTATAGAAAAGCTAATGATTTTTATATGTTTATTTTCTCACCAGCCAATTTTCTAGCCCAACTGCATGGGGGAAAACTACCAAGATAAGACCAAATAACACGGGTAAAGGCAGGTATCAGTGTCTTGCTCCTGATTCAATAAGAAATGTTTCTATGTTGTACACTGGTTTGAAAGTGCCAGTCTTTATCAGGTTATGGAAATGTATGCATACTCCTAGTTTACTCAAGTTGTACTCTTTTTAACAAATTTTATCAAAGGCCTCCCTCAAAGTATGTTATAGTTTTTGCCAGAATAAACTAACATGGTAGCGTCTTTCTTTCAAGATAACAATGGTAATGATGGATAGTGATTAAAGGAAAAGCTACTGCAACTCTAGCTTCCTGCCAAACAAATTTCACAAACAAGCCACTAATATTACAGTAACAACAACAATATTTAAAGTCAAACAGAAACCCACTATCCTGATAAATCAACCCCTCCATATTCCTAACCTGGTGACTTTCTTAATCCAATAAACATCAAACAAAATAGAAACAATAAACTTGATACTTTCATTGAGCAGCCAACCAGCAGATCATAAGAAGTCACATTTTCAGGGTATACATAAAATTTTAAATGTTGGTTGTAAAAATTATCTGAGCCTGGTACTGTTTCATCATGCTAAATCTCTCAAACCAAATAAATTTTAAACACACATGTTTGAGGGGCGTCCTCACTGGCTCAGTGGTAAAGAATCCGCCTGCCAGTGCAGGAGATGTGGGTTCAATCCCTGGGTCAGGAAGGTCTCCTGGAGAAGGAAATGCCAACCCACCCCAGTATTCTTGCCTGGGAAATCCTATGGGCAGAGGAGCCGGGCAGACTACAGTCCACAGAGTTGCACAAGAGTCAGACACAACTTAGCAACTAAATAACACGTGTTTGAACTGTGCAGGTCCACTTATACATAGATTTCTTTTTCAATAGTAAATATGGAGGAACTGCAGACACTGATGAACTGTAGATTCAGAGGGCCGACTATGTTATACATGGATTTTGGACTGCAGAGAGTCAGTATCTCTAACCTTGATGCTATTCAAAGGTCAACTTACATAGGTCTCATTTACCATCTAACTTCTCTTAAAATATGAAGAAGTTATTAGCAGTCACATCTACTTACAAAGTACCATTAAGTTCTTCTACTCCAAAGTAAAGTCTGATGATTACTATTTCAAGACTATTTCTAATACGTCTGTTCTTGGCGATATAACACTTGATCACAACAACGCTTACTCATCGACTTGTAAGTCAACTTATAAAGACTGCCACTAAATTCACCCTTAATCCCTGAAAATAATTTAAAAAATTTAAGACCTATGGGCAATATAAAGAGATCTTGATAACCTACCAATCTATATATACTTATACATAAATTTTGGAAGACTGTGAACACTTTGATAATTTTAAAGAGACACTGTACAATAATAAAACAATACTTCTTCACTAACAGAAGTGAAACATAAGCACTGCCAAACTTTCCTCTCTACATACTAAAACTTTAATAATGATGAAAAATATGCTACATCACTATGGCTGAAAGCCTTCCCTATGCTTTCCTAACTCTGGGCCATCGCTGTGCGCACCGGTAGCTGTCCAGCATCAATCAGAGCAGCCTGGGGTCTAAATGTGGGCCCTGCTGCTTCGCTACCAGTTCTTTCTTGCCATGGCATTCTGACTGCCACCCCTTTTCTCTTTCAGCTTCCATTGTAATTAATACAGATATTAAAGGAAAGTAAGCTCACAGAGAGCTTCAGGGTTTCTCCAAAGAATCAAGGACCCCGTCCTTGCACTAGGCTTTCAAAGTGATATTGATGGGACGGGATCTCCTCATTTTAACACACCATCAGGATCACAGAGGTAAAATTACTCTCAAATCCCAGCTAAGACATTTCTAACTGAATACTCTTTTATTGGAAGCTACCAACTTCCCTCAGTCTCAGTTGCCACATCTATAAAGCAGGGACGTGAATGCCCACTCAGCGGCTCGGTCAGGCTCCAGTCTGCAGTGGCGCCCCAATCTGGCACTTAGTATATACTTTTTATGTCCTATTCACTCAGGCTTTGGGCCTTCATGAGCTCACACATATACAAAGACAGTAAGAGGGTATTACTAGTCTCTTCTGTAAGACAGGTCCACCAAAACAGAAAGTCATTTAACACAGCAGCCATCCGCCCACCACCTCCCTCCCCCCCACCACCCCACTTTATCTTTTCAGACCACCCTTCACTCTTCTTCCTCATTATCTGCATTTCCACAAAGACTTATGAAAGGTGATGATGGGCCAACCACTGCACCAGATGTTGGTTCAATCACTTAACCTTTGTTATAACAGACACATATTAATAAACTGCATGTGAAATTTCCGGATCTGTTACTCTGAGCTTCCTACTCCTCTCCTGCAGTCTGACTCCCTCAGCTCTAGGCCCTTTCCCTGGACCAAAAAGCTATCTCCAAAATATTTCCACAAATAATTCAAGTATCACACAAGTTCCACTCTACCTCTAATATTCACTTATTCCTCTACACAGAGGTCAACAAAACACACCCACAGTTCAAACCCAGTTCACTTCCTGTTTGTGTACAGCCCACAAGATAAGAATGCTTTTACATTTTTAAATGGTTGAAATCAAAAGAAGAATAATATTTTGGGATAGGTATAAAATATATGTGGTTCAAATTACACTGTACCTAAAGTTTTATTGGAATATAACCATGCTTGCTCATTTGCAAACTGTCAGTGGTTGCTTTTGTAAATTACAATAGCATAGATGAGTAGTTGAGACAGAAACCTTAGAACCAAACACAGCTATTTAAAATATTTACTACCCTTATAGAAGAAAGTTTTCTTACCCCTGCTTTATAGGTGGGCTCCTTAAGATAGCCAAGATTAACCTGATAGATCAACTCTACCAAGTTATTTCTATGCACCACCTTGTACATTATTTAGGGGTAAACAAACTTACAGAACCACACATGATATTGTTATAAGTACCATAGTAACATCTAAGCACTCATCCCAATTCATATCAAAGCATCAACTAAGGGTATATTTGTCATTGATATAAAAAGAAAGAAAAAAAAAAAAAGACAGTGCTTAGCTATACTTTAAAAACACATTTTTAAAGTAGCCATTGTGATTGCTCCTTACCAAAAAACAAGAAAACAGCAGGCTTTCAACAGAGAATGTGGAGAAACTAGAATTCATTATTACTTGTGCTGACAGGAATGTAAAATGGTTCAGCGCTACGGAAAACAGTATGGCTGTTCCTCAAAGGATTAGATACAGATTTACCACATGATCAGCAATTTCACTCCTGGGTATACAGCCAAAAGAACTGAAAGCAGAGACTCAAAAGATACTTGTATGCTCATGTTCATAACATTATCACAATAACCAAAAGGTGGAAGCAACCCAAGTGTCCATCAGCAGGAGAATGGGTAAACAAAACGTGATCTATACATCTCACAATAAAATATTACCCAGCCTAAAATTCTGACAGGTGCCGTAAAATGGATCAAGGAATTTGCCCTAAGTGAAATAAGAAGGACAAATACCAGATAGAAATGAACTTATTTATAAAGCAGAAACAGACTCACAAAATAGCAGCAACTCACACAGACTCAAAGAGACACAGAAAACAAAAGGAGGGGGAGAAGAGGGATAAATTTGTAGGCATTTGGAATTAAAATATACACAGTACTAAGCATAAAACAACCAACAAAGACCTACTAACTATACTCAATATCTTATAATAACCTATAGTGAAAGAAAATGTAAAAAAAGAATATATGTATTTGTATATATGTATAACTGAATCACTTTACTGTACATTTGAAACTAACACAACACTTTAATTCAACTATATTTCAATAAAAACAGCTCACTGAGATACCATGTAGCTAGACACATCTCTGAAGAACTAGGTTCTATTCTATTATCAATCACAGAAATATGTTACTTCACATAAATGCTATTAGTCTGGGGAAAAGAAACACCAAAAAGGTCATTATCTTAATATATGATTCTCTGGTTGCTTCTTGATTCAAATTTAGAAAACCATTATATTTTAATAGAAATATTTAATTACATCTAAGAATTAGATTAGGGTATAACTCCACGTCATGCATAGAAGATAGAAGTTTGACTTTAGGTATGAAATGTAGGAGGTTCACACTAACAGGAAATGTGCTTACATACTGAAACACTTGAGCGTGTGAAGGGGATTTCCTGACACAAGAGAGCCCAGGTTTGGTTCATGTCATTTAGCCACTTTCCCTCAGACTAGTTTGAAAAGTTGAGAAATTCTTCCCTCAAAATAGCATTAGCATTAGATAAAAGTTGTCTTCACGTAGAAACAAATGCCAAAGGCATCTATACCAGAGGAACATGAAGATTCTTTCTTCATACTCACCGTAATTCACTTCCAATATTTTAAAAACACACCAGCAGACTTACACTCTAAATAGGGACAACTCAGTTGAGAATTTAACAGTGAGGAGGCAACTGTAGTCAAGGGCCGTGTTAACCACAAAAAAGAAAACTTAGGAAATAAAAGCCAACTTGACACATTTCTGGCAGTAAAATTATATTTAAACACATATATCATGGTCTGAGATGAAGAATATCAGCTTTTATTTTGGTTGTAATCAAGAGAAAAAGCAGTAAGATATAAAAGCAGTAAAGATAAGCAGCAACAACAAAAAACCCTAAAGTTATAATAAAAATAACTGAACTTAATGCAATGAAGAAAAAGAAATGGACCACTTAAAAAAAAAAAAAGATTCCGGCACCCTTTCCCTTTAGGTAGAGGTAAAGCAGACAACAGTGAGATGCTATAAATGGCTGCTGAAGAAAAAGTAAAGGAAGAAAAAGGCAAAACAAGATCTTCCTGCTGAACCTGAGTATCAGCATCTCCATCTCAACTGTTTAATGTGAGGGGGGGGGTGGGAATTATAAGTAGCACAGGAAATATGGCCAGTGTTGTCAAATATTAAGAAACGTGTCTCAAACTGGGCCTGTAGACACCTCTTTCAAGTCCATACATTCTCTATGAGAATTTTTTAAATTTCTACTTCAATATTACTCTAATAAAATTAGCATGAGTTTGTTCTAAACCATCCAGATGCTTCCCTAGACACACAGAACTGCCCAGCTGACTTGTATTCAACATCAGGCCAAGGCCAAACAAGAGAATTTCAATTGGTTTGTACTAATAATCAAGAACAGGGTCAGATTTGATACACGTTTCACACATATATGCCAAGTAAAGATCAAATGGCATCCCTGAAAAATTTTACTGTTTTCAGAATAAAGTGTTGAAAGAAATGAGCTGTTGCATGGCAAGGTAATGAAGGCATTTCCCAAGCACTGCCAGGACCACAGCAGGCTAGAGCATATCACCAGTGAGAGCAGCAACTTGAGTAAAACATCATCTGTCCTGTACAGTTAACTTTAATTTCACTGACTCTGCCATTTTATCTGTATTTAACTGATTAACTGTTTTGTTTTTATAAGCTTTTAAGCATAAGAAACTTATACTTGTGTGCATTTCTTACATTATAATAAAAACAACTTAAGCTAGGGTAACAGTCTTTTCAACAAATGGTGCTAGGGAAATTGGATATCCACATGCAAAAGAATGAAGCTGGACTCTTATCTTACACCACATACGAAAATTAACTCAGTGGATCAAAGACCTAAACTTCAGAGCTAGAGAACTATAAAATTCTTAGAAGAAACACTGGTGAGTCATGACAGAATTTGGCAATGATTTCTTGGCTATAAAACCAAAAAGTCCAGGCAACAAAAGAAAAACACATATAAATCAGACTTCATCAAAATTGAAAACTTATGTGCATCAAAGGATACTAATAAGAGAGTGAAAAGACAACCAACAGAAGGGGAGATAATATTATTTCAAAACATATACCTAGGGGCTTAATATTCAAAATATTAATATCCAAAATATACAAAGAACTCCTGCAATTCAACAACAAAACCAAACCTCCCAATTCAAAACAGACAAAGGACCTGAATGAACATTTCTCCAGAGAAGATATACAGATGACCAATAAGCACACAAAAAGATACTCAACATCATTAGTCATTAGAGAAATGCAAATCAATACCACCAGATTATTTCAACCCGATAGGATAGCTATTATCAAAGAAAAAGAAATTAACAATTGTTAGTGAGGAGGTGGAAAAATCAGAACCTTCCTGCACTGCTGGCAAGTATATAAGATGGTTAGCCGAAATGGAAAAGTTTGGCAGTTCCTCAAAAAGTAGAACTGCCATATGATTCAGCAATTCCATTCCTAGGTATAAACCCAAAGAAATGAAAACAGAAACTCATACACCAATGTTCATCATAACATTATTCACGATAGCCACAAGGTGGAAACAATCCCAAATGTCCATCAACAGATGAATGGATAAACAAAATGAAGTGTAATCAATCATACAGTGGAATATTAAGTCAGCGTTAAAAATAAAGGATATTCTGATACATGCTATAACATGCATGCTAAAAATGTTATGCTAAGTGAAATAAATATGCCAGACACAAAAGGACAAATATTGTATGTTTCCATTTATATAAGGTACCTAGAACAGGCAAATTCAGAGGGAAAGTAGAATAGAGGATAATTACCAGGGACTGGAGGGGAGGAGGGGATGGGGCATGCATAAAGCGTTAGTCGCTCAATCGTGTCTGACTCGTTGCAACCCCACGGACTGTAGCTCACCAGACCCCTCTGTCCACGGAATTCTCCAGACAAGAATACTGGAGTGGGTTGCCATTCCCTTCTCCAGGAGATCTTCCCGATCCAGGGATCAAACCCAGGTCTCCTGCATTGTAGGCAGATTCTTTATCATCTGAGCCACCAGGAAATGGGTAGATAGTTTCTGTTTGGAATGATAAAAAATTGTGGAAACCGACAGTGGTAATGGTTGCTCAACGATGTAAATGTACTTAATGCCACTGGAATGTATACTTAAAAATGGTAAATTTTTATGTCATGTATATTTTATCACAGTAAGAAAAACTTAAGCTAATACTGGATATCCATCAAAAGTATTTTATGACCATCCTGAGAAATACTGCTAGAGAGGTAGAATTAAAATTTAAACCATTTATGTAATGTTTAAAAATACAGACACCAATGGCATATATTGCAATGGATGTAAACAAAGAAGCATAAAAACATCTGCCTTGCAAGTATGGTTGCCCCTGGGAAAGGAGGGAGGTAAACAGGAGAGTAGGCCAAACAGCTGTTCAAGTACATCTGAAAAGTTGAACTCCTTAAGAAAAAAAGAGAAAGAATGAAAAAGGGAAGGAAGGGGGGAGGGAAGAGAAAGTCAAATTTCTTCTATCCAGGTGATGGATACTAAGGGGTTTGTGGATATTCTATATCCTCTCCACATGTTAAATAATAATGAAAACTTGAAATGACTAAGAAATAAAAGTTTACATAATAAGGAATTGAAACTTCTTTTAGCTATTCTACACAATAAACGAGTAGACAGCCCAGACACAGGCCACGTTGCCCAGCTTACCATCAAAAACACCTTCCTCTTCCTGCTTCACTCCTCACCCCACAGCTCTAAGCTGCCATCAAGAAGCAGTCAACAAGCAGAGAATGTCAATCAGCATTCACCAGCCAAACTTACCCATCTCTCACCCTGAGACCATAACTGTTCCTGTAATTTTTGCTTGCCTCCAAAATCACAAGTTAAAGAAACACTAATTCCCATTTGAATTTATGTAAAAACTGCAGCATTTCTACCAACGTACAATTAAATTCATACCTGGCTAAGTATTACAGTTAAGACTGGTTCATAATTACTTACTGCAGGTAACTAAAAGCTGTCAATAAAAGACAAAAATTCCCAAATAAGCCAGAACTTGGCAACAACTCCAACTTGGAGCTTTGCTACTTTGCCAGTTATAGCAAAACCATCCAAATAAGATCAGGGTGGAAATAATTCTAGCGCCATCCATAGTCATTTGTATTTCTCTTCCTCTCTCTCTCTCTCACACACACACACGATTAGATCTTCTTTTCTTTTAGCTAAAACACTATTTCCATGTAAGTATGGGAGATGTAAAAGTACACCAGGCTCAAAATGACACCAAGAACCAAAAGTGGGAACACTCTGAGGTATCTATCCAAGAGAACTAAAACTGTATGCCCACGCAAAAACTGTTCACAGCAGTATTATTCACAATAGCCAGAAAGTGGAAACAATCCAAGTGTCCACCAATTAATGAATGGATAAACAAAACGTGGACACACTGAAATGTTATTGGCCACATAAAGAAATGATAACATGCTACAACATGGATGAACCTTAAAAACATGCTAAGTGAAAAAAGGCACACGCAAAAGGACACCTGTATTATACAATTCCATTTATATGCAGTGTCCAAAGTAAGCAAACCGGTAGAGATGGAAAGTAACTGCAGGTGGATAAGAGCTTTGTTCTGGGGATGAGGAAAATGTTCTAAAACGTATTCTGATGATAGCTGTACAACTCTGTGAATATACGAGAAAATATCTGAACTGTACATATCTCAATGAGATGGTTTAGGGAAAAAATAGAAAGGACGAGCTGCCATCACAGCCCTAAAAAGATTCTGCCTTAACTTGTATGTTACCACAAAGCAAAATTAAGGGGAGTAGGAGAATCTGTATGTCAGTGAAAAGAAGATGTGTATATCCAGGTAATAAATGACTTAACATAAACCCAAAACAAAACAACTTGACATTTTACTTAGCACGTGGACCAAGGTAACAGGCAAATTGTCACCTTTTTTGAAATACTGAAAATATTAAGACCACCAAAGAGGCCTAGAAATCCCAGGGTCAACACGTATCTAAGGCACTCAGAACTTTTAATGCAGAATCAGTCTGATCTGAGAGTCTCAACAGCTTTCCCACCTGTCCTTTGAATCTGCACCTGCCCACCTCTGCTCCCTCCTGGGCACAGCTGGTTTCACAGGATAATCTTCAAGCATCCACAGAAAGACAAATACAAAACCCTCTTTCACCATTAACTTCCCTACCAACGAGCATATAGCTTATGTCCTTAAATTTACCATTGCTTAGGGAGCCCGGCCTCACTTTATGGAAAGTTACAGAAACCTGAATAGCTCTTTGGCATTCTTTTCCATAGGAAGATACAACCACCCATTTCTGGAACTGCTGAATCCTTTGTCTTACCTCTGATCCTGGGGCATATGATCTTATGGCCAAGGACAAACTGCCAGTGTTCTAATTCAATGGTGCCAAGTTCACTATTACTTTACTTGCAGATAAGAAAGTGAAATGAGTAAGAAAAATTAGAACATTAATGCACTAGTGAAACTTCAAAGTGGAATAAAAATATAGCTAACACATTTACACATACTTCAAAATACAAACACATATACCAACAAACCCACGGGGCAGAAAATCTCAAACCCACTATTTTAAGACAAAAATAAGCAAACTGATAAAGCCTAATTTACTGGTGGGGGGAGAGGGGACGGGGAAAGAAGCCTGGGAGCCTTTAGAGAAGGGGTGACAGTTTCCCTTATTCCCTGTTAACCCTCACAGTCTTTCTGGCAACACATAGTGAAAAATCCAGCAATTTTATTTTGAGGAACACAGATGGAGAAGCTAGCTGAAAAAGTAAACAACACTTATATTTCTCACGCTTTATTCACAACAGAAAACAAAAAGCAACTTAGATGTCTAACAATATGGAAGCGCTTAAGTAAACCTTGGTAGAATCACCTACAAAAATATGTTCTACCTTTTCCAAAAAAACCCCCAAAAACCTACATTGTAGACTATGTAAATACATGGAAAAGACCAGGCAAAATGTAAACCAGGAGAAGCAATAGGATCTTTCAAGTAGGAGAAAATAGTAGATTTTAAATGGATCCTTTACAATGACATAAAGAGCTTAATGGGGACTAATGTATAGTTGATACTTTTTAACGAAGAGCTTCTTTGAAATGGCATATTTGTTATTTCATAGTCAAGTGAATCAAATACACAAGAAAAATTATTAAACAACATAAAGTTTCTAACACTACTGTGAAAGGCAAGCACCAAAGAAAATGCAGAACTCATCAAATTCTCTTGATATTTCTTGCTGTTTTAACACAATTATTCTGGCTACCATTATCTGTTAATCATCTTCACATCACTAACCTAATTCAGCATTTTTTATCAACTGTTTCCAAGTCAGCAGTCAGCACACTGACACCGGGCATGCAGATATTCAGGGTCTGCACAGAAAACCCCATACACTCCTCAAAATTTTGACAATTATAAACAACAACAACAAAAAATATGTTCTGCTACACTTGTGTCTTCAACTCAAATATCTGCAAATTCAAGGAATTCAAAATTCTCCTGAGTCTCTTTCTCAATCCAACACCTCTGCAGCATGGCCTGGCAGGAGGACAATTTAGCATTTTGCCCCAGCAATCACAGCACATTTGCACACAGAGGCATCCACAAGAATGTCCACTGCAGTACTGGAATAGGAAACAGTGGAAACAACATTTGTAACCACCAATAGGGAAAATGGCTTTAAAGATTATGGTACAACTGTACAGTTGAAAAATAAAGAAAGCTGAGCGCTGAAGAATTGATACTTTAGAACTGTGGTGTTGGAGAAGACTCTTGAAGAGTCCCCTGGACTGCAAGGAGATCAAACCAGTCAATCCTAAAGGAAATCAGTCCTGAACATTCATTAGAAGGACTGATGCTGAAGCTCTAATACTTTGGCCACCTAATGTGAAGAACTGACTCACTGGAAAAGACCCTGAGGCTGGGAAAGATTGAAGGCAAGAGGAGAAGGGGATGACAGAGGATGAGATGGCTGGATGGCATCATCGACTCGATGGACAGGTCTGAGCAAGTTCTAGGAGTTGGTGACGGACAGGGAAGCCTGGCATGCTGCACTCCACGGGGTCACAAAGCGTTGGACACGACTGAGCAACTGAACTGAACTACACAGTTGAATTCTACACAGCACATGAACTGACATTGGAAGAAATTTCCAAGATACGTGGTAAAAAGCAAAATTTACAAAATATTTTTTTCCTTTGGCCAGTCTACCTGGTAGGAAAAGTTCTGGGAGGATCCACAGGACACTGGAGACAAGCACTACCTCCAAGGGAGAAGCTGGGGCTAAGAACAGAAACAGAATGGTGGCCACACTCCTAACTTCTGTAACATTTTGAGTTTTTACAAGGAGAAAAAATTTGTGCCTTACTTATTACATAATAATAATTTAACAAAAATTCTATATGAACACAGATGGTTTGACTCTAAACTAATAAAGTGCATTGAAGGTGTTCCATCTTCACATTTAAATACAAAAAGGCACTTGACTCTCCAACAATAAATACTCGTCCTTAAAAACAACCCAGACACCATTCTCGCAGAAAAAAAAGGGGAAAAGCACTTTAAGTACAAGATCCAATTTTTAAAAACTCTTAATAATCTCAAAGTCCTTAATAAGCATTTTTACTTTTCATCCAAAAAACAAGTGTTACAAAGCCTTAGCCAAATTTCACCTCATTAAGATGATGCCAAATTTCACCTCATTAAGATGATGAACTATCCTGAAGTCCTTTCATTCACTCGGTCTGGTTTTAAACAATACAGGAAAGTTAGTGGGAAGGCAAAAGCCACTCCATTTAGAGTGTAACCATGAAGGACGTCAAGCATCTCATCCCCCAGCCCCAACTGGGAATGCTTCTAACAGCAGTGGGGTCAGAGTTCCAAGCTCCCCGGGGGATTCTGACCATTGGACAGGTGCGAGAACCATGCTTTAAAAAGATCCTTTTAAGCAGTTCTTTTCAATCCATGCTGCATGGATGAGCATGCATCATCATGAATATGATTATTATTTTTTAAATATGACATGACAGTCATTATTACCCCCTGTTGTGTGCTCATTCATGTCCAACTCTTTGCCAACTCCATGGACTGTAGCCCACCAGTCTCCTCTGTCCGTGGAACTTTCCAAGCAAGAATACTGGAGTGGGTTACCATTCCCTCCTCCAGGGTATCTTCCCTTCCCAGGGATCGAACCTGCATCTGTCGCATCTCCCGCACTGGCAGGCGGATCATTTACCAGGAAAGCCATTACCGTCTGCAGACCTATTATGTCAGAATCTCTGAGGAGTGGGTTCCAGTCATTAGAGGTGTTTTTTTTTGTTTTTGTTTTTTAAACTTCCTCGGATTGAGAACTCTTGTGTTGAAGTAACTGGTTTAGGAACTGCTCTTACCAAGCTCATTAAGCAGAATACCATTATCTGCACCGGCTGTAGGAAACACAACGGCAGCCAGAGGAGGAGGTGAAACGTCAACCCCCAATTTCATTCTCAAACTTGGCAAAGTCCTTTAACCTCTCTGAAGTTCAAATTACTGATTTTTTAAAGGACTGGACTGGAATAAATTACCTCTGAAGAGCCTCTGATCTCAAACTCCATGATGATTCTACCATGTGGCTACAAATCAGTCCAGTCCATAGGCAGAGTGTCCTTAAATAAATGCATGAATTTCTTCTGAGAGTTATCAGTTCATCATATATACAGTTCTGTGCTAATCTACATAAAAGTTCTATTCCTCATGACACCGTAAGAATTCCTAAGTGAACATAATCAGATTCTATCAAATCAATCACAAATGAAAATTAAACTAGTCATGTAAGTCTCAAATACAAACATTTGGAATAAAGCAATTTTAAAAATAACTCTTTAATCTTCTGTCAATGTTCTGATTTAAATTTTTTTTTCCAATTTCAAAAGCTGTGGTAAAACATACACTAAAATTTACCACTGTAATCATTTTAAGCGTGCATTTCTATGAGATTAAGATATACACACCTTGTGTAACTATCACCACTAGTTATCTAAAGAACTTTAAAAGAAAACTACTTTATTGATGTATGACTGACACACAAAATATTTAATGTATATTACACTTGTAAATCTATCACCAACTAACATGGCCAGAAACATATCCAACACCTTCCAAAAGTTTCTTCCTGCCCCCTTTTAATTTTTTAATGTGTTGTAAGAATACGTAAAAAAATGATACATTCTCTTAGCAAATCATAATACACAATAGATTATTATTAGTTATAGCCATTATGCTGTATAGAGCTTCAGAACTTGTTTATATTGCATACCTGAAACTTCATTCCAGAACTTTTGAATCTCCCCAAATGCAACTCTGCACTCACTAAACACTAACTCCCCATTCTCTTCTCCCTCATCCTTAAGCCCCTAGCAATCACTGTTCTGCTTTTTGTCTCTATGAATTTTAACTACTCCCTACACATCTCACAGAAGTAGACTCATTCAGTGTCTGTCCTCTGTGACTGGCTTTTTTCCACTTAGCACATCCTTAGGTTTCATCCATGTCATGGCATGTGTGGACTCTCCTTCCTTTATAAAGCTGAAGGGTAGGTATTCCACTGTGTGTCTATTACCACATCATCCATCAGTGAACACTCAGGTCGCTTCATTCTGATTTTTTTAATTGTTTGTTATTTTAAAGTCTCATACAATAAAAGGGAAAAACCTTACATCAGTACATTTTGTTTGGAGGAAAAAAAAAAGTCCTATAAGTAAACCACATCTGGGCCATAAAACACATCTTAACAAATTCTAAAGACTGACTCACACTAAGTATGCTCTCAGACCACTATAGAATTAAACTAGAAATCTGTAATTAAAAAACAGTGGGAAAATCCCAAAATACAGTATTTGGAGATTAAATATACAAAGCTTGGAGACTAAATACTTGGAAAATTAAATAAAATTTGGGTCAAAGAAGAAGTCTCAAGAGATTGTCCTAACTAAATGAAAATGGAAATACAACTGATCAAAACTTGTGTTGTGCAGGGAAAGCAGAACATAGAGGAAAATTCATTAATTTACAGCATTTATTTGCACTAAATGCAATTAGAAAAGAGAGATATAAAAATCAATTATTTACATTTCTACATTAGGAAACTGAAAGAGATGAACAAATTATGTTCAAAGTAAGGATAAAAAAATAAAATTTGAGTAGAAATCAGAGAAAAACAGAAATCTATAGAGAAAAACCAATGAGACAAAAGTTGACTCTTTCAAAACATCAATGAAATGGATAAGCCTCTGGCCAAACTGAGAAAAAAGACAGACGACACTAACTACTGATACCAGAAATAAAAGAAGGGTCATCACTGCTGATCCTATGGATATTAACAGGGTAATAAAGGAACATTATGAATCCACAAATTTGATAAATTTTGGTTTAGGAAAACAGATCAACTCCTTGAAAGAGGCAATCTACCAGAATTTATGCAAAAGCAACAATCTGAATAGGCCTATATCTATTAAATAATTAACAACCCACTTAAAATAAAAAGCACCAACCCCAGATGGGTTCACTAGGGAAATCTACCAAAGGCCAGAGGAAGAAATTATCTCAATTCTCCACAATCTCTTCCAGAAAATAGAAGCAGAGGAACATTTCTACCTCATTCTCTGAGACCATCAGCCTAATCCTCAAACCAAGGACGTTATAAGAACAAAAATACTACAGACCAGTATCTCTCCTGAACACAGAAGTAAAAATATGAGCAAAATATGAGTAAATCAAATCCAACAATGTACAAAAAGAATTATACACCACGACCAAGTGGGATTTATTCCAGGTATCCAAGACTGAGTCAACATTCAAAAATAAATTTACATCACATCAACAGGCTAAAGAAGAAAAATCAGGTAGTCATATTAAATTGACAGAAAAAGCATTTGGAAAAAATCTAACACCCAATCAAAAACACTCAGCAAGGGAATTCCCTGGCAGTCCGGTGGCTAGGACTCCATGCTTCCACTGAAAGGGGTATGGATTCAACCCCTTGTTAGGGAACTATTAGGTTGGTACAAAAGTAATAGTGGGTTTTGCACTGCTGAATTTTGTTCTTTGATATTGAAATACATTATTAAATAAATGTAGTTACATTATACATCATTTTAATGCACATTTCTTGCTTTATGTTTTTTGCTAATGACACTTGCTGTTTTATTTTTTATTTATTTTAGACTATAAAAATGATAATATTAAACAAAGCAAACTCAAGAGATCTTTTTATTCAAGTTCAAAATGGATCATAAAGCAGCAGAGACAACTCGAAACATCAACACGTTTGGCTCATGAATTGCTAGCAAACGTACATAGTGGGGGTTCAAGGAGTTTTGCAAAGAAGACAAGAGCCTTGAAGATGAGGAGGGTAATGTCTGACCACTGGAAGTTGACAACGGAGAACCATCATTGAAGCTGATCCTCTTACAACTACACACGAAGTTGCCAAAGATAGCAACATTCACCATTCTATGGTCACTCGGCATTTGAAGTAAACTGGTGAAAGGTGAAAAAGCTTGCTAAGTGGGGGCCTCGTGAGCTGACTGAAAATCAAAAGAATTGTTGTTTTGAAGTGTCCTCTTATTCTACACAACAACAATGAACCATTTCCCAATCGGATTGTGATGTGTGACAACAAGTCTTATACAATAACCGGGGACAACCAGCTCGGTGGCTGCACCAAGAAGCAGAACCAAGCACTTGCCAAAGTCAAACCTGCCCCAGAGAAAGGGCCATGGCCGCTGTTTGGTGGTCTGCTGCTGGTGTGATTCACTACAGCTTTCTGAATCCTGGCAAAACCACTACACCTGACAAGTATGCTCAGCAAACCAACGAGATGCACTGAAAGCTGCAAGGACTTCAGCGGGCATTAGGCAACAGAAAGGGCCCAGTCTCCTCAACGCCTGTCTGCATGCTGCACAACCAACGCTTCAAAAGTCAAACGAACTGGACTATGAAGTTTTGCCTCACCCACCATATTCACCTGACTTCTCGCCAATGAATTACTTCTTCAATCCTTTCGACAACTTTTTGCAGACAAAACGTTCTACAACCAGCAGGAGGCAGAAAATGCTTTTCAAGAGTTCACTGAAGCCTGAAGCACGGATTCTTACACTATAGAAACAAACTTCTTTCTCAGTGGCAAAAATGTGCTCATCGTAATGCTTCCTATTTTGATTAATAAGATGTGTTTAAGCCTAGTTATAATACAGTGATTTAAAATTCACGGTCCGAAACCACAATTTCTTTTGTACCAACCTGATAAGATGCTGCATGCCTCACAGCGTGGCCAAAAAAAAAGGAAAGAAAAGAAGTAACATTCAGAAAATCAGAAATAGAAGGGAAGTTCCTCAACTTGATAAAGAATATATTACAAAAATCTTACAAAATTAGATGTTTTCCCACTAAGATTAGGAATAAGGCCAGATGCCCACTCTCATCACTCCTAATCTACATCCTATTGGAACTCCTAACACAATAAGACTAAATAAGGAAATAAAAGTCTATGTACTGAAAAGAAAGAACAAAGTTGCTTTTGTTTGCTACCAACATGATTATCTATGTAGAAAATCCCAAAGAAACAACAAAAAAATTCCTGGGACTAGTAAGCCATTCTAGTAAGGTTACAGAATACAAAGTTAATTTAAAAAGTCAACTGCTATCTTAAATACAAGCAACAAACAATGAAAATTTAAAATTTTAAATGCAATTACCATATACATTAGCAGAAAACCCAAACAGAAACACTTAGGTATAAATCTAACAACGTAAGTTCACAAAAGAAAACTCTGATGAAAGAAATCAAAGACCTAAAGAAATAGAGGGCTATTCCATTTCTTCACAACTTGATCTATAGATTCAATGAAACCCCAATCTAAATTCTAGCAAGACATTTTGTGCATAACGACAAACTAATTCTAAAATATATATGGAAAAGCAAAAGATCCAGAATAGTGAAAACAATGCAAAAAGAGAAGAATAAAGTCAGAGGAATGACATTAGCTGACTTCAAGACCTAACAATGATGCTAAAGTAATCATGACTGTGTGGTACTGGGGAAAGATTAGACGTGGAACAGAATAGAGGGCCCAGAAATACACCTACTCAAAATACAGTCACTGATCTTCGACAAATGGACAAAGGCAGTTCAACGGAGCAAGGACAGTCTTCTTAGAAAACAGCGTTGAACAACTGGATACTCACATGCAAAACAATGAATCTAGACACAGATGGTCTATCTTTCATAAATATTAACTAAAAATGGCTCATATACCTAAATGTAAAACACAAAACCATAAAATTCCTAGAAGAGAGCATAGAAAAAAATTTAGGTGACCTTGAGTTTGGCCATAACTTTTCAGACACAATACCAAAAACACGATATATGAAAGAGAATCGCTAAATTGGGCTTCACAAAAGTAAAAACCTCTGCTCTGCAAAAGATACTATCAAGAGAATGAAAAAGCAAGCCAAAGTCTGGGAAAAATATTTTACAAAACACACACTTAATAAAAGACTGGTATCCAAAATATTTAAAACTCAACAATAAGTCAATTTAAAAATGAGCAAAACATGGAGTATAATCCGTATCAAATTACTTTGCTGTATATCTGAAATTAATACAATATTGTGAGTCAACTATGCTTCAATTTTTTAAAAAAAGCAAAAAATCTGAGGAGACACCTCACCAAAGAAAATACAGATGCCAAATAAGTATATGAAAAGATACCTGAGAACATATATGATTAGGGAACTGCAAATTAAAACAATGAGATATCACTACACATCTATCAGAATGGCCAAAATCTAAAACAATGACAACATCAAATGCTGCAGAGGATGTGGAGCAACAGGAATTCTCGTTCATTGCTGGTGGGAATACAAAATAGTGTGGCCACTTTGGAAGACAATTTGGAAGTTTCTTATAAAACTAAACTCTTACCATCAATTCAGGAATTTCACACTGCTTGGTACTAGCCCAAAGTAGCTGAAAACTGATATTCACACCAAAACCTGCATTCAGCTTTATTCATAACAGCCAAAACTTGGAATAATCAAGATATCCTTCAAAAGGTAACTGGATAAGTAAGCTATGGCACATCCACACAATGGAGTACTAGGCAACCAAAAAAAAAGGAGCTAGCAGGTCAGGAAAAGACACAGAGGAACTGTAAACTCATGCTGCTAAGGGAAAGTAGGCAATCTGAAACGATTTCATATTGTACGACGCCAGCTATGTAACATTCTGCTGCTGAGTCGCTTCAGTGTCTGACTCTGTGCGACCACATAGATGGCAGTCCACCAGGCTCCCTCGTCCCTGAGATTCTCCAGGTAAGAACACTGGAGTGGGTTGCCATTTCCTTCTCCAATGCATGAAAGTGAAAAGTGAAAGTGAAGTCACTCAGTCGTGTCCGACCCTCAGCGACCTCATAAACTGCAGCCTTCCAGGCTCCTCCATCCGTGGGATTTTCCAGGCAAGAGTACTGGAGAAGGCCATTGCCTTCTCCGATATAACATTCTGGGAAGACAAAACTATGGAGACAGCAAAAAGATCAGTGGTTGCCAGAGGCTCGAGGGGAGAAAAGGATGAATGGGAAGAACACGGGATGGTTTGCTAACGACACTATCCTGTGGGATATCATTCTCTGTAATGATGGAAACACGTCATTATACACATTTGCCAAACCCACAGAATGTACAATACAAAGAGTTAATCCCAATTACATGATGAACTTTAATCATACTGTATCAATATATGACCCATCGAGTGTTACAAATAAAGTATGTTA
>SJYT01073581.1:185186-195447 GCA_006410635.1 Cephalophus harveyi | reverse complement strand
TATGCAGTCTTGGAGGAATATGAATTAAGGTCCCCATCCTATCCTAGCCAAAGGGGAAATATGGAACACAGGGCTGCAGTGTTTCTTAAACTTTGTGTGCATGTTCAGTCATGTCAGACTTTTTGCCACCCTATGAACTGCAGCCTGCCAGGCTTCCCTGTCCGTGGGATTTTCCAGGCAAGAATAATGGAATGGGTTGCCATTTCTTACTCCAGGGTATCTTCTCAAACCATGGATCGAATGTGTTTCCTACAACGGCAGATTCCTTATCACCTAGCCACCTAGGAAGCCCTTCTCAAACTTTTGTTGCTGTTCAGTTGTTCAGTCATGTCTGACCCTTTTTGACCCCATGGATTGCAGCATGCCAGGCTTCCCTGCCTTCACAGTCTCCTGGAGCTTGCTCACACTCATTTCCATCGAGTCAGTGGAAATGACTCATACAACCATCTTCTCCTCTGTTGTCTCCTTCTCTTCCTGCCTTCAGTCTTTCCAAGCATCAGGATCTTTTCCAATGAGTCAGTTCTTTGCATCAGGCGGCCAAAGAATGGGAGCTTCAGCTTCAACATCAGTCCTTCCAGTGAATATTCAGGACTGATTTCCTTTAGGAAACCCCAGTCCAAGGGACTCTCAAGAGTCTTCTCCAACACCATAATTCAAAAGTATCAATTCTTTGGCGCTCAGCTTTCTTTAGAATCCAACTCTCACATCCATACATGACTACTGGAAAAACCATAGCTTTATTTGCAAAGTAATGTCTCTTCTTTTTAATACGCTGTCTAGTTTTGTCATAGTTTTTCTTCCAAGGAGCAAGTGTCTTTAAATTTCATGAATGCAGTCACCATCTGTAGCAATTTTGGAGCCCCCCAAAATAAAGTCTGTGACAGTTTCCATGTTTCCCTATCTATTTACCATGAAGTGATGGAACTGGATGCCATGATCTTCGTTTGTCACTCTCCTCTTTCACTTTCATCAAGAGGTCTTTGTTTGATGAAAAGTCCCTCTTTGTTTTCTGCCATAAGGATAGTGTCATCTGCATATCTGAGATTACTGATATTTCTTCTGGCAATCTTGATTCCAGTAGGTGCATCATCAAGCCTGGCATTTTGCATGATGTACTCTGCATGTAAGTTAAATAAGCGAGAGCCTTGATGTACTCATTCCCAATTTGGAAGCAGTCCATCGTTCCATGTTCGGTTCTAACTGTCACTTCATGACCTGCATACAGGTTTCTCATGAGGCAGAGGTTTCTGGTATTCCTATCTCCTTAAGAATTTTCCACAGTATGCTGTGATCCACACAGTAAAAGATTTTAGCATAGTCNTCGTTCCATGTTCGGTTCTAACTGTCACTTCATGACCTGCATACAGGTTTCTCATGAGGCAGAGGTTTCTGGTATTCCTATCTCCTTAAGAATTTTCCACAGTATGCTGTGATCCACACAGTAAAAGATTTTAGCATAGTCAATTAAGCAGATGTTTTTCTGGAATTGTCTCGCTTTTTCTATGATCTGACAGATTTTGGAAATTCGATCTCTGGTTCTTCTGCTTTTGCTAAATCTAGCTTGAATCTAGAAGTTCTTGGTTTGTGTACTGTTGAAGCCTAGCTTTTGGATGGCATCACCAACTCGATGGACATGAGTTTGGGTGAACTCTGGGAGTTGGTGATGGACAGGGAGGCCTGGCATGCGGTGATTCATGGGGTCACAAAGAGTCAGACACGACTGAGTGACTGAACTGAACTGAGACTTCCTGGCACAGGTATATGAGCACAGATCCCCCCTCTAAGGACAAACTCCCTTCCTGTACAGTAAAGAGAACAGCAGAATATATTCATCCTCTACAGGCAGACAGACCCACAGAGAAAGAAGGAAGAGATCTGAGCTACAATCTCAAGGTCTTCCACCCCATTTTAGGAGTCAGATGGTTTCTCTGGGGAGGCGTTGAAGAGAGACACGAGTGTTATCCAAATGAACGCTCTTCTTCCTAGAGACGAGCAGTCCTGGAATGGAACCTACCTTCAACAATAAGTATAGTAGCAAGATACCGTGTATGCAAAAAAGAAATGTCATTGACTCAAGGAATGTAGAAGGTGCTGGGCATTTTTTAGTTGCCCAGAATCTATTTACCTTTCTTTTATGCAGTCTTGGAGGAATATGAATTAAGGTCCCCATCCTATCCTAGCCAAAGGGGAAATATGGAACACAGGGCTGCAGCGTTTCTTAAACTTTGTGTGCATGTTCAGTCATGTCAGACTTTTTGCCACCCTATGAATTGCAGCCTGCCATGCTTCCCTGTCCATGGGATTTTCCAGGCAAGAATAATGGAGTGGGTTGCCATTTCTTACTCCAGGGTATCTTCTCAAACCACGGATCGAATGTGTTTCCTACAACGGCAGATTCCTTATCACCTAGCCACCTAGGAAGCCCTTCTCAAACTTTTGTTGCTGTTCAGTTGTTCAGTCATGTCTGACCCTTTTTGACCCCATGGATTGCAGCATGCCAGGCTTCCCTGCCTTCACAGTCTCCTGAAGCTTGCTCACACTCATTTCCATTGAGCCAGTGGAAATGACTCATACAGCCATCTTATCCTCTGTTGTCTCCTTCTCTTCCTGCCTTCAATCTTTCCAAGCATCAGGATCTTTTCCAATGAGTCAGTTCTTTGCATCAGGTGGCCAAAGAATGGGAGCTTCAGCTTCAACATCAGTCCTTCCAATGAATATTCAGGACTGATTTCCTTTAGGAAACCCCAGTCCAAGGGACTCTCAAGAATCTTCTCCAACACCATAATTCAAAAGTATCAATTTTTTGGCGCTCAGCTTTCTTTAGAATCCAACTCCCACATCCATACATGACTACTGGAAAAATCATAGCTTTGCTTGCAAAGTAATGTCTCTTCTTTTTAATAGGCTGTCTAGTTTTGTCATAGCTTTTCTTCCAAGGAGCAAGTGTTTTTAAATTTCATGACTGCAGTCACCAGCTGCAGCAATTTTGGAGCCCCCCAAAATAAAGTCTGTGACAGTTTCCATGTTTCCCTATCTATTTTCCATGAAGTGATGGGACTGGATGCCATGATCTTCGTTTGTCACTCTCCTCTTTCACTTTCATCAAGAGGTCTTTGTTTGATGAAAAGTCCCTCTTTGTTTTCTGCCATAAGGATGGTGTCATCTGCATATCTGAGGTTACTGATATTTCTTCTGGCAATCTTGATTCCAGTAGGTGCATCATAAAGCCTGGCATTTTGCATGATGTACTCTGCATGTAAGTTAAATAAGCGAGAGCCTTGATGTACTCATTCCCAATTTGGAAGCAGTCCATTGTTCCATGTTCGGTTCTAACTGTCACTTCATGACCTGCATACAGGTTTCTCATGAGGCAGAGGTTTATGGTATTCCTATCTCCTTAAGAATTTTCCACAGTTTGCTGTGATCCACACAGTAAAAGGTTTTAGCATAGTCAATTAAGCAGAAGTAGATGTTTTTCTGGAATTGTCTCGTTTTTTCTATGATCTGACAGATTTTGGAAATTTGATCTCTGGTTCTTCTGCTTTTGCTAAATCTAGCTTGAATCTAGAAGTTCTTGGTTTGTGTACTGTTGAAGCCTAGCTTAGAGAATTTTGAGCATTACTTTGCTAGCATGTGAGATGAGTGCAATTGTGCAGTAGTTTGAACATTCTTTGGCATTGCCTTTCTTTGGAATGAAAACTGACCTTTTCCAGTCCTGTGTCCATGGCTGAGTTTTCCAAATTTGCTGGCATACTGAGTGTAGGACTTTCACAGCATCATCTTTCAGGATTTGAATTAGCTCAGCTGGAATTCCATCACCTCTGTTAGCTTTGTTTGTAGTGATGCTTCCTAAGGCCCACTTGACTTCCCATTCCAGGATGTCTGGCTCTAGGTGAGTGACCAGACCACTGTGGTTATATGGGTCATTAAGATCTTTTTTTGTATATTTCTTCTGTGTATTCTTGCCACTTCTTTTTAATATCTTCTGCTTCTATTAGGTCCATACCATTTCTGGCTTTTATTGTGCCCATATCAAACCTGATTTTGTACCATTCACCTGGAGGACTTGGTCTTTCAAATACCCCCTCCTGAGCCCACCACCAGATTAGGGGCCAAGGAGTTACATTTCTAATTTCTCAGATGGTTCTGGTGCTACTAATTTGGGGCTACACTTTCAAAAACAGTAATGTAGGCTCTGTCCTTTGGACTCACCCACTTCAGACTTTGATTGGTAACATAAGGATGAAAATAATGATTAGTTCACTCATTTCAGCACTTGCCATGACAAGATGTTGCAATGCAGGATTCCTGGAGCCATTCAATTCCTGTCCATTCCTAAGTCAGTTCTTACAGCTTACTTAACAATTTGTTCAATATCTTTGAATTGCTTCTCAGCTAGAGTGCCCAAATCCCTAAAACACACAAGTTACTAGAAGTCAGTGCCATGCACGTAGTACCTATTCAGTAAAATTTTGTCTTAACCAACGTGAAGGGTTCAGGGACAGTTTTCTACATAGAGAGAATGAGGTTTTTGTACAAATTGAGTGACCCTACTATTCCAGTTCTAAAGTCATCCTCTTTTAGAGATGTCCATCAAAGTTTAAGTGGCTCATTTACAACTTTATGCAGTGTTTATCTGGGACACTAAGTTCTTTGAATTATTTGAAAAATCTGAGGACTCCATCTGCAGAAAACATACACACANTGAGTGACCCTACTATTCCAGTTCTAAAGTCATCCTCTTTTAGAGATGTCCATTAAAGTTTAAGTGGCTCATTTACAACTTTATGCAGTGTTTATCTGGGACACTAAGTTCTTTGAATTATTTGAAAAATCTGAGGACTCCATCTGCAGAAAACACACACACATAAACAACTATAATAACAGATCTGATACAATTTAGGATGCATCATTTATGTTTCTGTGGACACCAGAAACAACTGTTTCTGGTTAGCAACTCTTGGTAGAAATTCAACTCATCTGATGACATAGGTGTGTTTAGAATCTCTTTGTTTTAGATGTTTCAGTGTGAGTCTTTTAAGCTGTGCTTTATTGAGCTTTTCTTTTTATAATGACTGTGTACATTTGATTACTGGCTACTTATAAATTATTTTGCACAAAAGAGAGTACTGATATTACACAGAAGGGAGAGTCTTAGATCCCACGTTCATCCACACACTGGAGTGGGTTGCAAAGTTTTCTGAGAAAAATCTCAGCCCCAATAACCTGAACTTGCTTTTCCCTCCTTCACACAGAGGTTTAATCATCATCATCTATTTTGACACAGTATCTGGTAATCCACCAACCCTTAATTAGATGATATAAACTTTAACATTAGTCCAACTGACTCAGCATTTTCACAGCATCACCTTCTCTTTCTCCAAGATTCTTGACACTGAACATCACCTTAGAATAATTTCTATTTTCAAGCTTATTAAAACATACATGTGAGAAATAAGCTTCATGGAAAATTAGCTAAAAATAATGGCTATCTATTCAAGAGTATTAAGCCTTAAAACTCAAGGTTACCCTTGGATTATGGGAAAGAAAAAAAAAAAAACTTTGAAAGTCATATTTCATCTTAAGGACATTAATTTATACATTACTCAATGTTATCTCCATCACAATCCACTGAATTTGGACATACATATCCATTTGCATATTTTTGCCTAGGAAGAGCTGCATATCTCCTCATCAAATGGCTTCATTCAATCTTACAGACAGCATGGATTCTGTTATTAGCAGTATTAGTCTTTGTTCATTTGTTAAAAGCTCTGAGTCAACACTGTGGATCTCAACTAAGTGAATTAATCTGTTGGCATATGTTTTGTACACCAACCTCAGACATTCATTCTGTAAGTATTTAATGAATGTGGACTATAGACCATGCTCTGTGATAAGCAAAAAGGATTTACTGCGAAGAATTTATTCTGTCTCAAAGAAACCTGTGTTCTAGGAAACTGGAACTCTGGCATGAGTTTTCTCCTCAATGTTCACTTTGTGAGTACTTTCATAAACTGTCCTCAAACTCATGAGGCATGATGTCAGGAAATGAAATTAACTAGAAAGTATAAAGCTATTAAATCAGTAGAGTCATAGGCAAATAATAAATTTAGTGAGGTATAAGGTGTTTCAAGAACCTAAACTAGAAAAACATACTTTATATCAAGCTTTAAAAACAATTTTTCCAATTATGTAAATTAAGAAATACTGCAGAAAATTAAGTACCCAGTACAATCTTCAAGTTAAAGCGGCTTCCTTCTTTAGCATTTGAATGTAAAAGGTAAGAAAATGATTTCTTCAAAACAAGACAGATTATATATATTCAACATGGCAACCCACTCCAGTGTTCTTGCCTGGAGAATCCCAGGGACGGGGGAGCCTGGTAGGCTGCCGTCTATGGGGTCACACAGAGTCGGACACGACTGAAGTGACTTAGCAGCAGCAACCTCAATTATAGATTTTTTTCTCAGAATTACAAGACTCACAAAGGGTCAAACACTCTCGTGCCCCAACAAAAACTGTTTCAGCAATTAAGTCTACATTAAGATATTAATGTAGTCTACATTAAGATAAAACATTGCAAATAATATCAGTAAATGAGAAACTGGTGAAAGTACAAAATGATTTTTTAAAATTCTTAAAAATTTGTTAGGCAGTAAGAAATGTAACTCTGTGGACCAACTGATTAGAACTTATGTAACAGATTATAAAGAATTTATAGAACAGATTATAAATTATGAATAACTCCTTTCCAGCATAAGAACGCAGGAGGCAGCAACCATCAGCGCCAGTCCACACGCTTATTCCTTTTTAGATAGAAGTGCAGTGCCAGCTCATCTAATCATTCATTCAACCATCCTATCCATTCCACCCCTCTTTCTATCATGGGTTCAAGAGGGGGGAAGAATAAACTAAAATACAGCACTTTTCATATTTTAATAGGAAGCTTCAAGTGTAAATCTATAAAAAAATCAATTTTATCCGTTTCTAAGAAATTGTTGCAATAAATTAAATAAGAAACTGATAGGTTCTTTAAAGATATGGGAAACTATCCAAAAACAGAATAAAATTCATTTCAACAAATACACGTTGAGCAGTTACAACACAGTTTTCTGAAAAACTCACAGAGGAGTAAGGATTGGTCCCCACTCTTTAGAGACTTACAATCTAATGGCTGAAGGGGGTGCATTTAGTTCATGCACAACTACCAATAAATTCTGATGGTCTGGTAAGAAATTTTGTATCTGAGGTACAAATTTATCCAGCTCGATCACAATACGCACAGTAACCTTTTCTCCAATTCCTACACTTTATTTGAAATCAAGCCTCTAGTAAATACTGCCTGGACAACTCCAAGTTGTCTCCTAACTAGAGTCATCATGCTTTCCCTTTTTCTCTCCTCAACCCACTCTCCACACTATAGCCAGCGTGGTCTTAACCAGAGCATGACACACCTCTGTGTTAAAATCTCCAATGACTTATTATTCCATTTAAAATAAAGCCTAACAGTTTTATTACGGTCTTGAAGGATCCCATTTCTGGATTCCGCCCATCTCTGGTGCTATTGTTCAGCTGCTAAGTTGTGTCCAACTCTTTGTGACCCCATGGACTGCAGCACACCAGGCTCCTTGGTCCCCCACTATCTCCCGGAGTTTGCTCAAATTCATATCCATTGAATTCGTGATGCTATCTAACCATCTCATCCTCTGCCACTCCCTTCTCCTTTTGCCTTCAATCTTTCCCAGCATTGAGGGCTTTTCCAACGAGTCGGCCCATCTCTGGGACCCAATATCTAATTATTCTTCCTCTCTATGCATGATACTTCAGTCACACTGGCTTTGCTCTTGAGTCTCAAATAATTCAATTTCATTCCCATCTCCTGGCCTTTGTTTTTGTCAGTGCCTCTTCATGAATGGCACATCTTGGCATGACCCACTGCTTCTTACTATTTAGTTCTTGTCCAATAGTTACTTCCTTAAAGAGGCCTTCTTGAAATATCCTATATAATTAAATAACCTTTCCCCTTGGTGGCTAATATAATTGCATTTTTACCCTATTAAATGTGGTCTCTCCTTCTCCAAGTTCCACGAGGAAGGGGCCATATCTGTCTGGTTCACTGCTGTTTCCTCCCATTCCAGCACAACGCAAGGCATGTGGTGGGTGTGCTAGACTGCGTTTCTCAAAAGTGGCCACAGAAGGAAGCATTTACCCATCCTAAATGCTCTCCTAGAATCTCGCCATTCTCCCATGAAGACGGAAAGTCCAACTCCCCTCTTTCTGAATCTGGTTAGGTTGGGAATTCATTGGTAACCAACGGAATGCAAGGAAAATAAGGTTTTGTGTCTTTGAAGCCTAGGCGATCTAACTTCCACTTTGATTGCTTAAATATTCACTCTTGAAGCTCTTATTGGCCTAAAATATTTCAGCTTCCCTTGAGGCTGCTATGTTTGGAGGGAACCCAAACTAGCCCATAGAGAAGCCGTGGGCTGGCCAGAGAGAGAGCAGTTCACAGTCAGCCCCCAGCTACTGGAGCCCCAACATAAGCCTGACTACAACCACGTGAGATGCTCTGAACAAACACTGCCCAGCCAAGCCTTTCCCCAGTTCCTGACCCATGGAAACCACAAGAGATAATAAAATGATTGCCGTTTTATACTGTTAAGTTTGAAGGTGATTTGTTATGCAGCAATAGTTAAAGCGAACAGTTCAGTTCAGTTGTTCAGTCATGTCTGACTCTTTGTGACACAATGAACCACAGCACGCCAGGCCTCCCTGTCCATCACCAACTTCCAGAGTCCACCCAAACCCATGTCCATTGAGTCGGTGATGCCATCCAACCATCTCATCCTCTTTCGTCCTTTTCTGCTCCTACCCTCAATCTTTCCCAGCATCAGGGTATTTTCCAATGAGTCAGCTCTTCTCATCAGGTGGCCAAAGTGTTGGAGTTTCAGCTTCAACATCAGTCCTTCCAATGAACACCCAGGACTGGTCTCCTTTAGAATGGACTGGTTGGATCTCCTTGCAGTCCAAGGGACTCTCAAGGGTCTTCTCCAACATCACAGTTCAAAAGCATCAGTTCTTCAGTGCTCAGCTTTCTTTATAGTCTGACTTTCACATCCATACATGACCCCTGGAAAAACCATAGCCTTGACTAGACAGACCTTTGTTGGCAAAGTAATGTCTCTGCTTTATAATATGCTGTCTAGGTTGGTCATAACTTTCCTTCCAAGGAGCAAGCATCTTTTAATTTCATGACTGCAGTCATCATCTGCAGTGATTTGGAGCCCAGAAAAATAAAGTCAGTCACTGTGTCCACTGTTTCCCCATTTATTTGGCATGAAGTGGGGACCAGATGCCATGATCTTAGTTTTCTGAATGTTGAGCTTTAAGCCAATTTTTTCACTCTCCTCTTTCACTTTCATCAAGAGGCTTTTTAGTTCCTCTTCACTTTCTGCCATAAAGGTGGTGTCATCTGCATATCTGAGGTTATTGATATTTCTCCCGGCAATCTTGATTCCAGCTTGTGCTTCATCCAGCCCAGTGTTTCTCATGATGTACTCTGCATAAAAGTTAAATAAGCAGAGTGACAATATACAGCCTTGACGTACTCCTTTTCCAATTTGGAACCAGTCTGTTGTCCCACGTCCTGTTGCTTCCTGACCTGCATCCAGGTTTCTCAAGAGGCAGGTCAGGTGTTCTGGTATTCCCATCTCTTTCAGAATTTTCCACAGTTCGTTGTGATCCACACAGTCAAAGGCTTTGGCATAGTCAATAAGGCAGGAACAGAATAAATATTTGATAAGTAAATGAACGCTAAAATGAATAAACATGTATGGAACGGTGATCTAGGCTACAAAGAAAGAGAAGGTGAGAACCCAGGTGAGACCACCTCCTGCACGAAGAGCCATAATACACTGTGTTAAATGATATAGTTGGGCCTAAAGAAGTCTCAAGGGTAAAGCAGAAGAAAGAGCTATGAATCTCACCTACTGGGCTTGGGAAAGGGTTCCCATAGTGAGTAATAATAAGATGGGCCTTGCTTGATAAGTAGGGGCTTGCTGGGCTGAGAGGAAAAGACATTCCAGCCAAGGAAATACAGAGTTATAAATGAAGGAATATATATGCAGACTGCAATAAGAGTTCTGTTTTGTCCTCCTTTTCTTAAAAAAAAAAAAAAGAATTATAAAAAAGGCAAGGCAATAGTATATACTCTTGATAATGTTAAAGGAGTCAATATTCTTATTCTGAGAGAAAGTTC
>SJYT01073581.1:72041-171552 GCA_006410635.1 Cephalophus harveyi | reverse complement strand
ACCGAGGATGAGATGGCTGGATGGCATCACGGACTCGATGGATGTGAGTCTGAGTGAACTAAGAGAGATGGTAATGAACAGGGAGGCCTGGCGTGCTGCAATTCATGGGGTCGCAAAGAGTCGGACATGACTGAGCGACTGAACTGAACTGAACTATTGCCTAATTCAGACTTAAATTGAAGGAGGTAGGGAAAACCACTAGACCATTCAGGTAGGACCTAAATCAAATACCTAATGATTATACAGTGGAAGTGACAAATATATTCAAGGGATTAGATCTGGTAGAGTGCCTGAAGAACTATGGACAGAGGTTCGTGACATTGTACAGGAGGCACTGATCAAGGCCATCCTCAAGAAAAAGAAATGCAAAAAGGCAAAATGGTTGTCTAAGGAGGCCTTACAAATAGCTGAGAAAAGAACAGAAGCTAAGGGAAAGGAGAAAAGGGAAGATATGCCCATCTGAATGTGAGTTCAAAGAATAACAAGGTGAGATAAGAAAGCTTTCCTCACTGATCAGTGCAAAGAAATAGAGAAAAACATTAGAATGGGAAAGACTAGAGATCTCTTCAAGAAAATTAGAGATACCAAGGGGACATGTCATGCAAAGATGGGCACAATTAGGGACAGAAATTGTTGGACCTAAGAGCAGCAGAAGATATTAAGATGGCAAGAATACACAGAAGAACTATACAAAAAAGATCTTCATGACCCAGATAACCATGATGGTGTGATCACTCACCTAGAGCCAGACATCTTGGAATGGGAAGTTAAGTGGGCCTTAGGTAATTATCACTATGAACAAAGCTAGTGGAGTTGATGGAATTCCAGTTGAGCTATTTCAAATCCTAAAAGATGATGCTGTGTAAGTGCTACACTCAATATGCCAGCAAATTTGGAAAACTCAGCAGTGGCCACAGGACTGGAAAAGGTCAGTTTTCATTCCAATCCCAAAGAAAGGCAATGCCAAATAATGCTCAAACTACCTCACAATTGCACTCATCTCACACGCTAACAAAGTAATAGTCAAAATTCTCCAAGCCAGCCTTCAACAGTTCATGAACTGAGAACTTCCAGATGTTCAAGCTGGATTTAGAAAAGGCAGGGGAACCAGAGATCAAATTGCCAACATCCACTGGAGCTTTGAAAAAGCAAGAAAGTTCCAGAAAAATATCCTATTTCTGCTTTATTAACTACACCAAAGCCTTTGACTATGTGGATCACAACAAACTGTAGAAAATTTTTCAAGAGATGGGAATACCAGATCACCTTACCTTCCTCCTGAGCAATTTGTATGTAAGTCAAGAAAGAACAATTAGAATCAGAGATGGAACAATAGACTGTTTCCATGTCGTGAAAGGAGTACATCAAAGCTGTATATTGGTCACCCTGCTTATTTAACTTATATGCAGAGTATATCATGTGAGATCTGGGCTGGATGAGCACAAGCTGGAATCAAGATTGCCGAGAGAAATAGCAATAACCTCAGATATGCAGATGACACCACCCTTATGGCAGAAAGCAGGGAAGAACTAAAGTACCTCTTGATGAAAATGAAAGAAGAGAGTGAAAAAGCTGGCTTAAAACTCAACATTCAGAAAACTAAGATCATGGCATCGAGTCCCATCACTTCATGGCAAATAGATGGGAAACAATGGAAACACTGGGCTCCCAAATTACTGCAGATGGTAACTGCCACCATGAAATTAAAAGACACTTGCTCCTTAGAAGTAAAGCTATGATCAACCTTGACAGCATATTAAAAATCAGAGACCTTACTTTGCTGACAAAGATCCATCTAGTCAAAGCTATGTTTTTTCCAGTAGTCATGTATGTTGTGAGAGCTGGACTATAAAGAAAGCTGGGCGCTGAAGAATGGATGCTTCTGAACTGTGGTGTTGGAGAGTCCCTTGGACTGCAAGGAGAACAAACCAGTCAATCCTAAAGGAAATCAACTCTGAATATTTATTGGAAGTACTGATGCTGAAGCTGAAACTCCAATACTTTGGCCACCTGATGGGAAGAACTGACTGATTGGAAAATATCCTGATGCTGGGAAAGATTGAAGGCAGGAGCAGAAGGGGGTGACAGAGGATAAGATATTGGATGGCATCATCAACTCGATGGACATGAGTTTGAGCAAGCTCTGGGAGTTGGTGATGGACAGGGAAGCCTGGTATACTGTAGTCAATGGGGTCATGAAGAGTCAGACATGGCTGAGTAACTGAACTGGAGGTAGGAATTATTCTCTCTCTCTTATGGATGAGGATATTAATGTTTATAGGTGTTAGAGAAGTGACCTAATGATACTTATGTAGCAAGTGGCCAAGTGAGAAATACCAGGTGAGATTCTAGACCTTAAATTTATTTCGTGCATCATCCCATCATTATATAAATTGAAAGTCACTCAGTCATCTCCAGCTCCTGGGACCCCATGGACTATAGAGTACATGGAATTCTCCAGCCAGAATACTGGAGTGGGTACCCATTCCCTTTTCTGGGGGATCTTCTCAACCCAGGGATCAAACAGCATTGTAGTTGGATTCTTTACCAGTTGAGCCACAATTTACCAGTTGACCCACCATTCTCTAAAGTGGGAGTAAATCTCTCCTGTGTGCCTTCAGCTAAAACTGCTAATCTTTTGTCCTCTTTTAAAGTTAAGATTAAAACCTCGGCCTACTATAGGCACTACTGTGAGAACAAGTGTGTTTATTATTGTGCAAAGCATTTAAGTCCTTGGAACATAATTACTACTTAATTTATATATACAATTAAAAGTCTTTAAAATGTTTTCGACAACAAAAATGTCACCATTTATACAGAAATGTTTAACTTGCAGCATTGTAAAAATTGAATAGTTTGTATCTTGACCTGTTTAAACTGGCTTGGACAACTAAATTCGAAATCACTAATTACTTTTCTGTGCCAGAAATCTATTCTGTACTGCCTAGCACTTGGTTAGATTGTGTTTCCTAACGGCTCAGCTCACAATTGTGCCTTGTCATCCTGCTGTGGCTGCCTGAGGCATAAAGTATCATATAGTCCCCCACAAAGTATCATAGAAATAGCAGATTGTGTTATCCTAACCAACTCACAAAAATAACTTGGGGACTATAATCTAAAAGCAGTTCAACCTGGCTGTCTGCAGTAAGCCTTAGCAGTTTTGGAAAAGTAATTTACATTTCTTGGTCTAAGAAATTGCTTTCTTGTTTCCCTCCATCTCCAAAAAGAATAATTTGGACCCCATGACTTCAAAGGCTGAGACCACCTCTCAGATTCTGTGTTCTCTATACACAATGTTGCCATGAAAATGCTTCATGGTTAGGCCCTAGCTGTGGAATTCACTCTGGCTATGTGACTTTAGGCAAATTACATAATTCCTCTAAACTTTAGTTGTTTCATTAGTGAAATGGAGATAATAATATGATATAAATGGCACAGAGCTGCAGAAATATTTAAAGGAAATAATATGCGTGGCATTCTGTATCAGTTTCCTTTTTCTCCAATTACAAGTTACTATAAACTTAGTGGCCTAAAACAACACAAATGTATTATATTACAGTTCTGGAGGTCAGAGGTCCAGTATGGGTCACAACGGGCTAAAATCAAGGTGTTGTTAGTGTTGTGTTACTTTTTGTTGTCATCATTGTTGTTCAATCGATAAGTCATGTCAGACTCTTGCAACCCCACAGACTGTAGCCTGCCAGGCTCCTTTGTCCCTGGGATTTCCAAAGGCAAGAATACCGAAGTGGGTTGCCCTTTCCTCTTCCAGGGGATCTCTACCCCCAGCCCCTGCCATCCCCCAGGGATCAAATGAATGTCTTCTGCAATGGGAGGTGGATTCTTTACCACTGAGCCACTTGGGAAGCCCTGTGTTACTCTGGAAGGTTCTGAAATCATTTTCTGCTCCTTCACATTGTTGGAACAATTCACTTCATTAAAGTTGTGGAACTGATATCCCTATTTCCTCGCTGACTGTCAACTGAGGACTTTCCCATTTGAAAGAGGAATCTGGCAGAGAAGGCAATGGCACCCCACTCCAGTACTTTGCCTGGAAAATCCCATGGATGGAGGAGCCTGGGAGGCTGCAGTCTATGGGGTCGCTAAGAGTCGGACACGACTGAGCGACTTCACTTTGACTTTTCACTTTCATGCATTGGAGAAGGAAATGGCCACCCACTCCAGTGTTCTTGCCTGGAGAATCCCAGGGACGGGGGAGCCTGGTGGCTGCCATCTATGGGGTCGCACAGAGTCAGACACGACTGAAGCGACTTAGCAGTAGCAGTAAAGGAATCTGGAATTCCTTTGTTCATTGGCCCCCTCCCACCATCTTCAAAGTCGGCAGTCCCAATTAGGGTCTCCCTCATGCTGGAAATTTCTCCTACACCTTCCTTCATTATCATACATTTCTTTCTAACACTTCTGCTCTCTTCTTCCCCTTTCAAGTGCCCAACCAGAGGATCCAAGATAATCTCCCCATTTTAAGTTGTTGGCAACCTTAATTTCACCTTTAACTTTCATTATCTTTTGTCATGTAACATAATATAATCAAATTCTCCAGAGGAAGGACATGGACATGTTTGCGGCTATCATTCCACTTATCAGAAGCTTTCAGCACAAGGTTCCAAGAGGTAGTAAGTACTCAGTCAATAATAACAATACCCAATACTTATGTTTACTCTCTGCCAGATTCTGACCTAAGTGCTGTATAGATATTTGTGGGTTTTATCCACATACCAACCCTCATAATGTGATGTATGTGTTAATCCCATTAATTAACAAATGTGGACTCAAAACACACAAAGAGTAAGTCACTTCCTTGATCTGGTAAAAGAATACACATTGGAACCCAACAGTCTTGCTCCAAAATCTTTGCTTTTAACTAAGCCCTATTCTGCTTCTTCATTTTAAATGTTATCATAGCAGTCAGGAAATCAAGAGAGCCTTTGCTTAAACTAATACTCGTAAAATTACTTCGATATAGGGCGACAAGATTGATATTTATCGGCATATGCTGCCATCCTCTATTTTCTTTGCCCTGAGATGTTGGGCCACCAGGAGCTGAGAGAGCCTGGGCCCAGGGCCTGTATTCTTTTGTCGTTCCAGTTTTGAGTCTTACCAGTCAAATGGGGAAGAAACTCATTTCTAAAATACTCTGTATTGGAAGAGGTGAGGTAAATCTGTTTTTAGATTTCAAAACCTGATTAGTATCATCTCAAGAGTATTACAAACAAAAATACTGCTATTGTGGTTCCTGAACACCTCACATTTTATTGAAATGCTACTGTATTTCATTTCATATTGAAAGCCTACTTCAGCATTGCTATGGAAAGCAAGAAGCAGGTAAATCACCACCTTTATGGGCAACAGAATACCTTTCATTTTCCTGAATGATCACCTCTCCTTTCTTCCAGGAGGAGAGTGCCCTGGGGGAAGCTCTGGGTTTACAATCCAAGTTGACCTCACTGCCCACCTGCACCTGAATCAATTTTTTCATTGGAGTCTTTGAAAAATCTGGAGCAGAAGCTGAAAAAGAGGAAAGAATATGAATTTGATTTTATTTCTTTAAATTCCCATAAATTCCAAAGGTTGACTTTATAATGATTTTTTTTAACGGTTCTTGACAGGTGAGCTATTACTACTTGATTTGTTTGACTGACTAGGGACCACTTACAAGATGTTTTCAATGCTCAAAAGCTAATTCCTACTATTGTGTTTTCTGGCAAGTCCTAATTCTTGAGACAGTTACTTTATATGAAAATTTTAAGTTTACCATGAACTTTTAAAATAGCTCAGTCACAAATTTAATAACACTAAAAACATTTATCATAGAACGTTCTTGAAAGTTCCATAAAGATAACAGGGTCAGTCTCTCTCATGACTTCTAAGACACAGTGTGTGGCGCAGTGCCTGACAGTCAGTGAGTACTCAGCAATGTTTATTAAATAAAGGCTGAACACTTATTCTCTTATATAAACATTATCAAGATCTATTATAAACATTATTAAGATCTATTACAAAATTTTCATGTGGTTAGCTTTAACTTCAAAGTTGGAGAAGTATAACATGCATTATTACACTATGTTACAATATTCCATTAAATACTATATGTAGAAAATACGTTTGCTAATAATGCATGGAATGCTGATCTTGAAACAATACCTGAACATTCAAGAGACAAAATAATATATCATTTGAAGGAAAGTATATGTTAATCAGAAAATCATCTTCCTTTTACTGCAAATGTGGAAAAAAGTTAAGAACTCAGTGCATTTCTGTAATTATCTAATCTTCTTTCCTATGACACATCCCAGTGAATATAATTTATTTTTTAATAACTGGATATAATATAATGAATTATATGATATAATATGTGATTGCAGATAAAGAAGATATGTTATCTTGGAGGTTGCTGGCCTTAAAAATTAAGATTCTAAGAAAATGCTGCTGCTGCTGATGCTTCATATCCGACTCTGTGCGACCCCATAGATGGCAGGCTCCCCTATCCCTGGGATTCTCCAGGCAAGAACACTGGAGTGGGTGGCCATTTCCTTCTCCAATGCATGAAAGTGAAAAGTCAAAGTGAAGTTGCTCAGTCGTGTCCGACTCTTCGCAACCCCATGAACTGCAGCCCACCAGGCTCCTCCATCCATGGGATTTTCCAGACAAGAGTACTAGAGTGGGCTGCCATTGCCTTCTCCAAGGCTAAGAGAATAATTTTTACTAAAACAAGCCAAAAATATCTTTATATATTAGTATAATTTCTTTTCAAACATAGGTCATATTTTTTTCCCATACAAAAACCCCATGCAACAACACTAGGCAGAGATTCATTTGGGTTAAGATGAATAAACTATGGTTTATAAGACTAATTAAGAGTACAGCAGGCTTCAACTTCAGATATGTGCACAATTCAACTCCTGTCTGTTGTAATACCATATGTCTCTGTCATGGATAATACCAGCCAGATTTTCAGGTGATGATCTGCTGTTCCCAAGCTTTAGTCTTCTTGGTACAGATGATGTGTTTCTAACTTCCAGGCACCAAGAGACACCTGTTTTCCTTAAACCAGTGTTTTTCCATGAAACATATGACATTTTGGCTATCTTGGGCACTGAAGGACATTGAGCAGTCTCTCTGGCATCTGTCTGCAAGATGCCAGGAGCATATGCAGGTTCCATCCTTGGCTATCATACCCTTACACTGTGGCAGCCAAAAATGTCTTCAGACATTTCCCACTATTTCCAGGGTGCAAAACCATCCCCAGTAGGGAAGCACTGAGTCAGATCAATCAGGACTGCGACTTGCACTTCAGCAATTAAGAAAGCTATCCTTCTTTCACTAGGTTGACTCTGATAATGAAAATTGAATGTCCTGGGGATCATCATATGAGGCCTGAGAGTGGTGATGATGTTAGAACCCCGTGTCAAATCAAACTGAAATCCAAATTCTCTATTTTAATTACAATGAACAATAAATTTCCCCACTCCCCTTCTCTTTCCCTCTTTCCCACCCTCTTCCTTGCTCTCTTCCCTCCTACCCTTCCTTTCTTCCTCCTCTCTTTCTTTCCTGTCTATACTATGTTATGCTCTGACAACTTTGGTTGGACTTGAAGTCATTTGCACCTTACACTGTCTTTTCTGGACAATGGGCCTAAACATAATATTTTCTTTCTTCTCTTATACCTGAAGTACAAGAGAAACATAATTTGTAATTTCAAGTAGTTGAGCCTCGGTTAGTTAAAGCTCTGGTGTGCCCCAAACTTGAAGCTTCCAGCAGAGTTATTAAAGACAAAGACAACAACTCCTTTTGGATCAATAAACTATTGATTTGAATTTTGATATTTACTTTTATGGACCAGCAACTGAGAACACCAGAGTCACTTATTCTCCTAAAAGGTACTACTTAGTTCATACTATTGGTGCTGGATAAGGATGTTTTAGCTCAACACTCTCTCCCTATTGTTTCTCTACTTTCAACTTTGGGTTTAATTCTGGCCATAATTGCTGCTTTTCCTTGGAAATCATTAAAGTGTATGCCTCCATTAAAAACTCTGCATGATTCTGCTGCGATACTGAAAATGTTATTAGATGTAGGAATCTAATATGAAAGGTAAATATTTCTGCTTCTGGCAAAAATGGAGGATTTAAGAAAAATAAATTAAGATGAGAAAGTTGGTCTTACCCATGACCTTGAGCTCAGCACTAGAATAGACGAGACCATGTTTGTTCTCTGCTATGCACTGGAACATGCCAGAATCGGTCACATTTAGGTTTGATATTGTAAGGGCACCATTTTCTATCTGTATTCTCTCCTAGACAATAATAAAAATGCCTTGCATATAAATGTATATACCATTTTAGATGAAAAATGATAACCACTGAATATTATTTCAATCATGCAACAGCGTCCTTAATTTCCCTCATAGTATTAGGCAATCTGACCTGAAATTTAAATGATTCCCTTATTTGAAATGCTGAGAATGACTTAACAGCTAGACATTAAAAATACTAATAAATCTACTGCAGTCAAAAAGTATATCAGTAAAATAAATAACAAAGCATAAATGGAAAATATTGCAACTATTTCATTTTTCCCTATGGATAAAGTTGCAGATTTTAAGAAATGTACCAGGTTTCCAACCCATGAACTGGAAAGGTTTTCACCAGTTTTTAAAGATGGTGATGATAACCCTGTATGCAAGACAGCAAAAGAGACACAGATGTATAGAACAGAATTTTGGATCCTGTGGGAGAGGGAGAGGGTGAGATGATTTGGGAGAATGGCATTGAAACATGTATAATATTATGTAAGAAACAAATCGCCAGTCTAGGTTCGATGGAGGATACAGGATGCTTGGGAATGGTGCACTGGGATGACCCAGAGAGATGGTATGGGGAGGGAGGTGGGAGGGGGGTTCAGGATTGGGAACTCATGTACACCCGTGGCAGATTCATGTTGATGTATGGCAAAACCAATACAGTACTGTAAAGTAAAATAAAGTAAAATTAAAAAAAAAATAAAAATAAAATCATGCAAATTGAAGACATAATAAATTCTGTGTATTAAAAAGTGTGCTGGAAAACATATATCTAGTTAAGGTTTGTAGGTATTATGAATGGCTATGTGGAGAAATCTGAAGGAACATAAGTGACTTAGTACAACAATTTTTAAAAAGAGAAAAAATTACATGGCTTGAGAAGTGATTGAGAAAATACTCATGTAACAAGGTAATGATATAATTGATACGCTTATTCTCCAGAGGCCATCCATGTTATCAAACAGGAAAAATGGAAATCGCATTCTACATATGATTAAAATAAAGCCTTCTCTAATTTCAAAATGAAAAAAAAATAGTGCAGTGGACCTTTGAACAACAAAGTTTGAACTGGGGGGTCCACTTACTTGCATACTTTTTCATTGAAAACTGCAAATACTACAGGACCTCACAGTCCCTGGTTGGTTGCATCCATGGATCAGGGACACAGAGAACTGATTATAAATTATACAAGAGCTAACATTTGCATTGTTCATAGGTTGACTTTATATCATGAACTAAATTCATAAAGTAATCTTTCTCCAATGAAATTCAATACTGAAAATATTTCCTCCTTGGAAGATGGGTACTTGATTTTATCCTTTTTTCCCTTGCACCACTTCTCAGATGAATGTGATACAAACTCTTCAGACGAATGTGTGCAAACTCACCAGTTTACTCTGGCAGTTGGTACCAGAAAAGGCATTTATACAAAGTGGGAAAAAGGCGTATTAACCAAGCAAGTGACCTTACCTCAAGCACAAGGGCTTCTCCATTTTTCAACCATCGGTAGGAGGGTTTGGGCTTACCACTAGCCCGACATTCCCAGTAAAGACTGTCCTCCACTGCTAATTCTACATCTTTTATGAGTTGAACCCAATGAGGCTTTGCTGCAATGAAAAAAAAAAAAAAAAAATTCAAACCATTCCACAATAAAAAACAAATACTTTATCCACATAAATATAAGTGGATATGACTATGGGCACTAATAGATTAATGTAAACTAATGTAATGTAAGTGGCTAAAATTGTATTTAATTCACTAGGTATTTACTAAGTGGGTAGGTGAAACATTTCTAGATTTGAGAATGGATGATACAACCTGCCCTTTCCTAAGTCAAATTCATTATGCTTTCTCTGTTTTCAAAATTCTGGGCACTGTATTACGTTCTCCAGATATCAGCAGAAAAATGCAGGTACACAAACTATATAAATTTTCTTGTCCAAGTACATTTTTGAATTATGAGCTCACAACTGATGACAACTTAATATGTGAATGATAGCAGATACCAGTCTTAATTATGCACTAAAAATCAGCATCAATAGAAGAGAAACTTGTACAGCAGAAGAAAAAAAATATTTCCTTCAAGTTAGAAATAACTCTTAATTAAATACAAACCAGTGAACATCTTATGAACCTCTGTGCAAATTAAAATGAAAGCAGGGAAAGATGGATAAATTCGTTCAATTTGAATCAAATGATTTTTTATGAAAAAGAAGTAACTCATGCAACCTTAAATTATGTATGCAAATCAGTTGCATCAAGTGGATTTATCATTTTTACTTACATTTTGAAGACACTTGGGAAGTCCTTTTACAGATGAAAGCAACATACCACTCACAATGAAAGTCACTCAACATTCAAAGTATATTCAGCCAAATCTCAGTCTGTGTTTTAGCTCTGAGACTAGGAGGTGAGATGTCTTCCCGGTTTCACATTGCATTATACATGTGATGTGTACTTCGGGGTTCATATTTGCATCCTCCATATGAAGAAAGATTTTATCTATTTCTATTTAATTTCAACCATGGGAAGATTTGTCTTTCTGTTTATATCTCATAAAATTGCCTTTTCTATAAATGAAACTGAAACTATAGCTATTCAGCTTTTAGAGAAAATGTACCCATCGAAGTTTTACCTTATTTTGTCTTTTTATAAAATATAAACGGCTTGCCCAATCTGAAGTATAATTCAGTCCCAAATCGCTCCTTTCTACCCTATATTGAAACACACTGTCTTCTTTCAGGAATTAATCAGCCTAGGTGGGATGAGACTACAATAGACTCACATATGATCCCTTCACTGAGGCTCAAGTTTCTAGCAAAAATTTCCACTGTCTTCTCATACTACTGTTCTTCAAATGGAAAGATAATTTGCTGGACTAAGCAAATCCTAAGATTGCAATTGCCACATAATGTGATTTATCCCCTTATTCCATCATATGAGATTCAAATATTCTACTGGACCATTTTTTACATGAAATATTAGAGCAGATAATCAAGAGAACTGCAAGGCATTTATTGAATGAATATACTAGACTTCAGACAGAATTTTAAAATAACTTTCATGAAACTTTCTAATTGATTTCTGATTTCTTTTTTTAATTGAGATTTTTTTTTTCATTTTATTTTTTGGCTGCACTGCACTGCATATGGTATCTTAGTTTTCTGATGAGGAATCAAACCTGTGACCCCTGCAATGAAAGTGCAGAGTCCTAATCACTGGACCATCAGGGGTTCCCTCTAATTTATTTCTTAGGTACATATAAAAATGGACTAAAGCAACCATCTGCCTCATTTACTAAGGATAGTGGATGATGTCTGTTGTCTATTGTGTATCCATTTTCTCTCTTCTTTATTCCTAAGATGCCCTCATTTTTTATTGAATTATCTTCTCTTCTAAAAAATCCAGGGAAACCTGACCATATTCTGTGTTCCAAAAAAGGCTTGTAAGTTGTTTAAGCCAATTCGCCTTGTTAGTGATTGGTTTAGGAATGAACACGCAGCCAAATGAGATCTGAGAAGTGAGCTGCAAGATGTTTTAGAGAAAGGAAGCATGCACAAGAACTAATGTGCTGGTCATTGCTGGTAGCCATTCTATGACTGTCAGGGAAATCAACATGCAGAGAAAGGGAAAAGGTAAGGGCAGAAAGAAACCCCAGAGAAACTGAGCCAGGGCCTGATTATAAGGCACTTAAATGTCAACTTAGCTTTGAATGTCTTGCCAAACAAGCAAACAAGGGTTTATTATTAGTGCAGGGCTGCCATTCCACAGAGCTAAAAACATTCCTACTAAAACATTAAGACAGTTGGAAAATCTTGTATTTTCCTGTCATGGTCACTTCTTACCCTGGGCCAGGTACTGGCTGTTAGGAAAGGAGAAAATAAGCTTGGACTTGTTTGTGGTCAACCTAGAGCCATATAACCACATGGTTTAGGTGTCCCCAAGACATATCCATATCATCCCACCAATATGTGGAACATGGCATCTGGGAAACGGCAACTTGGTGCTGTGTATTCTAACCAAATCTCGTAATTAGAAGAAAGAATTACAACACAGAATGGCTTATGCTATCAATCTACACCTCCGTTTTGTTCCTGGCAGATCCTACAAACTTATAATAAAACAAGTGTCAATCTAATCAGATGTAATGCACTTGCAAACTTCACATCCTTTTGAAGAAGGTTTACTTGTCTGTATACTTGTCTTTGCAAAATTTTTCCTCTCTGCAATATTTATGTACACTATACAAGTTAGCATTGCAAATTATTTCAATTTTATAAAATGAATAGAATATATTGTCATTTTCCGTTCACAGAAGTGATCAATTCTCATTCATTTTACAATGTTTTTAATGGTTAAACTGCAAAAATACATTCACTGAGTTTACATCTTCACATATTTTATAGGACATTTTATAAAATGATTTATTTCTACTTTCTAAATCATACTTTCATAAAAATACTTAATATTATTCTTTTTTAATAAAAGTGATTTGAAAACAAGTTTGGGTAAAAAAAGATAATCTAATTTTCCTATGACCCTGATGCTGGGAAAGATTGAAGGCAGGAGGAGAAGGGGACGAGAGAGGATGAGATGGTTGGATGGCATCACACACTCAATGGGCATGAGTTTGAATAAACTCTGGGAGTTGGTGATGGACAGGGAGGCCTGGCACGCTGCAGTCCATGGGATCACAAAGAGTTGGACACGACTGAGTGACTGAACTGACCTGAATTTTCCTAAAAATAGACTCTAAACAAAGGTAATTGTATTAACCTTTCTTACCCAAATTTAACAGTACATAAAATAAATGTGACTACAAATTAAAGGCAGCAAACATGGTATATTTTTATTATTGGAAAGCATAAAACAATACTGAAGAGGTCCAGCGAGCCTGAGTTTATGTGGTTGGACTAATGCAGTAATTGCAAGTTTTCCCAGTAAACAGTTTCTTTCTGTTTAGTAAAGATCACAGAGAAAGATATAAAATCCCATTTTCTAGAGGTAATAGCAGACAGAAAGGAGATCTCTCCTTGATTCAGTTAAGTAAGTAAATTGCTATTCTTAACCCCTCCCCCAAAAGTGAATATTTCATTATCATATGAATCAGTTTAAAATGCAGTAAGAATATATTATGTCTCCAACTTCATTGCAAAATTTTCTTTCTTTTAATTCCTTTTATGATAAATATTTATCCTCATTTAAAGAAATATAGAAGAGAACAAGCTGGACATTGGGATTCTGCTAAAATCTCCTACCCAGCCTCCAATCCCAATACCAATAATTTATAGAGAGAGCAAAAGGTAAAAATCCAATATGCTGAAAGTGAAGGCTTACCATAGTAAGTGAGACGCCCCCTGGCAACATTTTTCCCTCGTGAATTCTCAGCAATGCATTCATAGGAACCTGAATCTTCCTGTTGGAAGTTGGGAATTTCAAGCACACCACTGAACTTCCTTAACTTAATTTTACTGGAAAAAGGCAGTCCATCACTTCTTCTCCAATTAATCTGAGGTACAGGACTATGAAGAAATTTATCAAGTTATTTGCTATTTAAGCGATGCCTGGAAGCCTTTTAGGCTTGACAAAATAAAACTTGTGTTAGGACAGAATAAAAATGGCACAGATTTTTCAAATGCAGAAACAGTCAGCTGTCAATTACCAAACCTGCAAATGCAAAGATTTATCTCTTTAACTCGATATTTTAATAAAACAAACTGTGCATTTTCTCAAGCTAATTAATAATTTAGAGAAAATGCATACCCACAGTATTATAATACAACAAATGAACAAGCAAAAGAAAAATAACACCAATTTACTTTATGAAATTAGGCAGGCACAGTCATTTACTGCAAATTGCCTTTAAAATTTCAAACTAAATTATATATGTGACTTTCCCCTCTATTTTAATTTTCCTTTACTTTTAAATGAAAGAAATTTTTAGAAAATAAGGAAAAGAAGAGTCTGTCAAAAGCTATCTTGATCTCTCACAGCAACCAAATGTTTCCGCATATCGGTGTAAATGTTATAAAACTTACTTTCCAAGGGCAAAACATTCCAATTTCACAGTTGAACCTTTAGCTGCTGGAAGAGTTTCTGGAAACTGAACTTCTATTTTCGGCTCATATTCACCCATCACACCTGTAAACACACAATACAAAGTTAATGGTTTCAATATTTCCTTCGGAATTCTCCCATTTTTCTTAAATAAAATTTTTTTTGCTCTATTTTGAAGTACTTCTTCCTAATGATTTAAATTACTGACTTGCCATCTGGTAGGTACTTTTAGAAGCTATGTTACCTTGGGCCAAATATGCAATATCATTAAACATGTGGAAACTTTGGATTCCATGATTCATAAGTTACAGCTTACAGAGGAGTTTCAAGAAAACAACTAGACCTTTTTTACATTATATAAAATGGGAGGCTTTTTTATTCTGTATTCAATTTGGAAATTTCTAGTCAAACTTCAATAGATAATATATTATGACTTCTTAAAATATCCGAAAGAGCAAAATTATAGGTGGAAATTTACTTAATGGTACCCTGATACCATAGACACCAACCTTAAACTTATTAAATAGTTCCCTGAAGTCAAGAAATGGTAATGTAATAAACAACAAAGGTCAAATTCAATTATACCTGACTGGAAAGAAGTACTTAGATACTTTGTGTTCATGGCATTGTGCTGTATCAGATATTGTTTTGTGTAACTGAGACAGTACCCAGGTTGATAAATCTGCTTTGCAGTTCATGGGCTCCCTTGAAACAGTCACTGAGGGGCTAAAGAAACATATGTTTTCCTTTTTCCCCCTCAAGTTTTAGTGAGGTATGACTGACAAATAAAGACTGCATAATGTCATTTTTTAGGGTGTACAAAGTGATGAGTTCATACATGTATACAGTGTGAAATAATAACACCAGTCAAGTTAACATATTTAACACCTCACACAGTTACTATTTTCAATTTTTAAAATTAATTTTTTTTTTCTCTAGTGAGAACATTTAAGATCTACTCTCTAAGCCAATTTCAAGTACACAACACAGCATTACTATAATCACTATGCTGGTAGGGGTAGGGGAAATGAGGTGACGTTGGTCAGATACACTCTGACCAAACTTTCAATTATAAGATGAATAAGTTCTAGGGATCTAATGTACAATTTTTTCCCCTTTAATTTTATTTATAGATGCTTTTTAACCTATAACAAAATATCTAGAACTTTAATAATCTCAGGCTGGCAAAGGTCAAGACGGGTGACATCATGAGAATACAAGGTGACCCCCAGGCTTGGAGGGCTCATATTTGGTTTAAAGGCATAGTGCCACCATCTTGAAATTCTTTAAAAAATTTTACAAGCAATTCCTCATTTTCACTCAGTACCAGCCCTGGCAAACTAGGAAGCCAGTTCTGAGTAAGAATTACATTACAGGGACTTATGGTTGATGGAATCATTTCAGCTACTGTACTCATAAATATTTTTTGTTCTGAGAAAATAAAAATAATTCTGCAGGATATACGTTTCACTTTTCCTAATTTGTTTTGTCTTGTTTCACAACAGCGTTTCCAGTTGGACTTGCCCCTTGAAATGTTTCCTACCGTCAGAACGAAGCACCAAAGGAGTTGGGGAGCCCAGCACTCTGGCATTTGTCACTGTGCTGGTCACCACACACGTGTAATTGCCCACGTCAGATGGCTCCACTTTGGCTATGTAGAGGTGGCCTGTCTCTTGAGAGACAAATCTCCGACTATCTTCTTCGACAAATGACGGATATTCATTGAAGATCCAAGCATATGACAGTTCTAGTAAAATTTTTAGAGAAAAGAAATTCCACCATGAAGGAAAACTTTCTACCATATATTTAAAATATCTGAAATCACCTTCATGGAGAGAAACTATTGCATGACATGATGCTGTGTTCATTCTGCATTCTATGGAGGCCACTGTCAACGCACATTCTTGTGGGAGCAATATTATCACTGGCTTCATTATCACTACTCTAGATACTTCCTAACAAGTTTCTCTGGCTTGTCTTGCTCCCTTTTAATTTGTGTCTCCACACTACATGCTCTATGATTTCTCAAAATTATCAATATCATCATGCCACCTCCTGCTATAACACTTTCGGCAATTACTCGGTACTCTTTGGAATAATGAAAAATTGCTTAACTTGAAAATGAGACCATGCATGATTAAGCCCCTACTTATTGCCTTAGAAACTGAGAAGCCTACTACTGTCTCTTGTTTGTGGGTCTTCACTTTATATATGCTGCTCTCAGAGGCTGTACTGTCCTTTTGCTCTGTTCAAGGCTTTCTTCCCCTTTCAATACCCAAAGCTCATTCTGTCGAAATAACTTATAATTATTTTTCAAAGATTGGTTCCAACATCATGAATCACCTACTCAGAGAAGTCTTCCTCATCTCTCATTCTCTGAGTAAGTGCTTCTATACAGAGCAACTCCATGCTGATATTACTTAAATTACTTGTCACTTTTATATAACGATCTATTTACTTATCTGTCCTCCCACCACTTGGTAAACAAAAAGAGATATCAATTTTTATCCTGCTTGCCTTCCTCTTCTAAAATTAGCAAATGGAAAAATCCAAAAACTTCTAACTGTCCTCGATAAATATTTATTGAGTTAATCAAGATAAATTATGTTACTAATGTCTAAATGGAGAAGGCAATAGCACCCCACTCCAGTACTCTTGCCTGGAAAATCCCATGGATGGAGGAGCCTGGTGGGCTGCAGTCCATGGGGTCGCTAAGAGTCAGACACGACTGAGCGACTTCACTTTCACTTTTCACTTTCATGCATTGGAGAAGGAAATGGCAACCCACTCCAGTATTCTTGCCTGGAGAATCCCAGGGATGGGGAACCCTGGTGGGTTGCCGTCTATGGGGTCGCACAGAGTCGGATACGACTGAAGTGACTTAGCAAAATGTCTAAATCAAGTCCAACATTAGAGTTTTCTTCAACTTTGGGAACAACGCAACTAACTCTCCCTAAAGGAACTGTTGTTCTCCTCCTCTGTGGTAATAAGGACTAAATATTATGCTGCTTTGTTCTAGATGCTCATATTTTTCAGAAGCAAGTCCTTATGTAAGTATAGTTATTGTAGTTGGCTTATTTAATTTTTTCTTTCTGTGGCTGTATTTTCTTTTATAATTTAACTAACCTTGTAGCACTGCTTCATACTGTCATGCCTTCCAAAAGTATCTTTAAAGACAAGATGCAATAAAAAATCAATTTTAATGAATAACAAACTCAAAGAAATGTATTTAAGGCATAATTCCAATGGTATAGGGTCTTTCCACTTGTTAGTGAGTGAAGTCGCTCAGTCACGTCCGACTCTTTGCGACCCCATGGACTGTAGCCTACCAGGCTTCTCTGTCCATGGGATTTTCCAGGCAAGAGTACTGGAGTGGGTTGCCATTTCCTTCTCCAGGGGATCTTCCCGACCCAGGGATTGAACCCAGGTCTCCTGCATTGCAAGCAGATGCTTTCCACTTGTTAGAGGGAGACAAATAACAGTGACACAATGTGACTGGGTGAGAGTTACTATGGGTTTCAGAGGAAGGAGAGCTGACATTCTTATAACTGAAGAACAGGTCTTAAAAAAGAGGAGAACATTCTGACATGAAGGGATAAAAGTGCTCCTGAGGGAGGGAAAAGAGCATGTAAAAGGCGAATAGGGTGAAGAGCAAGCAGCTGGTGAAAATGAAAAATGACTGTCTCTCTTCTGCCTTCAAAGAAACTGGGAATGTTGGACGATTCTAAAGCTTAGGAATTCAGTGTCATACTGTGCAGATGTTCAGAAACATTGATTTGTAATCCTGAACTGAGCTTTACATCAGGCTATCATATCAGCAGAGTGTTTCATGAAATTCTACTCAAGTCATGTGATTTGTTTGTTAAATGGTATGAAAACAAAAATATATCTCCAACATCCACTCCACAGTTGGTCTCCTGCTTATCCTGATGGTGCTTTCTCTTGCACTAGTACTAAATAAACCACAGAGCTAAACAATGTTGTAGCCTTCACTAATGGCTCAGTGGGTAAAGAATCCACTGCAATGCAGGAGATCTGGGATCATCCCTGGGTTAGGAAGATCCCCTGGAGAAGGGAATGGCAACCCACTCCAGTATTCATGCCTGGAGAATCCCATGAAGAGAGGAGCCTGGCGGGCTACAATCCAGAGGGGATCAAAGAGTCAGGACATGACATAATGACTAATCAGGGCTTTCTTTGTTTTAAAGAAAGCAAAGCAAAGCAATCTTATTCTGCTTTTTGAAATGTTTTATTCTTGAAATTAATATGATTGTACCTCTCTCTTTAATCCAGGGAGAGTAAAACTACTGCTCCCTAGCAGAACAGGCTGCTTCCAGCTAACGAAGTTCCCCCAGGGTGTTAATGCTGCCATTCCTGCAGGATTCCTCACAAGGGCAACTAAGGCTTGAGGACTCCCCACCAGAATGGCCACGGAGTTTTCAGAACTGTGCTCTGGCATTCTGCCTGCCCAAGTTTTCCTCCCCCTATCTTTGTTCAAAGCTTTCAGAGCTGAATCTCAGTCTCAATTTCCCTTGACCCATTGCTGCTCCCTTCCTCCTTATCCTTCACAGGCACTTTTTTCTGTTTTGTTTGCTTGTTTATGTTTTTTTTTTTTTTTAATGTCTGATTCTCTGATCCCATCTTGTAGTCTGTCTCTTAGGAAACCTGAACTCACACGGTGTTGCTGAAATTGAGCAACACACTATCTTCCTTCATTGAGGGGTATTTAAAAACTGCCTCTCCCATCAGACCTGGAGGAAACATTTCCTTTCATTCACTTTCTTTCAGGCAACTATCCCTCTCCACAACTTCCATTAAGAGAGTCCCGCCCCTCATCCCATAAGCTCTTCAAATTTACAAATTGATCTTTGGTTTATTCTTAGTGGCTCAGCTGGGAAAGAATCTACCTGCAGTGTGGGAGACTGGGTTTGATTCCTGGGTTGGGAAGATCCCCTGGAGAAGGGAAAGGATACCCACTCCAGTATTCTGGCCTGGAGAATTCCAAGGAGAGTATAGTCCATGGGGTTGCAAAGAGTCTGACACAACTGAGTGACATTCTCTCTCACTTTTCCACTTTTATTCTTAATATCTGTCCTCTAGAGAAGTCTAGACAAATCAGTATGCCAGAGTCAGTGTAAGCCTATCTTGATACCTAACTCATGCCCCCTCAAAGAAGAAAAATTTCCACCATTTATGTAATCTTTCTGGGCTTAGTTATTGATTTCTTGTTCAGTCACTAAGCTGTGTCCAATTCTTTGCAACCTCATGGACTGCATAATGCCAGGCTCCTCTGTCCTCCACTGAGTTTGCTCAAATTCATGTCCATCGATGCTATCTAACCATCTCATTCCATGCTGCTCCCTTTTCCATTTGCCTTCAATCTTTCCCAGAATCAGGGTCTGTTCCAATGAGTCAGCTCTTCACATCAGCTGGCCAAAGTATTGGAGTTTCAGCTTTAGCAACAGTCCTTCTAATGAATATTCAGGGTTGATTTCCTTTAGAAATGACTGGTTTGATCTCCCTGCTGTAGAAGGGACTCTCTAGAGTCTTCTCCAGCACCACAGTTTGAAAGCATTGATTCTCTGGCTCTCAGCCTTCTTTATAGTCCAACTCTCACACATGTACATGATTACTAGAAAAACTATAGCTTTGATTATATGGACTTTTGTTGGCAACTGATACCTCAGGTTTTTATATACACTGTCTAACTTTGTCATAGCTTTCCTTCCAAGGAGCAAGTGTCTTTTAATTTCATGGCTGCAGTCAGTGTCCGCAATGATTTTGGAGCACAAGAAAATAAAACATGTCACTGCTTCCACTTTTCTTCTTCTAGTTGCCATGAAGTGATGGGACCAGATGCCATGATCTTAGTTTTCTGAGTGTTGAGTTTTAAGCCAGCTTTTTCACTCTCCTCTTTCAATTTCATCAAGAGGCTCGTTAGCTCCTTATCACTTTCTGCCATTAGAACGGTATCATCTGCATATATATGGTTGTTGATATTTCTCCCAGAAAACTTGATTCCAGCTGTGGTTCATCAAGCCTGGCATTTCACATGATGTACTCTACATATAAGTTAAATAGGCAGGATGACAACATATAGCCGTGATGTACTCCTTTCCCAATTTGGAACCAGTCTGCTGTTCCATGTCCGGTTCTAACTGTTCCTTCTTGACCTGCATGCAGGTTTCTAAGGAGACAGGTAATGTGGTCTGGTACTCCCATCTCTTTAAGAACTTTCCACAGTTTTGTTGTGATCCACACAGTCAAAGGCTTTAGCATGGTCAATGAGGCAAAAGTACATGTTTTTCTGGAATCCTCTTGCTTTTTTGATGATCCAATAGATGTTGGTTCCTCTGCCTCTTTGAAACACAGCTTGTACACTGGAATTTCTTGGTTCACACTCTGCAGAAGCCTAGCTTGAAGGCTTTTGAGTATAACTTTGCCAGCATGTGGAATGAGTGCAATGGTATGGTAGTCTGAACACTCTCTGGCATTGCTTCCTTTGGGATTGGAATGAAAACTGACTTTTTCCCATCCTGTGGCCACTGCTGAGTTTTCCAAATTTTCTTACATACGAGTGCAACAGTTCATGGTTCACATACTGTTCAAGCCTGGTTGGAGAATTTTGAGCATTATTTTGCTAGCATGTGAGATGAGTGTGATTGTGCAGTAGTTGGAGCATTCTTTGGCATTGCTTTTCTTTGGGATTGGAATGAAAACTGACCTTTTCCAGTCCTGTGGCCACTGCTGAATTTTCCAGATTTGCTGGCATATTGAGTGCAGCACATTAACAGCATCATCTTTTAGGGTTTTAAGTTCAGTTGAGTTCAGTTCAGTCGCTCAGTCGTGTCCGACTCTTTGCGACCCCATGAATCGCAGCACGCCAGGCCTCCCTGTTCATTACCATCTCTCGGAGTTCACTTAGACTCACGTCCATCAAGTCGGTGATGCCATCCAGCCGTCTCATCCTCTGTCGTCCCCTTCTCCTCCTGCCCCCAATCCCTCCCAGCATCAGAGACTTTTCCAATAAGTCAACTCTTCGCATGAGGTGGCCAAAGTACTGGAGTTTCAGCTTTAGCATCATTCCTTCCAAAGAAATCCCAGGGTTGATCTCCTTCAGAATGGACTGGTTGGATCTCCTTGCAGTCCAAGGGACTCTCAAGAGTCTTCTCCAACACTAGCCAGCTGGAATTCCATCATCTCCACTAGCTATGTTTGTAGAAATGCTTCCTAAGGCCCACTTGACTTCACACTCCAGGATGTCTGGCTCTAGGTGAGTGATCAAACCATCTTGGTTATCTGGGTCATTAATACCTTTCTTGTATAGTTCTTCAGTGTATTCTTGCCTAGCTTTCTTAATCTCTTTTGCTTCTGTTAGGTCCTTGCAGTTTCTGTCTTTTCTTGTGCCCACCCTTGCATGAAATGTTTCCTTGATATCTCCAATATTCCTGATGAAATTTCTATAGTCTTTCACATTCTATTGCTTTCCTTTGCACTGTTCATTGAAGAAGGCCTTCTTGTCTCTCCTTGCTATTCTCTGGAACTCTGCATTCAGTTGCATATCATTCCCTTTCTCCCTTGCTTTGCACTTCTTTCCTTTTCCTCATCTATTTGTAAAACCTCCTCAGACAAGCACTTCGCCTTCTTGCAGTTCTTTTTCTTTGGGATGGTTGTGGTCACCATCTCCCGTACAATGTTACAAACCTTGGTTCATAGTTCTTCAGGAACTCTGTCTGCCAGATCTAATCCATTGATTCTATTCTTCATCTCTACCACATAATTGTAAGGGATTTGATTTAGGTCATATGTGAATGGCCTAGTGGTTTTCCCTACTTTCTTCAATTGAAGCCTGAATTTTGCAATAAGAAGCTCATGATCTGAGCCACCAGCAGCTCCAGGTCTTGTTTTTTCTGACTGTATAGAGTGCCTCCATCTTTGGCTGCAAAGAACATAATCAATCTGATTTTGGTAGCCTTAAGCCACTGTACAATAACCCACCTATTGGAATATGATGTAACTAGAATAATACAGTGGTTTTCCTCCACTGCTTTCTCCAAAGACATCCTCAGAAAATCAAGAGGGATAAAAAAAATTCTAACAACACAAAATACTAACTCTAAGGTTTTGAGCTGGAATAAGCAGAGGAAATAGGAAAATCAGAAAGAAATACCACTGTGGAGATGGGAAAAAAGGTTGTCCTGAAGAAAGATTTTAGACTCTAGGAAGATAACTTAGAAGCAAATGCCTAACACATGGGCAGAAACCTAGCAAACAAAAGTTTAAAAAGAGAGCCTGGGCTTAATAATGGTAGACAGAATAGTTTACATTCTTTGAGTTTATATACTTTTACTCTAGAACATGTCTACATCCTAAATCTTAAATTCTGATTATGCTAGCTGGTAAAGCAGGAGGGACTTTGAAGATGTTAATGCATTGAAGGGTGTTGTGATGGGACATTTATTTCAGATTATCTGGGTGGGTCCTTATAACAGTGAAGCAGGAGGGTCAGTCATTGAAAGGATGTGTGATGTCAGAGGCAGAAGCTGTAGTCAGAGAAAGCTTACTTCAAGATGCTAAATTGTTGGTTTGAAAATGAAGAAAGGGACCACCAGTCCAGGAATGCAATGACTTCTAGAAGCAGGAAAAGACAAGAAATCAGATTTTTCCCTTGGACCTCTGGAGGGAAAGCACATCTGCCAACATCTTGATTTTTAGTCAAGTGAAACTGGTTTTGGACTTTGGACCTTCAGAACTAAGATAGAAGAAATGTGTTTTAAGCCACTAAATTCATGGTGATTCATTACAGCAGCAATAGGGAAAATAATACAAACAACAAAGGAAATCTGCAGATGTGATCAAGTTGAGACTCTTAGATGGATCTGGAATTATGAAATGTAATCCCAAACATCCTATCAAGCAACATGGGAGACAGGAGTGTCGGAACTGCAACCAGGAAAGCAGAGAACAGAGTGATGGGATTGCTGGCTGAGACCAAGAGCCAACAAACGTGGGTAGCCTTTACGAACTGCAAAAGCAAGTGAACGTAGCCCTTTATTTTAGCCCAGTGAGACCTGTGTTGGACTTGAAGGAGAGAAGAATATAGCACCTCAAAATATGTCTTTTGGCATAAGGATCACTTTAAGTTGGTTATTTTTAAGAAGCAGTACTTAGGTAAAGCTCTGAAAACTGAATAGCAATTATCCTTTTGTAAGAAATGTTTACATTGATAAGGGGAATCTCTCTCTGTGTACCAGGAAGAAAAGGATGACTAAGCTCTAATCAATGTGGAATTTAAGAACTGAAATCTACATAATGGTCTTCATCTTGTTGACCATACTTCCATACTTTTCCTGACCACCTCCCGTAACAGCTGTCCTCCTCCCCAACCACATTTCCTTCTGTCTTTTATCTGGAAATGTTAGTGAAGGTGGTGACTCCGACCATTACAGGGAGTTATTCATTCCTCTTGGGTCTCTTCAATATACATATGAGATATATGCATGTATACTCAGTCGTGTCTGACTTTTTGAAACCTATGGACTGTAGCTCAGCAGGCTCGTCTGTCCATGGAATTTTTTCAGCAAGAATCCTGGAGTGGGGTGCCATTTCCTTCTCCAGGGCATCCTCCCAACCCAGGGATCGAACCTATATCTCCTGCATCTCCTGTATTGGCATGCGGATTCTTTACCACTAGCACCACCTGGGCCATCAATATAGAGTGTGTTTATATATGTTTTATATTCAAATTCTGCTTGCTTTTCTTCTGTTCATTTGTCTCTTATTATGGGTGGGGGGGTGCCTAAGCCAAGAGACTGGAAGGCTGGAAGGAAAATTATTTTTCCTCCTCCACAGGTTTCTGACCTGCAGCATGGTGAGACAATAAATTTGTGACATTTTGAGCTATGAAGTTTGTGATAATTAGTAACAGTGGCAACAGGAAACTAATACAAATGATGATGACGGTTCCAATGAAGTGTTCACTATGTGTTAGGCACACTAAATGCTACAGATACAAATTTCAAAGAAAAGCAAACAACCAGGGACAAAGAGTGGAGAAAGCCTACCTGGCTAATGACTAAGGAAGGATTAGCTTTTACACAATCTGTGTATAAGATCAATACAAGTAGGGAGGGGTAATTCAAAAACAGATATTAAGCTACAATGAAACCACAAGGCAAATGAATTAGTCAGTGTTCTAGATAAAGATTCAGTCCCTCAAAGATTTATGGAAAGAAATCAAACCTATAGTTATGGTGTATACTGTCATGAATGGTACACAGAATTTTCTAGCACCAACCTACCTTTCTTTACAGACTTTCTCATCGAAATGGAACAAAATATAACTTTTATGTCTTAGAGTGAAGAGAAAGAAGATCTGCACTATTTCATTTGTTGCCTGCATGTCTATGTTAAAATATATACGGTGCCACTCTGATTAAAAATGTTAGAAAATTATGCAATTCACTGTATTCTGAAAAAAGAAAAAAAAATACCTGGCATGGCATAATACTCTCAGAGTTTTATTCATCACAGAAACCTGCATTTGCAATAAATGTTAATTGCATACTGCAAAGTAAAATGTATATCAAATCAGCATTCTTTGGAGACTTTTCAACATCATTTTATGCATGATGATAAATACAAAGCCATAATAAAAATGATAATTTTATATACTCAAACAAGCTAGGCTTTATGAAACCTTTCCCAACCTCTTGTGTAAATCACAAGCACATTATGCCAAAACTTCTTGGCTGCTGGGCTTTCTATTAACAATGTTACATGAATATTGGGAATGAGAAATATTTATTAGAGAACAAAGAGGTTTTACCAATCAAAGCCATAAATTAACAAAATGCAGTACTGAACCTCAGCTTTCTAAAAAGTAATACTTGATGAATGACATCATTCCTCCAATCACATGCCTTCCTGAGTCACTTAAGTGTAAGGCCAGTCAACTTAACATGAAATATGTCACCTCAGTGTTTACCTGGAGATACATTAATACACATATTACTGACATTGAAGGGTCTATTTCAGGTTCCATTATAAAATTCTATTATGAGAGATATCCAATCCTTTGTATAGGCATTTTCTAGAAGAAATTCTGTCAAACAGAATTGCAGTTGAGCAAATCTGTGCAAGTAACTTAGGCAATTTTCTGTGGTGCCAAGTGGAAAGTGTGACCTACTTTAAAATAAGACATTTAAAAGGGTCTGAGAGCTTGCTTGATGTCACTCAAGATTTTTAACACTGATTCATACAGTTGAGAAGGAAATTTTGCTAGTTTACACATGACACCACAATGACTGAGGATCTAGAACAAATAACATATATAAAAATCTAAAGCAATGGTAGACAATTGAAAATTTGAGTTTCAAAGAAGGATTGAGGATTAGGATAGAAAAGTCTGCACCTTGAAGCAGAAGGCATCTATGGCCACTTCTAACATTTCAATGTCTTGTCTTTCAAAAGTTGTTTTGTAATATCTTTTGGTGACAATATTACTTATACAGGTTTCCAGTCCATTCTGATTTACGGGCTTACAGGCTTGGCTTGAGAAGGTCCTAGGATTAGAACAATGATCAGGGAGGGAAAACACTAAAGGTGTTTCTTTCCTCCTCTCATACCAGGTGGCCACAGGTCAGCAAGGAACAGCTAGGAGGTCAAGCCCAGACTGCTACCTGCTTTGTACACTATATCTTTTGGAACATACTCACAGCTGTTCAATCGTTATTGTCTAAGGCCACTTGCAGGCTGTAAGAGCAGAGTGAGTAGCTGACACAAAGACTATATGGCTCGTGAAGCTTCAAAGATTTATCTGATCTTTTTTTTTTTTAATTTGTTGACTCTTGTTTTAGGTTAATATTATCTCTAGACCAAACTTACGAGTTTGATGACCTCTTAGTGGTCTTATTTATTTTTACTCCTCCCTTCTTTATAGGGCTGTCATGTTGTTCTTTAGTGGAAAAAAAAAAAATCACAGAGCTCATGCTAGCCTGTAGCCCCCTGGACTTCACATTTCTTTGTTTCTCTCTCTTACTTTGGTCAGTACCATGAAGAAGCATATACCAGCCATTCCATTGTGTAATTACTTCCAAGGAATAATGTAGTTCTGTGACCACTACTTTTGACTCTACTATTTTCTTTTAGGAACGGGGAGTATTTTCAGTGGGTACCTGCATCTTCCATCACATTCTGACTTGACTAGGCACTGCCATCCTTGTCTTCATTTTTATTGCTTCTGCTAGGGAAGAAGCTCATCTCCTAACAAATGCCTTCTGGGTATCATGGCTGCTAAAATTGATTTGGCGACAAAGTGACACTCTTTCCTCCATATTTGTTGAGGCAGAAATGTGCACTGCCCTCTCTAGAGGCTATTTTTAAATTTTTGTTTCTACATACATGTGTGTGCCTTGGAGCTCAGTGGCGGCTGGCTCTTTGTGACCCTGTGGACTTCAGTCCTTCAGGCTCCTCTGTCCATAGAATTCACCAGACAAGAAAACTGGAGTGGGTGGTCATTCTCTTCTCCAGAGGTTTTTCCTGACCCAGGGAATGAACTTGGGTCTCCTGCACTGTAGGCAGATTCTTTGTTATCTGAGCCACCAGGGAAGCCCACTTCTATATATGCATTCTTCCTTTTTCTCAAGAACATTTATTTATTTATTTTTCCAATGAACCTCCTCTCTCTCATCCTTAGTTCAAGTTAATGTTGGTGAGACTGTCTCCTTGCTACAAGGCAATCTCAAGAGATAATACAAGTGGGAGTCAACTGCAGTGACATTCAATACTTAATGTCCAGAAATGATTTGGGGTAAAAGAGGAGACAGATTTAGAGATGGATTTGCAAAAACACTGGCAAGGCATTTACTGAAATAGTTCCTTTGCAAGAGTGCTAAAGAAAAAGAATATTGCTACAGAAAGTGGTTCAGACTTTCATAGAAAATGAGATCTAACAAGGACGGGATGGAGTCATCATGATGCTTTATGAGGATATGACAAGACTTCTCATGCCAGAGACCCAATCAGCAGTGACTCATCCCCCAGCTTGTATGAGAACTGCTGGTATTACAATGACAATCAGGAAGAGAGCCACAAAATGGTAGCTAGAAGTTAAGGAAAAAGAGACTTTGGGGAATATAATTCATTTCTTCTTGACTTCCTCATCTTTATTATAAAAATGTACCTTTTCGAAGAGTTTAGATACTCTGAAAATGTTAAAAAGTGATTTTATGATTAGCTCAAATGCTATGACATGAAAGTTTCATTGTCATTACTTGCTTGTGCATGCTAAAAGAAAATGCTTTGTAGCAAACACATTTTTGTACACTGCTACACTTGATATGGGCTTCCCAGGTGGTGCTAGGGGTAAAAACCCCTGCTGCCAATGCAGGAGACATTAGAGACAAGATTCAAAGCCTAGGTCGGGAAGATCCCCTGGAGGAGGGCATGGCAACCCACTCCAGTGTTCTCGCCTGGAGACTACCACGACAGAGGAGCCTGGTGGGCTACAGTCCATGGGGTCAAAAGGAGTCAGGCACAACTGAAGCAAATTAGCACGTGCACACACACACATGCTTGCTATATTGTGCATTTGGTGCACAGATCTTAAATATATGCCATACCCTTTAGCCCAGGTTTGCACTTGCTTCATCACTTACACTGAATAATGGATATTTTTAATGACTTCAGTGACAGTAAATAACATTTTCTTTTTAAGTGCAGCCCAAGAGAAGGTAAAGAGTCCTACAGCTCATGGGAGTGCTAATTGGAGCCAATTATAATTTGATTGACCTGCCTTGCTTATTAAAATGATATGCAAAATTTACACTGTCTTTGCAAAATGGAAATTGTCTTTAGTACAAGCTATCTATGGGAAGGCTGCCTTTTAATGAATCTAAAGGTGGTGCTTTGGGGCTGTAATTCCCACATCAAACCTCAGAAGCTAATTCCAGACAGGGATTTCACAGGGTTGCAAATGATACAAAAGAAGTCTATGGAGGAGGAAAATGTGCAATAAAATAAATGAAATAATTAAGGGCTAGTTAACAAAAGAGCAGCATCACAATAACTCTGTCCATTCCTCATCAAGTCATTTTCTTTTATGAAAATTAAAATGATTTTCTTAAGGAATGTGTTGAGGACTTGATATTTCTCTTCTTACCATGTAGGTGATTTTTTTTAAAGCAGAATAAATGTTCATTTTCACTGGTAAATAGAAATCAGGTTATTAGTAGGAGATGAAGTCATCCTGCCAAATCACAAGGGTCTTCATACAGAAGACAATAAATGAGTTCTTAGGAAGGTAAAGACGTTAATGTTTCTCTCTCTCTCACACACAAACACAGTACTACTACTTACCATTAGTAACATATCAAACTGTTCATCAAAATAGGGTGAATACCATTTAAAAAAACTTATTTTAAAATGGATCTTCACCTTTCCTGGTCTAGCTTTTCTGAATGACAGATTTTAAAAAGTGGTAGCTCCCTGATAAATTATACTACTAAAATAGTTCTAAGTCTTCTCATTAAAAAAATAAATCAAATGAAAATCAAATGAATCCAAATCAAATAAATATTTGATTACGCCAGGATGTGCAATTATGCCTGAATAAGTGAAATAAACATGATAACAAAAAAAAACAAGACCCAAAGAAATCAATCACCAAAAGTAATTCCCTTCCTTCAAATCTGCAGGGCTCTATAAATGCCAATTTCTGTAGGCACTAAAGGATATGCTCTGGAGATTTCATAGGAGCCTCAGGTTCAAGTCAAATATAGATAGAAGTTTGCAGGCTTTCAGAAAAGTGATAGATCACAGAGTCAGAAAAATAGCTTTTAGACCACCTCACATTTCCCTGCCTCCTATTCTCCCTAACACATGTATAAAAGCATACATCACTTTATTGAGTTTCACTTTATTTTGCTTTGCAGATACCCTATTATTTTCCAAACTGAGAGTCTGCAGCAACCCTGTGTTACATGAGTCTATTGGGGCTATTTTTCCAACAGCATTTCCTCACATTCTGTCTCTGTGTCACATTTTGGTAACTCTTGAAATCAATATTTTAAACTTTTCATTATTATTATATTTATTATGGGGAACTGTGATCACTGACCTCTCATATTACTGCTGTAAATGTTCAGAGCATCCACTTAAGACAGCAGATTGCTGGGGGCCAGGAAAGGCTACCCAAAATATGACTCAGTGGTATATTGATTATTTTGAATTAAAAGTTACTCAAATGGCCAAGGCAGGAGATACACTGTGACCCTTGTTTCTGTCTCTCTGAACGAAAGAAAGAAATGTCTCCTGGGAAAGATGTGCTCCCTATGTCTGGAGGTAGAAGGACATCCTTATCACCACAGATAGGAATCTGGGGCCAAGAAGCTCATATAAACAAACCTTGTTATTTCCTTATTTTACTACCGAGAGTCCATACTTTGTTTAAATTCTTCACTTATTAAGAACCCAAAGCTTCAGTTTCTTTGTCCTGTCAAATCTTCACAAATGTACTGTTTCTTTTTATAAAAATATAACAGCGGCCTGTTGGGCCACTTCTGAATTCACTTTCTGTGCACATGAATTAAAATGTGTTTCTTTTTCTCTGGTTAATCTATCTTGTGCCAATTTAATTATCAGTCAAGCCACAAGAGGGCTTCCCAGGTGTCTCAGCAGTAAAGAATCTGCCTGTCAACGCAGGACATGAGGGTTCAATACCTGGCTCGGGAAGATTCCCTGGAGAAGGAAATGGCAAGTCGCTACAGTGTTCTTGCCTGGAGAATTCCATGTACAGAGGAGTCTGGCAGGCTCCAGTCCATTGAGTCACTGAGAGTCAGACAAGACGGAGCAACTAACACACACACACAGTAACAAGGAAGGCTTGTGGAAAGCTGAGACAGGCAGAAAGCGAGGCTTCTTGTGCCAGTTAGGAAGTTGTGAAGGCAAAGGAGAGGTTCTTGAAGGAAATTACAAGTGACACTTCCCTGAAGACATGGATTATTAAAAAAAAAAAAAGCCCAACAGCCTACTTGCTGATATGGAGAAAGCTTTTGTGGTCTAGATAGAAGATCAACCAGCCACAACATTCCTTTAAGCCAAAGCCTAACCAAGAGCAAGGCCCTAACTTCTTTTCTTTCCAAGAAGGCTGAGTGAAGTAGGAAGATGCAGAAAGAAAAGCTGGAAGCTAAAAGAGCTTGTTTCATGAGATTTAAGGAAAGAACTCATCTCCAAAACATAAAAGCACAAGATGAAGCTGCAAGGACTGATGTGGAAGCTGCAGCAAGTTATCCAGGGGATCTAACTAAGATAATAATTGAAACTGCCTACACTAAACAACAGGTTTTCACTGTAGGTGAAACAGCTTTATGTTAGAAGAAGATGCCATCTAAGACTTTGATAGTTAGAGAGAAGTCAATGCCCAGCTTCAAATCTTCAAAGGATAGGCTGACTCTGTTGTTGGGGATTAATGCAGCTGATGACTTTAGGTTGAAGCCAATAATCGTTGATGATTCTGAAAATCTTATAGTCCTTAAGAATTATGCTCCATCTACTATGTCTGTGCTCTATAAATGGAACAACAAAGCACATCTATTGACAACAGGGTTGACAATACTTTAATACTTTCTGAGACCTACTGCTGAGAAACAAAGACTCCTTTCAAAATATTACTGCTCCTTAACAAGACACCCAAGAACTCTGATGGAGATGTATGAGAGTCTTGCTGTTTCCATGCCTGTCCATGGAAATACAATGTCCATTCTGCAGCCCACGGATCAAGGAGTAATTTCAAATTTCAAGACATATTATTTCAGAAATACATTCTGTAAGGCTACAGCTGTCATAGTGATTCTTCTGACAGATCTGGGCAAAGTCAATTGAAAATCTTCTGGAAAGAATTCACCATTTTAGATGTCATTACGAACATTTATGATTCCGGAAAAGAGGTCAAAATATCAACACAAACAGGAATTTGGAAGAAGTGAATTCCTACCTTCATGAATGACTTTGAGGGTTTAAGACTTCAGTAAAGGAAGTAATTGCAGATGTGGTAGAAACAGTAAGAGAACTAGAATTAGAAGTGGGGCTTGAAGATGTGACTGAGTTGCTGCAATCTCATGATAAAACTTTAACAAATGAAGAGTTGCTTCTTATGGCCAAGCAAAGAAAGTCATTTCTTGAAACAAAACCTGCTCATGGTAAAGAAGCTGTAAAGTTTGTTAAAACAACAATAAAAGATTTAGAATATTACATACTTTAATATGTAATATTTGAGAAATTTGCCTTTTCAGAAGATTTCACAAGGTTCTCTAATCCTGAAGGTTCTTCTGTGGGTAAAATGCTATCAAACAGTACTGCATGCTACAAAAAAATCATCCTCAAAAGGAAGAGCCAATTGATGAGGCAAACTTCATTGTTGTCTTATTTTAAGAAATTGCTGCAGTCATCCCAGCCTCCACCAACCACCACCCTGATCAGTCAGGAGCCATCAACATCAAGGCAAGTCCTTCACCAGCCAAAAGACTGCAACTCCCTAAAGCCCTATAGATTGGTTAGAATTTTTTAGCAATAAGGTGTTTATTTATTTACTTATTTTTGGCCACACCGCTCAGCTCGCGGGATCTTAGCTCAGCAACCAGGGACTAAACCTGAGTCCACGGAACGAAAGCCCCAGGTTGTAACCACTGGACCACTAGGGAACTCCCAGCAATAATTTTTAATTAAGGTTAAAACATTTCAAAAAATAAAGTTATTTCACACTCAATAAACTACTGTGTAGCTTAAATGAATCTTTTATACGTACTGGAAAGACAAAAAAATCATGTGATTCACCTTACTGCAGTATTTGCTTATTGTTGTGGTCTGAACTGAACCTGCAAGTATCTCTGAAGTCTGCTGTTAGTGGTACTACTGACAATTGTTTCCAAAACGTAGTAAATTTTATGTTTACTATTTTAATTAATTTCTTTCCTTTTACTTTTTCAAACAAGAAACAATTATAATAAAAGCTTTAAGAGCAACTGACTCTTTTTTGGGGGCTCAATATATTTAACTGAAACAATACAAAAAAAGCAAAACAAAACCACCACCTGCTCACTTTTTCAAACATTTCATTGCAAAATGTTTCTAATAAAGGAGAGAGGTTTCCTTTTGAAAAGGAACAGCAGCAATCATGTAAGCTATTCTTCAGCTGATATGATGAAAAATTTTTTTTTTGTTTGTTTGCTTGTTTGTTTCCAAGAAGCAAATATGCAGATCTACAGTATAAGAGTATTAGATCTGGCCTTGATTAAAGTCAAGAATAAATATATCTATAAATTTTAATCTGTTTGACATTAATGTTCACTGATCCTCTTTCACTGAGAAGGATACCGAGCTTCATTCCTTCAACTTCTAATTCAATATTATGTCTTCTATTTATTTCCCTAACAATATTACATTTTTATTTTCAGAATAAATTCATATTAAACAAGTTGTCCTGCTGATTTACCCTGCATTCTTTGATTCTTTTCCTTTCACATTACCTGAGGTGATATAAAGATTTCTTCTGTCAATTATTTTTTCTGCAGTTAATACTCCATTATAAGCAAGAGTAACACATTTGTTTTAGTTACCCTGTAGGACTCTAGTCCTCTGCTTCTAGACAGGTTTGCTGTCTTTTTAGAGACCATTTGTTTAAGGCTCTGGGAATTATTGAAACAGCTTATATTTGTTTTATACCACATTTTATTTTAACAACATATCTTCTGGGAAATTTATAAGAATGGTTATTTCTCTCACTCCTTTATTGTATTAATTCAATTAGTTGACCTTCAGCTGGCATGCAATGAAGGACTTTCCTAGCTTCCAATGTGAATGTGTTAAATCAGAGAATATTTAACATGCCATGTTTTGGATCAGAGCTATATTTTATTTCTGTTGCTCACAGACAGTTAAATTACCTGGGCTCCAATAAAAAAATAAATTTTATCTCTTCCCTTTAGAAAAAGATTTTTGAATTCCAGTCAGAATTCTCTTTTTGCACCACTTGTTCACAGGGAACATGTAAGAAGGCAAGATCTTAACACTGAGGATTCAGTCATCAACTCCTAGGAGTTAGATGACTCACAACGGTAACAGTTGCACAGGATGGAAACTGTTCTGTCTTTTCTCCAAATTTCCTTTCAGCTTCATACAAGAAGATACAAAGGGAAGCTTTTCTACTGCTTAGCAAGGAGAAGGAGTAAATATAACATGGATAATGGAAACGAAGAGAGCTTGAAATACTGTTTAAGGATGACACAAATTTTGACCAAGCTATGTCTGATTGTGAAACGAACCTGAAATAAGCTTTGACAGTGTGAGGCATCTTTGGAAGAAAGAAGGATTTCTGCACTGGAGTCATGGGATTTGGGGTTTACACCTGGGTTTCTCTCATTCTAGGTATGTGCCTTTGGTAAATTCACTATAAATATCTGGCCTGGTTTTACCCCTTACATGAAAAATGAGAGGGTTGCCTAAGTTTGCCCTGAATGCCAACCTGTAGGTTTTATGATATTGCTCTGGTTGCTAACCTATAGGATATGGGTTCTTTGGGACTTGTGGAATTGCCATAAGACTAGAAAATCCATATGCATCATTATGATGGAGAGACTGGACACATGATGTACTACAAAATATATAAAAAGGTTTTGCTATTTAAAATGTGAGTTATACTGTAATTAACAAAACTATACATTCAACTAAAAAGTGTTACTGAAGTCATTGTGACTTTGGGGGATCATGCATTTTCTCTCTCGGAAATACAAAAAGTAATAAAATCATCTGAGTATTTACTTTGAACCCGATACTAATGTTAGCAAATTAAGCATATTATGTTATTTAATTCCCACAAAAGTCTATAAGGCAAGACTACATACTTTTTACACAGACTTGATAACTAAGACAATGAAGGATGTTCCAAGTAATAAATAGTGTTAGAAGGATTTGAATCCATGCAACATGGAATGGCCTGGAGAAGGGAATGGCAACCCACTCCAGTATTCTTGTCTGGAGAATCCCTTGGGCAGAGGAGCCTGGTGGGCTACAGTCAGTCCATGGGGTCACAAAGAGTGGGACACAACTGAAGTGACTTAGCACCCAGCACCCAATGTGAAGCAGGGGCTTCCCTGGTGGCTCAGATGGTAAAGAATCCACCTGCAATGCGGGAGACCAGGGATCGATCCCTGGGTTGGGAAGATCCCCTGGAGGAGGGCATGGCAACCCACTCCAGTAAACTTTCCTGGAGAATCCCCATGGACAGAGGAGCCTGGTGGGCTATAGTCCAGAGTATTGCAAAGAGTCGGACACGACTGAGTGACTAAGCACAGCACAATGTGGAACAGTCGATCCCATGATATAAAATTTTCACAGTTAAGATGAATCCATAAATTCAAAAGGGTTGAGGATTATTTGTGTTTCAGATTCTCTTTTATCCTTTAAATATCCTCTGTTATAAGTTTTATCTCAACAAAAGACAATCTAGGGCAGAGGTTAAAAACAAAAGTTACTGGTCAATTAAACCATAAACCATGACTAGAGTCCACCCCTCTGTCCCTATAGCTACGTAACCTAGGGCAAGGCTTTTTTCTTCTCAATGCCTCAGTTTCCTTATTTGTAATATAGAGATATCCCATAGGTTTGGTGTTTGGATTAATTAAGAAAACACAGAGTATTTACAGTCATGCATGATAATTAGTGAAGGTTCAGTGAACGTCTGTGTTTATTGTTTTTGTTGTTTTCCTCTTGTTTGATTGTCCTCTGTGGGGAATCCTACAAAGAAGCTAAATATGCAAATTGCAGATTTTGTGGAGGAAACAAGAAGGCAGGACGGCACAGCTCAGAGACTGCAATGAATCAGCCCATCCAAATTCAAAGAGTAAAGATATAATTTTCACTGGCAGATCTAGGGAGCAGACCAAATCAACTGGAGGAGCTTAAGATGCTGGTAGCAGACGTCAAGCTCTAAGATGATGGTGTGCATTAAGATACTTGACTCCTGTAACCAGCTAGGTTGAGTGGTGGGAGTTGCTTTTGATGGTGTTTTGATGCACTTTAAGGAGACATTGAGATATGTACTTCTGGATATTTAACTACAATCACATGTGAAAAACAGAACAAGACCTTGGTAATAAACTTTTCCCAAACAAAAGAACTGACAGAACTGGACAGAGCAGATTAAAATCATTATACAGCACAACCAAGATTACAGTTTACTCTTGAGAGAGAGAAAGAGAGATTCTGAGATGGTCCACACTCTGTCTGTGGAGTGCTAAGCCACTTCAGTCATGTCTGACTCTATGCAAACCTATAGACTGCAGCCCACCAGGCTCCTCTGTCCAGGGGATTCTCCAGGCAAGGATACTGGAGTGGGTTGCAACGCCCTCCTTCAGGGGATCTTCCCAACCCAGGGATTGAACCTGCATCTCTTATGTCCTCTGCATTGGCAGATGTGTTCTTTACCACAAGGGCCACCTGGGAAGCCACTCTTAAGAGAAAATACAAGCTAAGCTAAGTATTCTGAAAAAAATCAACTGGTCTCACTTTAAAAGAAAGGTAATAGGAATGAACATTGACTCTGAGAAATAGGCACAATGCAAGCAAGACAAAATGCAGCATCCTTTTTGTACAATTAATCAGATGAACTAAGTATGCCACAAAAGCAGGGATTCACAGTATAGATGGTGCCAAGTGAGCTGGGGAGTGGGCACCCTGCTCTGCTCAGCACTGAGAGCTAGCAATGATTTGCAGTTCTATTTCTAAGTTGCTCTTGGAGTTACTTCCAAACGGGAATAATCATTTCTAAATGTCAGCTGACTGTCTGTTATCTTAAGTCATAGAAATATCTCCTCACATCTCTATGAGGATACTGAGAGAGGCTTTGCCTTTAAAATCAGAAGGGCTGTTCATTAAAAGCTCACGTGTGTGCTATTGTTTTGGGAGGCATACAGATATTAAATGGAACAGAGAACAGATCCCCATCCCACTCAACTGGTGAACCTTAATGATGGCATAATGACACAGGTAGGAAAAGAAACTTAATTTATATTTAACATTCTAATATCACAGACATAAAATGAGATCCCAGTAATTAAGAATGCTCTCTACTATTCTTTAGTTGATGAATTCCTACCCTGGGGTTAAGGGGAGAAAGTTTAAAGGCAGATGATCAGCCCAAATTAGCTCTCCTGACTGATGGCTAAGTCAGGATGGTTTATTCTAGGCTCTCTGAATAGCCAGACAATAGCCCATTCGAGTGCCAGGGTGATTTCTGATAAAAACTATATCACTGAAGTAAAATTAGCCAAGTGTTTCTCAAAAGGTAGGCACCCAATGGATAGTGCCTTTATGCTAATATGGACAAATTTTAAAAGCAACATGAATTTAAATAAAATTCTACATTGTAAACATTTATGAAAATTTAATGTGCCAGAAAGGTAAGTATTTAAAGCCTCTTAGAATTATTAATTATATAATATTATGATCACATATATTCAAATTGAGTGGCTATAAAGTCACTAACTTTTGGTAAGTATCTTAAATATGACTCAAAAATTAGTATCAGAAAAATTCTAGCATACGAATGCTCAGAGATGTTTCATAATTGTTTAAAAGAAAAAAAGAAACAAAGAAAAATAGAAAATAGCTTTTAAAACCCAGCAACAATTTATCTTTATTAAAAACTTTCCTACCCCACAAAAAAAGGTTTTCAAATAAATCCTAATTTCCTAATTATCACATTTAACAAGTTTTTTCCTTTAAAGTTGTATTGTAAGGGGAAGCTAAAATAGTCTTTGGATATACAACATAGGTTACCCATTTTTCTTCAACAGTACATCTCACAAAATTGCCTACAGGCACACAGACAAGAGAAAATTGACTGGCCTTTATAACCTTAACAAAGAAGGCACTCTTGTAGGCCACTTGGCAGAAAGTCCTGGATAAAAATCAAGGAAATCAAATTTTATAAGGATTTATCCTTATACTTACTTCAGAGAAAAGATGGCTAGTCCATTAGACCCTCTTCTTTTTTTTTTTCTTTTTCTTCTCTTAGGTTAGTTTCCAAGTTTTAATTTGATCACTGAAGCTAATTCTCACAATTTTCCATATTAAAGATCAATATATATACTCCTGCCATTTTTCCTAAACAACTGATTAATTTTTCAGTTTGGATTTAGTCTGTGAACATGAAGCAAGTGACTTTCTATGCAAGTTATTGTTAGAAGAAATTAAGGCATACAAAATATAATTTTAACTATTGAGCCTTATCTTTCAACTATTGTATGTTCAAATAGATAATTTATAGACAAACCTATGGAATCAGACATATTTACAGAAAGACTAAATTAAGTTACCCTCATATTGTCACTGAATCAACAGGTTGGATTAATTTGGGAAATCAACATGCTGCTTAATAAGGAGTTTATGAGTTAAATGAGAAGAAACAGGTATCCCCTTTTCTTATGGGAAGAATATTTCTGACTCTTATAGTCTATTTAAAAAAATACTTCTTAGGACTTCCCTGGTGGTCCAGTGGCTAAGACTCCATGTTCCCAGTGCAGGACACCCAGGTTCTATCCCTGGTTAGAGAACTAGATCCTGCATGCCACAACTAAGACCTGATGCAGCCAAATAAACAAATATTAAAAAAAAGAACCCCAAACCAAAAAAAATCCCAGTTCTCACAAACATTATAAAAACTCACATAAGGACCATGACATTATTTTTGTGCTGGTTGCTATGGTTTGAGAAGTATTATATAAATGAGAAGTGAATCTTATCATTTTAATCCCATTTTACAGAGAGGAGTATTGAGGTCCCCAAATTAAATGAGTTCTCATACATAGTATGGGTCTAAAGTAAACTTGAACCCAGTCTGGTCCCCGAGACCCTGCTCTTAAAATCTAAGCTGCTCCATATCCACTAGTTCAGGCTTGCCATCATTATCCGTTCTCCCTCTTTAATCCAAGCTCTGTTCCATATGCCAAAGATAAAAGAGAAAATGAAGGCCTAAAAGTTAGATTCCAAGCCTAACGACTTGGAAGGAAACCTTATTATTCTCTCTGAAATAAATAATGAACTCCTGGAAGATGTAATTAAGATTCTGGGGAACAAGCATGATAATGACTTGTAGGAGTCAACATATACCCTTGCCTTTCTTCACATCTCTTCTTTTGAATTGATCCCCAATTCACATGTCTCCCTCACCTCTCACTGTAGCTAAACGGTACTGAGAATCACATTCAATGGTCTTCAAAAAGTACTCTGTGAAGTACTCAAAACAAAATTCTCATTTATTAGCCTGGCGATCTCATTAAGGAGCATTACTCCGGCTGTCAACTTAAGAGCTCTAACAGGGCTGGATTTCCAGATCCTGAAGTATTTGACCGGGGTGGGACAGGGGCCGAGAATGCCAGCTTTTGTCAAAGTGTTTGACTAAATAGAAGAAAAATGTTAAACAACCCTAACAGCGTGCCGTTTTATACTTTATCTCTCTGCTGAGAGTCTGCTCTTTTTAGAGAAAGGGCCATTTCATGACAGAATAATTGGTTCTGATTCCATAGTTTTCTATGTCAATGTTCTTTCTTCCATGAAGCCTCAGACAGCTCTAAGCTCCTTTGGGGAGGAAAAAAATCAGGATACAGACTCAACCCATTTAGAAGCTCCAGCCTAGTTGGAAAATCAGGCACTGGAAACAGAGCAGAACTCACAGAAGACGAGTCCTTCCTCTGAGAATTGCACAAGGTCACTGTATTCTGGGGCTTCCCTGGTGGCTTAGACGGTAAATAATCTGCCCGCAGTGCAGGAGACCTGGGTTGATCCCTGGGTTCGGGAGATCCTCTGGAGGAGGGCATGGCAACCCACTCCAATATTCTTGCCTGGAGAATCCCAGGGATATAGGAGCCTGCAGGCTACAGTCTTTGGGGTCGCAAACAGTTGGACAGGACTGAGCGGCTAAGCACAGCACTGTATTTGTGCCTAGAGAATTTCATGGACAGGGGAGCCTGGCAGGCTATGGTCCATAGGGTCGCAAAGAGCTGACATGACCGAAGCGACTGAGCACGGTCATCACTGTCTTGATCTGACCAGCCGCCGCCTACCAGGCGACCTGGGCCGGCCTGATGGGCTCCTAGCGCACGGTATCCACCTGCTCACCTGTTCTTCAGGTCCCCGCTTAACACTTCCAGACGTCTTCCCGACACAAATTACCCCACTGTAAAGTTGGTAATGGGCTAACAATAAAAGTCAGAATTTAGTAGTGTTCAGACAAATGGGTAAACATAACTGAGCAATCAGAGATATGATACACATGCTAATTCAGGTGAACAAGTAGGATTATAAAGGCATCCTGCGCTCCGAAAGCATTTCCTCTCACATTTATTAGTTTCTCTGCCACAACGCTATTTATTAAAGTATAATAAGAGCCCATTCGTGGTCATGAATTACCGGAGATGGGTCTTACCAGAGGAATTAAACACGTAACAGCCTGTGATATGAATGAAGGTGTTTTAATAACTTTGGGTTTGGCAGCCCAATAAAACATTATGATCATCTTGGGATTTACACTGAAGTTAGCAGTCCTGCTTAATGGAAACAGGCTGCACGCGAATAATCTATGCTCGCCTAACTACATGTTTCCCCCTTAAGGTGATATGGGTTCAGATTAAAGAACATACGGAGGCATATCATATCACGGGCATAAAATTGCAAAGAATGTGGATGTTTCTATAAACAGTAAATATTTGTTTCCTCGGTTAGGAGGCAGTTTTAAGTAGTGCTCAAGAGTATCAACTCTGACTCTGTTGCTCATCAACTACCTCTGAGCTTCCATGCCCAACTGTGAAATTAAGAAAATAATACCCTGACCTTTATGAGGTTGTTGTGAAGATTAAATAACGTACTTCAGTGGTTCAAATTAAATGCTCAATAAACTTTAGCTATTAGTCTATTTTTTTTTTGTATTATTATTTTGCACTCTCCTACTTAGGTCTCCCACACTGGAGGCAGACGCTTTAACCTCTGAGCCACCAGGGAAGCCCATTGGTAAGAACAGAACCCTCTAATTTTAATAAGAATTGTTATGTGACTTTACTCATGTAATTAGAGATGGGATGTGGAATGACAGAGAGGAGATGAGAAAGAATGGAAAAAAGGGATGAAGACAAAGTAAGAGGAAGGGGAATTAAGGAAGGACCGAGGGGAGAAAAAAATGACAGCGTCTGTATCAGGATCCAGTAATGTGGAATATTTAATTCAGGAGACATTAATTAGAAAGCATTACTCCAATGGAAAGGGCTGTGCTTAGGCAAAGCAGCGTTGCTGGTGAAGAGAATGAGAGGTGACCAGGTGAGGGTAGAAGGCCCATAGCTCTGCTTGTCCTACTGACACTTTGTCCTTTCTCATCCTTTCTTTCTTTCCTTCCTTGTTTTACTCCTTTCTTTTTCCTACTTCTCCCATACCCTCCATCCTTTCCACACTCTTCTCTCCTTCCTTCTTTCCTCCCATTCACCCAACAAACATTTATTCAGGCATCATTAAACCTTCAGAACATTATAAAAATACACGTTACATAAACCTCAGTAACAAAAGCGGAAAGATTAGGTATCGGGTAGAGAGGATTTGCAAAGTCCACGAAGACAGAGAAATTCAGTGGCAACAGAAGTGTGAGTGTATGGTGACTAACAAGTTAGAGGAATACTCTGCTCTTAGGGAGCCTGTATTTTCTAGCAGACACAAAAGTCTGTATCAGAATACCATTTGATGAGAGCTACTACGAAGAAAGTGTCAGAAGGTAAGAGAGAGAGAACTCACAGGGTGCAGGGTGGTCAGGAACAGGGTTTACTTCCGTAATGTTTGAACTGAGGTTTAGCATTCACCTACAGAGTGCAGCATTCTAAATCACAGCAGGGTGCATTTTATATCTATATATATCTGCGCCACCATCACCAAGATCAAAGTCCAGAACATGTCCAGAGATTTGGTTCACGTGTTTTTGTTTTTCATAAATGATATTAATAGCATGCTATATATCTCTCTTCTTTTTTTTTTCACCAGGCACTATTTTAAGACCTCTCTCTACTACACTATTTACCTATGTTTTCTAACTTCTGTACATACTCCGTGATGTGCATCAAACATACTTCTACTCGTCCTCTAACCTGGTAACAGGTCTAAGGTTGCTTCCAACATTCCGGCCATCTAAAGAACACGGAAAGAGACGTCCTCAAACATTAACACTTACTGAGCTATATGAATTTTTTAAAGAAAAATCATGAGTAGAAGCAGTAAGTCACCATCTGAATCTATAGGAAGAATAATTTGATCAATGCCAGACTACTTTCCAGAACACATACCACTCTGCACTCCACCAGCACCGCACATTTGACTGTTGATTTGCATATTTACATCCCCTGACATCTCAGAATTTAGAAAATTTTTCACATAACTCTAAAGCCTCTGAATTTCCTTCCTTAAACTCATGACTCCTTTCCTGGGGTACATTTTTCAAAGTGTGTGGCTGTCCCCTTCTTGATGATTTGTAAGAAGAGTATTATTGGGGAAATACAAGCTGAGATGTGATTAACACAGAGGAGCAGACCTGAAAAGATAGGGGAGGAGCAGGCGGAGGACAATGGCCCTCAGGCAGGACGGAGGCCCCTTGTGTAGAGGAACAGGGAAGTTCACCAGTGTGGCTCAAACACAGTGGGAGTGGGTTGGGAACAGGGGGAAGGAAAGCAGATGAGGTCAGAGGTGGAGAAAGGGCTGGAAATAGCCACATGATTCAAAATCTGCCAGACAGAGCAGTTTTCCTCTTCCACTTGCAGAATTTTTAATGTTGAACCTAACCTTTTAGTTGCCATCAATGAATGGGAATATGGCAAGCACAACTGAAGCTGATGTGCCTTCAAGAGGTTAATAGTAATAAAAGTGTTGTGTTAGTTGCTCAGTCTTGTCCAACTCTGTGCGACTCCATAGATGGCAGCCCACGAGGCTCCTCTGTCCCTGGGATTCTCCAGGCAAGAATACTGGAGTGGGTTGCCATTTCCTCCTTCAGGGTATTTTCCCAATGCAGGGATCAAACCTGCATTTCTTGCATCTCCTGCGCTGACAAGCAGATTCTTTACCACTGCACCAGCTGGGAAGCCCAGTAAAATAATTGTGATTCTAAGCATTTATAACATCATAAGAGTGCATTCTAAAATAATCTTAATAACAAAGAGTTAAAATATTCCAAATCAGGTAGAGGAGAATTTGTGTAGCAGACTAAGACACACCACTGAGACAGCTCAGAAAATTGCTTCCTCCTCACAGGAAAGGCTGAAAATAATAATAATACTACACTTATTTCATTAGACCAGTCTGTGGAGATGTTCACTTCAAATTACTATTGAAATGAGTCTACACAAGGTAAGGGATTTTGAGATTTAAATTTAAGGACAAACTGTTCTCATTTTTAAGTAAAAACTCAAAGGGTAGTAAAGGGTAGTAAGTTAATAGCTATTTAAAAAAAATAAACAAGCCTGGGACTGATTAGTGAGAACATTATACAGTCTTAATAAAATATATTAACTTTTCAGATGTTAATTAAGCGTCTAGCAATATAAAAATAATGTGATTCAGAAGCAATGTATTCTAAGGCTCCTGGAGAACAGAAATAGAAGATTTATTATTTTAATCTGGTAGACAGTGAAATGGGAGAAGGAAATGGCAACCCGCTCCAGCATTCTTGCCTGGAGAATCCTGTGGACAGAGGAGCCCGGTGGGCTGCTGTCCATAGGGTTGCACAGAGTCGGACACGACTGAAGCGACTTAGCATGCATGCATGCTTTGGAGAAGGAAATGGCAACCCACTCCAGTGTTCTTGCCTGGAGCATCCCAAGGATGGAGGAGCCTGGTGGGCTGCCATCTATGGAGTCACACAGAGTCAGACACGACTGAGCGACTTAGCAGCAGCAGCAGAGAATGAAGTAACAAAGAATTTGTTGTTTGACACTGGGGCATGACATCTAACCTCAATATGTCTGCTGCTGCTGCTAAGTTGCTTCAGTCGTGTCCGACTCTGTGCGACCCCATACACGGCAGCCCACCAGGCTCCCTGGTCCCTGGGATTCTCCAGGCAAGAACACTGGAGTGGGTGGCCATTTCCTTCTCCAATGCATGAAAGTGAAAAGTGAAAGCGAAGTCATTCAGTTGTATCCGACTCTTTGTGACCCCATGGACTGCAGCCCTCCAGGCTCCTCCGTCCATGGGATTTTCCAGGCAAGAGTACTGGAGTGGGGTGTCAATATGTCTGGCCAACAGTAAAAAGTCATTATGAAGATAATGACGAGCATGGTTAAAAAAAGAAGCAGCAGAGAAGAGTAAACATGGAGATAAGCATATTTATGTTTGTTTTTTAGTTGCTCAGTCATGTCTGACTCTTTGCGACCCCATGGTCTGTAGCCCATCAGGCTCCTTGAGAGATTTCCCAGGCAAGAATACTGGAGTGGGTTGCCATTTCCTTCTCCAGGGGATCTTCTCGGACCAGGGATTGAAACTGCGTCTCCGGCATTGGCAAGCAGATTCTTTATCACTGAGCCATGAGGGGAGCCCCCATATTTATGTTTATTTTATAAATATTTTTTTTCAAATATTAAATGGGAAGTTAATCTCTCTTGTATAGCTATTTGATTTGAAAAGATGGTGTGGAATAATAAAGGGTGAAGATAGTTTTTAAGCATTTGCAATAAATGTTAAAATAACTATCACAATTAAGAAAACCTTTGATTCCTCTCTCATCTTTAACAGTGGCTTCTAGTTTTAAAAAGAAGATATGATTTTAATCACTCCTTGTTACTCTGCAGTGATGATTAATAATTTGATATGCATGGAAGTGCTTTGAACTCATAGAAAAAAAGAATCTATAAATATAGAACTCTCATTCTTTCAAATAATATAAGAAAATGTTTAATGTACAATGAAGATGAAATATGTTAATAATGTAATAAGATAAAAATGCAAATAATCTAAATTGATATAATGATCAAAACAACTGTAATTAACTGAGTGGCCTGAGAAGTCTAGATTAGATACACTTGCTTACACAGGCTTATCTTGTTTATTCTGTTTTCCTGCAAATTGTTCATGTCCTTTTCTGTTTCTCCTATTGCACTCTAAGCATCTCAGATCAAGAGTATCATCCTCACCTCTGTGGCCCCAGAGCATGGGATGGGGTAAGAGGTCAGGAAACATGAACTCATGCATTTGAACTGCTCTATCCAATGAGCAATTGAGGGAAACACACATGCTTTGAAAAATAAAACCAAAATTGGCTTGATCCAGTTTTTCTGTAATCATCAGTATGCTAAGCATCCATCATTGCCTACTCTATTATACACACACACACACACACACACACACATAAACCCAAATACATGGAAATTAGAAAGACACTGAAATCAGAGCAAGACAGATGAGTCTGACTCCTAATAAATACAAAATTTTTTATTAAACATTTATGATAGTGTCCAGTGTTTAGTAAGGCTTACATAAGTGCTTGATTTATTTAAAAACAAACAAAAGCCAAGCTAGGCCAAACCTATGGTGGCTATTACCTTGTCAATCTTGGGCAACTTTTTTTTACTGTTCTGAGCCACGGTTTCCTATATCTGAAAAATGGAATACTTCTTACTTAACAGGGTTTTTCGAGAAGGCAATGGCAACCCATTCCAGTACTCTTGCCTGGAAAATCCCACGGATGGAGGAGCCTGGTAGGCTGCAGTCCATGGGGTCTCTAAGAGTCGGATACGACTGAGAGTCTTCACTTTCACTTTTCACTTTCATGCATTGGAGAAGGAAATGGCAACCCACTCCAGTGTTCTTGCCTGGAGAATCCCAAGGACGGCGGAGCCTGGTGGGCTGCCGTCTATGGGGTCACACAGAGTTGGACACGACTGAAGCGACTTAGCAGCAGCAGCAGCAGCAACAGGGTTTTTGTCAGAAGTAAAATATGGAAATGAACAAAAAAGTATTTAGCATGCAGGTTCAAAAAACACTACCTCTTTTTCCCTACTGCTGCTGTCTACCCTTTAAAAAATGATCTAGCTCGACTGCTATAATGTGCATCTCTAAATTTATTCTTAAATCATTAACTTTGGTATAGTGAGTTTCTATGAGGAAGAGTCATACAATGAGAGGTTTTACAGAATTCTGTGTAAAGGTGAAACTTTAGTCCCTTGCTAACCTGTGAGTCCCACCTGTCCACCCTCAGGGCAATTCGTAAATGCCTCCATTCACTGCTTATCATGTGGCTTAAAGGTCTCTTTTTAACATGTTTCTCTATCCCTAGATTATGAGCAGCATCAATGCAACAATTATGTCATCTTTACTATTATATCCTTTGAACCCAGCACAGAGTAAAATAAACACTTGCTGAATTAAACGAACAAGTGATATTGGAGAAATCTCAAAACCTCCTGACTCATCTGCTTATGCCTGGCTATATCACAAAACCAGAAAAGTTAACCTGCTCTGGACAGAGACTTATAACTGGGTTTAAATGGCTAAAAATAAATTTCTGAATGAAGTGTCTAATTAAAATTTGAAAGTAAATTTTACACAAAGATTCTCCAATTTAACATAAGGCTCTTCTCCTTCAAAGATCCCATTACTTTTTCTTTTAACTTTCCCATTTGTTTATCTTCAAACAGGAGGTGTTCACAATCATATCCATTCAACAGATGGGAACACTGAAGTTCAGAGCTGCTGTGAAATTGCTTTCTCAAACAAGAGCACCATCCCAGTTGGGGTCATGATAGAAGTCCTATACCTTCCATTACTCTTTCAATTAGAATCTGCTTCCAAGTAATTAACACATTTTCTTTAGCTTACAAAATAATAATCCTTTGTACAGCTCCAGTGTGGAAAATTTTTATTTGAGAAAGATTTATTTTGGGAAGTTTTATACGAACATGTAATCGCAGGCCATTGTGAAAATCACCATGCCATTTCAGGTTTAAAAGTGTAATCGTGAAAAACAATTCTCTGCAACCATGACAACACAATGTGTCCCTTTCTAGCTGTTTACTCTTAAAGAATTAGAGACTTTTTAAGGATTCAGATTACCATGCATGCTATACCAAATGACCTTACAAAGAAGAAGAAAGAAGCTCTCAGTTTTGTAAATCAGTGCTAGTGATTACTTCAGATTACATAGGTATACATAAAAATTTAATTCCTTGGGAAACATTAGATATAGATTCCTATAGGAATCTAGCAATGACAATGATATTTTAAGAATTGATCTACATACCAAAGGGAACTTTATTATAATGGATCGGTGTTTAGTACCTGTAATGAGATCAAAGCAAAGGAAGATTCCTTCTACCTTGAATTTCCAAATCAGAAGACAGTCAGACTTTTGTCCACTTCTCTTAAAGATCTATTAATGTTCATGTAAGATGAGGAGAGAAGAAAAACTCAAGAGGGTTAATTGTGTGACCTTGTAATAGCAAGAAAAAAAGAAATCTTAACTCCAAGGTTATTTGTGCCTGACTACCAAGAGACCAACTCAGTTATTAACAAAAATATCAAGAACAAACAAAGGCTTCATGTATTTTGGTTCCACTACTTAAAAAAAGATTCAACTTAATTTATTATTGAAGCTGAATCACTATCCAGGATGCATTCTTTAATCACAACTTTTTAAACTGCTTATACTAAAAAAGGTATTCAAACTGTCCTTACTGTAACCAAATTAGTTTTCAAAAAAGCTTGTGCTCAAGATCAAAAAGAGATAGGAAACCAGTATTTAAAGAATTTTTTTTTTTTAACCAATTTACCTCTAAGCCACAGGTCATTAATCTATCTAGCTGAATTCGAATGCTTTAATCTTATACCCTAGTTATTTGAAACAAGCTGATTTAGGAGCCTAATTAAACATTACAGTATTTGTAAGAACCATTCTAACATGTATGACATGCTTCTCTCTCTTAGTATACTGAGTCTGAGGAGCACAACTCTTATAGCAAAAGCATTAGTTAACATAATGAAATAAACTGATGCTAAGAGATGCTCCAGGGAGCCACAGGGACAGAGTTGAAGTTGCTGTGATGAATGTTCCCAATGCTCCCTAAGCCTCTTGTGTCCCTCATCCTGTCATATCCACACACCCCACAACTCTGCTACTCAGTGAGTCATTTTTCCAGACGAGCCCACTCTTCTAACCATGCTCATCTTTCTTCAGTAGTTAAGCTTTTGTATCATCTTTCTACGGTGAGGGACAGGAAAGCCTGGTGTGCTGCAGTCCATGGGGTCACAAAGAGTTGGCCACGAATTGGTGACTGAACAACAATATATCAGCATTCTATATTTACTTTTAAGCAACAGACTGTGGCTGGGAAGCTCTTATGAAGCAAGCTCATCTCCTAAGGATAAACTCTGCAAAAGATATAAGATCTTTTATGTTTCTTAGACTGAAGGGTATGCTCCTCAGAAGCAGAAGCCTGGCTTCTGGGGATACGTCAGGCTCTGGGGCACACATTGCACATCTTCCAAGGGTATCTATTTTACCAAGTGGATACACTATGGCGCAGGAGGCAAAAGCTGCAAGAATCTTCAAAGTAAGATCTGAGACTTCAAAGGATTCTTGGGTTTATGTTTGCTTTCCCATGGCTATGTCCCGGAACCCCTAAGGTCTGTGTTTTTTTTTCTCTCCTCTTTTCAGAAAGAGAGAGAGAGGGGGGGAGAGAGAGAGAGAGAGAGAGAGATGAACATTACAGGCAGAAAGAACAGCCCTAAATGCTGGAGGTTCTGAAGAGTAAAGGACAGCAGGTCTGGGCAGAAGGAAACATTGTAGAGGGGGATGGGAGAGTGTCCTAACCTGGGTTGATACCAGATGTTCCACACTGCATGGGGAAGACAAGAATCTGAACTTGACTTTGTGATAAGCAGCTGCTGAAGGGCTTTAAGCAAGAGAGTAAGGTGACTGAATTTACATTTTAAAGCCATAACTGACTACTGTGTGGACAAGGACTGTAGGGAGAGGCTCTAGTGGAAATGGGAAATCTGAGAGGAGACTCCTCAGGTGCAGACACTGGCAGTTTCCAGAACTGGAGAACTTAAAAGATCTCCAAGCCTTTGTTGAGTGGAATTGCTAAGGTCAGATGAAGGGTAGAGAAGAACACAGCACACCTCACATGCATTCTCTTAGCCTGAGGAGTCTGGAGGTCCCATGATGACCTCATACAAGGTCATAAGGTGCTAGGAGGTTTAATCAGGACTGAAAGAATTTTGACTCCACCCACAAACTTTTTGATGTCAACTGATCAGTTAAAAAATTCTAGTTCTTCAATAGAAAGCAAGGCAATACAATCAGAAAGAACTTTAAAGTCTAGTTCAATCTTAACCCGATGTTTGACTGTCCTGTACCACCATCCCCAACATACCACAAAGTAGTGGGTGTTCAATGTCACGTAATTTCAGGTTTGTTGTTTTTTTTTTTTCCCAAAAAACATGTACTTAGAAAAATGTCACAGGAAATAGGAGCCTGTTCAGGTGGTCATGAAATCAAACAGAAGTTCCCAGGCTTTCAGACATATTCTGACTTCCTTCTTCTTGTTTGCCATTAAACCCATTAATGTAGGGAGTTCAATTAATTCTCTGATTCTCTTTTTTCTTTGTCTAGATTTATTGACATTCCATGCCCTAATTCTGCAAGGTCACTTTGCCAGGAATCTCTTACTTCTCATCAAGTAAAACAATCTTTCACAAAATGCCTCCTTCTTGAAATCTTCTCTCTTCTCAGCTCCTAATAGAGGGTTGGCCAAAAGCTTAGTTTGGGTTTTTCCTTAACATCTCAAGGGAAAAACCAATTGAACCTTTTGGTCAACCCAATACTTTCATTCAGTTAGCTCTGATGGGTTCACCATTCTCTGTCTTTCCTTATTTAGACCAATGTCTAAGGCTCCCGCTTACACATTAAAAACTATTTCTAATTTATCTTTTTGATAAGATCCTTTCCCCTCACACAAAAGGCAAAAAATAAATATATACAAAGTAAGCAATTACCTAACTTTTAAGCTAAGTTTACTCTATAAGGGGTGCATTCCATTTTAGAAAAGCTGCCAAGGGATCAGGAATTTTCTTTCTTAATTGAAGTTGGTGAAAGTGAACTCACACACATTTGTTAATTCAGTAATTATTTATTACGCCTTTTCAGTAAGACAGAGATGCTGTACTCACTGGACAGATAAAAGAAAGGAGGATGGCTGAGTCTCCTCAATGTCCATTATTCTGGCTTCTCTAACTGGGGGACCTTGAATATGATAAATCGTTTCCATGCTTGACTCTCTTTGACTATAATGTCACCTTTTCCTCCCAACTAAAATTGAAGTCTATTTCTTTTTAAGAAAAGCTTAACACATATTTTTCCTTACAGTACTCATTATGTTCTTAAAAGAACCCAGGAGACAGCACCTTGTACTGAAAAGAACAATTCAGAGTTATCAAAAAACCTGAGTTTGACTAGGGCTCTGACATACACTATGTGATTTTGCTCAAATCAGTCTATAAAGATCTCAAGATTCTGCATCTGTAACTAGACATTTCTATAGCATACTACTGCAAAATATTGATGTGGTTATGAAACAATATAGTTTGCTTGAGATATTGATTTTTTTTGCTTGTTTGTTGGGATGTTTTTAAAGTAGTGGAAAAGAAGAGAAAAAAAGACAGATTAGACAAGAATGGTTTGTACTTCAACTACAAAAATTGTATCATCAGGCTCACTACTTGTGGTCTTGAAAGGGAATTCAAATATAGAAAAATCTTTTATAATAACCCTAAATATGAACTAAATTTTACACTCAAAGCTATTCATCACAGCGTTATAACAGCAGAAGTCCAAACAATCTAAATGGCCAAACAAAACCATGATAAGATTATCAATTAGAACAAAAGAAAGCATAGCCCTAGTTACACCAGAGCAATGGAATTCACCTCCAGGTGTATTTCAAAAATGGCTCTGATAGTATCTTCTGGGAACACTAGAGTGTCACCCAAGAATTCACTGACACTAATTTAGTAGCCAGAAAATTTGTAAATAAATATGGAAAACTAGGTAGCCTTTTTTAATTTAGTCACCATGTTTTTTTTAATATGTAAATTTAAAAATTTTTAATGTAATGATTCTGATGTGCATTTAGAAGAATGTGTTTAAAAGACATTTTTCTTTTCTTTTTTGGCTAATTGTATAATAGGATTTGTCCCACAAATTATTAAAACATTATGGAATTAAAATAGATACAGTATTTAAATACCATGGTGATGCTGTAAGAATAGAACAGTAACACAGAATAAAGAGTTTAAAAATTGATTCATGCATGTATATATGTGTGTATCAATCTACATGATATTTTAATACAGTTTTGATGGAATTTCCAAGATGTAGAGGGAAGAATGGATTAGTCATTGAAGTGTGTTGAGATAACTGTTAATAGCTGTTCGTGTCACAAAAATGATGCTAAATCCTTATCTCACACACTGCATCAAAGAAATTCCAGATAGAGTGGTATTACAGTTAAAAACAGCATAAAGATCTGAAAAAATAGATATTTAGTTGAACATACTTATAACGTGGAGACTTTATCAAAAATGACACTTGAGGCAGAACACTGTATGTAAACCAAAGGGACTTTGCCATATAAAAATTTTTGATACTCTAATAAAGTAAAATAAGGAAACAAAAACGAAACCAACTAAATAAAATAATAAAAGGTGACAAATCAGATAAGTACAAAAATGTGCCGTCTATGACAAATAAAATGATATTTATCTTAAAATATAAGGAATGATTTAAATAATTATTTTTATATTAAAGATTTTTAATAAGAAAATACTGTTTCTAAAGTGTTCGTACTAACATGGAAATGTTACAACATTAATAAAAAAATGTAAATATGTCAGTGCAGTTGCTCTCGATTATGAAACAAAATATGTTAAGAGAAAATAAAATAAATAGACCAAAATGATGGCTATTTTGGTAATATGGGTAATTTTACCTTTGTGATTTAAACCTGCTGAATTTTCTGTGTTCTATAACAAGCACCATTGATTTTAACACCTAAAAAAAAACCCCACAAATTCTTTTCAGTATCTTCAAAATTGGGTTTACTTTAAAAATCTGACTTTTCAATATGCTCCTTAGTTTAACTATATTTAGTGGAGACTATGTGTCAATAAATACCTCCTTTTCTCTATGCATGCCATTCTCCTGCATCCAGACAATTCCCTTCCTTAGCAAATCTACAATTTTGTAAAAAAAGTGAAGTGTGCATGTGCACACAGGAAGGAAATAAACAGCTGAAATATAACAGCTACATTATTTCTCATTGTTAGTAATTTTTTTTTTTTCTGCCAGAGGAGGAAAGCAATAAAGAAAAGATATATAGAATTTTAGCAGTGAACATGTACTTATTAATTCTTTTTCAGGGCTAAAATGACAACTCTACTTCATTTCCTACATTGTATCTTGAAAAATATACAAAGGGACAAAAGAAAAATGAAAGTTCCTGGGCTCAGCATCCCGTTCTCAGATCTGAGGTTTACAGAAAAATGTGTTGAGTGGAAGGAGTCCTGTATTCTGCTTTACAACTAAACATGGACGTCTTCTTTCAGTTTCAGTGGTCAACTGGAATTTATTATACTTTTCTACGTAAAGCTCAAGATAAGTTGAACTTCAGAGAAACAATAAACTGAAGAATAATACATGCCAAATGTTTTTTGCAAAAGACTCAGCATTTTTTGTGCCCAAAGAAGATTTTTAAGTAGCAAGTTTGGAATACAAATAAATAAATACTTGATGGTAAAATATAACACACATTGTATCCATTGAAAGATATCCATTCAAAGATATCTCAGCTTGACAAAATATCTCACCTTGACAGCATATTTAAAAAGCAGAGACATCAATTAGCTGACAAAGGTCCCTATAGTCAAAATGATGGCTTTCAAAAAGTTGATGTTTTTGAATTGTGGTGCTGCAGCAAAGAGATCAAACCAGTCAATCCTAAAAGAAATCAACCCTGAATATTTGTTGGAAGGACTGATGCTGAAACTGAAGCTCCAATACTTTGGCCACCTGATGCAAAGAGCCAACTCACTGGAAAAGACCCTGATGCTGTGCAAGACTGAGGGCAGGAGGAGAAGGAGGCAACAGAGGATGAGATGGTTCGATGGCATCACTGACTCAATACATGAATTTGAGCAAACTCTGGGAGATAGTGAAGGACAGGGAAGCCTGGCATCACTAACTCGATGGACATGAGTTTGAACAAACTCCGAGAGATAGTGAAGGACAGGAAAGCTGGCATACTGCAGCCATGGATCGCAAAGAGTCAGACACCACTTAGTGTCTGAACAACAACAGCCTGCTAAAATATAATACCTTGTTGACATTTAAAGGAATTGTATTTTCCCTCCTAACTATAGAGGATGCATATTACAGATGCCATGTACATACAAGACACGTTCTCCAATGGGGGTCCGTGTTTGTGAGCAACGTGACCAGTCTCTAGTTAACCTTTCTTTGACCTGATATTTTCTAGCTTAGCCAGGATGGCCCAGGCAATCATTGGCTTCCTGCAGTCAGCTTATGACTTGGGGTAGGAAGGACCTTAAGAGGTCATCAACAATGCCTGAATAAATTTTGCTCCATGGTGGGAAGATGCAAACTTCAAGCTCACGTACTTCAAAGGAAATTAATTTCCCACTGGTCTTGCAACTTTGTGTTATATAAATCCCTGGATTTAAGACTAGGAATATTTCTGATGTGCTTTTGAAAATCTGATCTAAGAGTTTAAAAAAAGGAAAACAAAATTCTCTAGAATGAAGCACTGTAGGCCTTTAATAAAAGGTTTGCACTGAGTAAGTCTTATCCCTGGATTATCTCCCTAGTACAGTAACTGGCTGGTGGTTAAAGGGTATCACAGAAATAAGACAGACAATAATAGGGCATGCTCAGGAGGCAGTGCATGTTATTCTTTCAACTGTACTTGGAAGTTTTGCCTGTCCTTGGAGGGGACACAACTGAGGCCTGAAACCAACCTGCAATGTGAATGTCTCAATACATTTCCAAACTGGGCCAGATTGTTGGACACATTCTCCCAAAGAGAGAATGTGTCCAACCGCAAACCCCTATCCTGACAGAGATCATGATGAATCTCTGTAAACAGACCTGCAGTTCTCTGGGGAATGTCCCTCATTTCCCACGTGGAATTGCGTACGTGACTTTGTTAAAGAATTCCTTTCCCTTTGTCAGGGCAATTATCCGGCAAAGGAGGCTCTTGCATTCTCTGATTCCAAAAGAATTTTCATAGAACTCACCTGTCCTTTAGTTTTCCAGTGAAACACCCCATTGTTCAAAAGACCATTTGAAGGTTATTTCCCTAAGCTCTTACTAGTATTCTACTAGCACTAAGATAGAGTATGATTGTCTACACATTTATCATCTCCATTATATTTTTTCAATTCCAGGAATAAAGGTTCTCATTCATTTGGCTTGCACAAGGCTTAGAAGAATCAGTTTTACATGATACAAAATTTTAAATAAAGTTGTGTGCATATATATATAATGGTTTTAAGTTATGTCCTGTATTAGGATGTCTTATCACAGTCCTAGTAACCACTGCTGTGCTGTGTGCTGTGCTTAGTTGCTCAGTCGTGACCGACTCTTCACAACCCCATGGACTGTAGCCCACCAGGCTCCACTGTCCATGGGGATTCTCCAGGCAAGAATACTAGAATGGGTTGCCATGCTTTCCTTCAGGGGAACTTCCCAGCCAAGAGATTGAATCCAGGTCTCCCACATTGCAGGCAGATTCTTTGCCACCAGGGAAGCCCAACCCACTGCTAGTTGCCTCAATTCCTATTAAAAGAGATTCAAGGAATTAGTCTCTTTTCATATGCATAAGACTCAGAGAGTCACAAATGTAACAGCAGATATACACAGATGCTGTTCTTTGGGCAAAACTCTCTCACATTTTCAGTTCTAAATTTTCTCTACATATTTCCAATGGAAATTCCCAGGCTATCTCTTTAATGCTTCCTTCCTTTGACTAGTTATCCAATTTGTGCATTGTTTTCAAGTTCTCCCAACTTGCAGATATCTGGGTTTTCAGTGAGTTTTGCATTTTTTCTACTCCTTTCACTTGCTCAAGATTTCCTTCATTATATTACAATGGGCTGATCATAATGACTTGGCTTTAGAAAATCAGCATTTCTTTCAATTAAGCTTAAGATTCTTAATGATTCTTTGTACCTTGGAATATATACCTCCAAAATACTTCACTGAGAATCAGAAAGAAACCATGGGCACTTTGATACGTTCCAACGCCTATTGGAGATATGTAATTGTGCCTCTGTTCTACTTCCATAATAGAAAGATTAGCAATGTCTTAATTTTACCCTCTTTTGCATCTGCATCTTGTTCTAATATTCCTTTAACCTTCCTTATTCTCCACTCTGGGGCTTCCCAGATGGTGCTAGTAGTAACGAACCCACCTGCCAATGCAGGAGATGCAAGAGATGCTGGTTCAATCCCTGGGTCGGGAAGATCCCTTAGAGAAGGCATGGCAACCCACTCCGGTATTCTTGCCTGGAGAATCTCATGGACAGAGAAGTCTGGTGGGTTACCGTCCACAGGATCACACAGAGTCAGACATAACTGAAGTGACTTAGCACGCACGCATGCATTAGCCACTCTAGTACCATAAAGGACAAAATTCTCTCATTGTATGGCTAAGGACTTTTGAACCTCTGCCACTCAACTAATCTACACTAAGGAATCCAAGATTCAGAACCACAGCTAAGGAAAACCTAGAAATAACTTTTACTGCATACCAGCATTAGTTTAAGAAAACTCATATAGATTATGTGTTATAGCCATGGGAAAAAACAAAATATTTCACACGAGTATTGGAAAGCAGTTGGCAATATTAAGTATGTGCTAAGAATTAACATTTCATGTTTACACCAGATGTCAGGTACACCACTTCTCTCTCTGAGCTGTCAAAAAAGCATAGTACAGAGAAAAAAGGTCAAAGAATCCTGAGGGACGCTAGTGGTGCTTAAAGGCATAATGATTGAAAAAGATTGCTTTAAGTCTACATACATCACCACTTCAAATGTCATTTCAAATCACAAGTGGAAACAGAACAGGCCTTCTTAAGAGATTTGTGGAATACAATATGTTTTGGCAGTAGTCTTCAAAACATAGTATGGTTACTGTAAGCCAGCCAGCATGGACCCCCTTATCTGAAGATCAATGATTAGAGATGATTGATAGACTCGTTTTCTCACCAGAAAACACCAGCCTGTTGTTATTACTGCAACAGATGTAATGTGATCCACACATAATTAATCGAATTTATAAAATGCTAGAAGTATATTAACTAGTCAAAGCAACCCATATTTTTCTCCCCCAGTTTTCATAATGATATAATGAAGACTCCACCCTCTAGTACATTAACAATTCTACAGCCAAGATTAATCAGAACAAATTCAGGGAACTAACTGCACCTGCTCACTGATAAGATATACGTGTCGTCTACCGCTGCCCTTCTCTTTTCTTTCCTCCTCTCCCTCTTCTTTTCTCTCTCCCTCCCTTTCCTTTATAATATGTCAGTACAGAATTCTATCTTTAAAGAATATTCATGTGTAACTACAACATTTAAAATTGGTAAAGACAGAACTGTTCTATAATGCAGGAGACCTGGGTTTGATCCCTGAGTTGGGAAGATCCCCTGGAGAAGGGAAAGACTACTCACTCCAGTATTCTGGCCTGGAGAATTCCATGGACTGTATAGACCATGGGGTTGCAAAGAGTCAGACACGACTGAGTGATTTTCACTTTCCCTTTTAGGGAAATGTGAGGTCTGTACACTAAGCTATCCCAAACTTTCACAAACCCTTAGAGCATTTGGCAGAGGATATTTTGAAAATTTTTCTGGTATGTGTGGTCTTTAAGCTATGTAAGTGTTTCCTGAAGTGTACTTCTCAGAATATCTGGTCTTGCAAGATGCTACATAAATGGTTCTCTTGTCAAGTAAGTTTGGGAGAAGATGCACACTCGACTCCTCCTCTAGGTTACATAAAATTAGCACTGTGCTATTAAAAGCTCTGAGAAATGAAAGAAAGATGCTTTATTTTGCTTTTCCTAGGATTTTTGCAAACTTCTATTTTTTTTTTTTTTTTTTTTTGGTAAACTGCCTCTTTTATCTGAAGCCTATTCCTATTCCACAAGAACACATGGTGAAAAATGTTTGCTCAGTGTCAAACAAATGGTCTATGAGTAAAAATATAAAACCACAAGAGAAAATAAGGAGTCTAGGGCAGGTACACAGAAAGTACCTCTACCCAGTTTATGTAATCTATCAACCCATGCATCAGATGGTCGTGGCAGGGGGGCAATGCACAGGAAGGTTCCTTCTCTGTGATGGGTGATCAAGACTAGGAAGTGCAGACAGTATGTGTAATGTTGTACAAAAATTAAAGGGAAAATTAAAAGAAGTGATAGAAGTGGGCTGCAAAATATATAATACTTTCAAGTAAAGTAATGTCACTGAAAACATTAAGATTATATTAGAAACATAAGAAAAAAATGTCTTTTTTTTTTTTTTGGCTACTCTGCTTAGCTGGTGGAATTTTAGTTTGCCAGACGAGGAACTGAACCAGGGTTCTCGGCAGTGCAAGCGTGGAGTTCTAACCATTGGCCTGTCAGGGAATGCCTGAAAAACTCTTAGCTTTTTACATGTACATAAAAATTTACATTAGGAATAAAAAATGATATACTCATAGCTACAACAGAAGACTAGCTAGGTGGCACTAGTGTAATGAACCCGCCTGCCAATGCTGGAGACACAGGAGACATGGGTTCGACCCCTCGGTCGGGAAGATCCCCTGGAGGAGGGCATGACAACTCACTCTAGTATTCCTGCCTGGAGAATCCCACAGACAGAGGAGCCTGGCAGGCTACAGTCTATGGGGTCACAAAGAGTCACACAAGACTGAAGCGACATAGCACACAAACACTGCTGAATTATCATGTTTACTCTTGGGAACACAATGCTTCTTTATGGCGACTGAACTTTAGCTGACATCTACCACTGACTTTCCAAGTTCATTTCTTTTCAGATGAAACCAAATGGAATCTCAAAAATTACAAAATTTGTACTTAAATCTAATAAAACCTCACACATTAGACCCTCATGACTTTGCTGTATATAGTTGATTGGTTTATCCCCACTTTGGGGGCATAAAACATTTGCTAATAAATGTAATAATGTAAACAAACTAGAAGGGAAGAATGCTCAAGTGCTTCAGAAAATGGATATACAGAGAATTTGGAAAACTGTTTAAAGAAGGATTGAGGTGTTACTTCCAACACTGCAGGCCCCCAGGAGCCCATAATTAGCTGTTTTAATTAGCCGTGTTTGGAATTGTTTTATGTACTCCTGAATCTCATAAAAGATGAATTTTTAAAGGCTATAAACAATACTTTCAACTTTCTCTTAGACATACATCCCCTTGGACTATTGAGTGAATGAGACATTTTAAAAATTAGCATTAATTGAATGTCCTTGAGGAAGAGAGTTCTAACTACAACCCACAGGCTAAAGGCACCCTCAGACCAAGTACTGTCTGATCCACATTGCTAACATTTTGGAAAATTTTGCCAACATACAGCTTCTAGCTATACTTGCATTCCCCATGGAAATAATCAACTGGAGACAAACAACATTTGAATACTTTGGGTGGCTTGAGCCTTTCGTGTGCCATTTTTCATCATGATTTATCGTTGTACTTAAACATTTTCGTGCTGGAAAAGTGGGATATCTTAAACTAGTTGTTGGATCTAGGTGTCATTACATCTGGGGAAACTGAAAGAGAGATCACAAGGCCAAAAAGCTAAAGAAAACAATAAGAACATATGGTCAATTACATTATTAGTAAAGTTATCTGTTGCTCCTTTTGTGACAGAATGGTTTCTGGCTCATTTGATCAGTACTGGCCATAGTACATGCTTTGCAAAACAGAATGGGAGCAAAAATGATGTATATACCACCTGTGAACAGGCAGAATGGGTCCTACAATTTTTTTTTTTTTCTCCCATGAGAATGACATATCCCAGGGACTTCCCTTGTTGGTTCAATGGTTAAGAATCCTCCTTGCAATGTGGGGGACTTGGATTCCATCCCTGGTTGAGGAACTAAGGTCCCATAAGCCTTAGAGCAACTAAGCTCGAGTGCCACACCTACAACTAGAGAGCCCACGTGCCACCACTACTGAAGCCTGCCTCACAACTAGACGGTCGGTGTACTGCCAAGAAAGATCCTGCATGATGCAATGAAGACTTGCTACAGCTAAAAAAAAAAAAAGACAAATCTCAGACAGGGGCTTCTTTCTCCCAAATTAAGTAAGTCCCATGGGCTTCCCTGATAGCTTATCTGGGAAAGAATTCACCTGAATGCAGGAGACCCTGATTTGATTCTTGGGCCGGGAAGATCCACTAGAGAAGGGGGACGCTACCCACTCCAGTAATCTTGAGCTTCCCTGGTGGCTCAGCTGGTAAAGAATCCGTCTGCAATGTGGGAGACCTGGGTTCGATCCCTGGGTTGGGAGATTCCCTGGCGAAGAAAAGGCTAACCAATCCAGTATTCTGGCCTGGAGAATTCCATGGACTGTACAGTCCATGGGGTCGCAAAGAATGTGACATGACTGAGCAACTTTTAGTTTCATGGAATATAGCGGCAACCAACCCCCAGCATAGAGCCTACAAAACTGGAAATCAATCTAAATTATTATAAGCCATTGAGACTCTGGAGTCATGTGTTACTGCAACAGAACTTAGTAAAAGCTTGACTGATACAGAGCAAATTTCAAATAAAAAAAAAATATTTCTGTGTGTTTAATATGACAAGTGTGTCTGTATCTAATGACTTTAACTTAAGAGGACATTAGGAAAAAAGCCACAGTAAGAACTGTAAGCAGAAAATGGAAAGTATGTCTGATAAACTCTCCATCAACTCAGAGTTCAGTCCAGTTCAGTCGCTCAGTCATGTCCAACTCTTTGTGACGCCATGAACCACAGTACGCCAGGCCTCCCTGTCCATCACCAACTCCTCAAGTCCACCCAAACCCATGTCCATTGAGTTGGTGATGCCATCCAACCATCTCATCCTCTGTCGTCCCCTTCTCCTCCTGCCCTCAATGTTTCCCAGCATCAGGGTCTTTTGCAGTGAGTCAACTCTTTGCCTCAGGTGGCCAAAGTATTGGAGTTTCAGCTTCAACATCAGGCCCTCCAATGAACACTCAGGACTGATCTTTAGAATGGACTGGTTGGATCTCCTTGCAGTCCAAGAGACTCTCTAGAGTCTTCTCCAACACCATAGTTCAAAAGCATCAATTCTTTGGTGCTCAGCTTTCTTTACAGTCTAGCTCTCACATCCATACATGATTACTGGAAAAACCATAGCCTTGACTAGATGGACCTTTGTTGGCAAAGTAATGTTTCTGCTTTTTAATATGCTGTCTAGGTTGGTTATAACTTTCCTTCCTAGGAGTAAGCGTCTTTTAATTTCATGGCTATAAACATCATCCACAGTGATTTTAGAGCTCAGAAAAACAAAGCCAGCCACTGTTTCCACTGTTCCCATCTATTTGCCATGAAGTGATGGGACCAGATGCCATGATCTTTGTTTTCTGAATGTTGAGCTTTAAGCCAACTTTTTCACTCTCCTCTTGCACTTTCATCAAGAGGCTCTTTAGTTCTTCTTCACTTTCTGCCATAAGGGTGGTGTCATCTGCATTATCTGAGGTTATTGATATTTCTCCCGGCAATCTTGATTCTAGCTTATGCTTCATCCAGGCCAGCATTTCTCTGATGTACTCTGCATACAAGTTAAATAAGCAGGGTGACAATACACAGCTTTGCGTACTCCTTTTCCTATTTGAAACCGTAAACTCAGAAAAGAACTGCATTTTCTGTTTTAAAAAATGCATATAAAGTAAATGATGCTGTTAAGTGATTTAAATATGCTACTGGGGAAAAAAATTGTCCAAGTCTCAAAATCTGGCCCTGCCCGTTCATCTGAACCACTTGGCTGCTCCCTGTAGACCTTTGAGAATACACAGAGATTATTGTGATTTTTTTTTTTTCTTTTGGATGCAGTTATCAACTGATTCTTGTAATCTAACTGAAAACTTCACAATAATCATTTTAGAATTTCCTGGTTTTCATTCCTGGTATCACTTTAAAGTCAAAGTTTCTAAAGTTAATAGGGAAAAATAGGTTTTAAATAAGAGCCAGACCTCAAAGGGAAAAGGGAGGTGAAGGATTTTAAAACTCCTCCCTGATAAGATCAGCCTGGGTTCTACTCCAGATGGGCACATCCCCTTGAGATGAACACTCACACACAAACACAGACAATAACAACAATAAACAAATCCAAACTGCTCAAGGATAAGATGCTCAAGGATTGAAAGCTCTGCAAACTTAACCAATGCACAGTTCCTGTGATTATCAACAAGCACAGCTGACTGCCTGGCACCTATCAATTGCTCCACACGTGGGAAAGTGGATGAGCTCCAGGGAATATTCTGCTATGCACCTAGGCACGCCGGCAGCTGTACTCTCTAAGAAGATGAATGTTAATGAAGGACAAATTGAGCTGAGATAGGAATTGTCCAGCTTATAAATAAATGAACATCAATGTCCTATACAAGGCAAAAATTCCACTTTCCTTTTAAAGTCCAACATGTTCTACTAAACAAAATGTAACTCCTGAAATGCTTCAATGCAATCCACCAGGCTCCTTTGTCCATGGGATTTCCCAGGCAAGAATACTGGAGTGGGGGTGCCATTTCCTTCTCCAGGAGATCTTCCCAACCCAGAGATCCAACTTGCATCTCCTGCACTGGCAGGCAGATTTTTTTTACTGCTGAGCCATCTGGAAAGCCCCAAAGAGTGGAGATTCCCTGGAAAGACTCCACATTAAGGAATGAGAATCTCTGAGAGTAGGATCATGGAATATACATTTTCAACAAGTTCTCCAAAATGAGCTTCTTATGCTGCCACTAGAGTTCATAAAATACAGACTTTTGAGACACTGTGCACCTCCTGTGTCTTTGGTCTTAACATGGCTGTGCTTATTTTCAAAAGTACGTGTCTAAGTGTGGCAGAGAGACCCGTTTCCACTTTCCCAGGGACAAACAGTGGTCCTCCTTTGATCTCGCTCTGACTGTGTGACTGGGGACCAGTCAACAGAAAGTACACTTAAGTGACGTGCCATCTCCTGGGGTCAGAGGTCCATAAAAACCATCCATGGGACTTTCCCCTCCTTTTTCATCTGTCAACTCTACAAAGACAGAGGTAGTGACCATGGATTTTATATACTGAAATGGAGAGGCATAAACAGATGGAGCCAGAGGCCTATGATCAAAAACACTTGATGTGGACTTTGAGCAAGAAATATGATTTGGTTTGAGCTAATATATTTTCAGATTTCTTTGTTACAGTAGCTCATGTAATCTTAATTAAAACATTAGTACATACAAATGCATTTTTATGGCAAATCAATGAGCATTTAACTCTCTTGCTAGCACACAAATTAGTTCTTAGGTTTCACCTAATGTTACTGTGTTTTTGTTTTTGACAAAACCCACCAAGTAGTAATTATCCTTAATTTCTGCTTAAGCTGTCAAGAATCAAAGCCTTTACTATCCCTGATTTGTACTAAGGTAACAGTGCACTTTTTACTTAAAGCAGAAAACATCAGAGCTCTGCTATCTTTAAGTTCTTATAGAAGAAACTTCCAGCTTACACAGGTGATTTTTTTGTTGTTTTCATGAGCATAATGCTCTTTCTGACTTCTCTTTGTGAGTGGATGGAATTACAGCAAAGAAAACTATGTGGTCTTTCCTGTGGGAGAAAATGATTTCTCACTGACTATAGCAGACCATTTACAGGATCTGAGAATGAAATGGGGGGCGGAGTGAGCCTGAATTCATGCTGCTGTGATGAAATATATGCAGAGCAGTCCTAGATAGTCCTAAAATTTTCAGGAAACCTACTCATAGAATGAACAGTTAAATAACCCTAAATGCAGTTTCTTCAAATTGTCTTCTGTGACCTGTCTCCTTCCAGGACCTCTTATGGTGTTTTGTGCTGACTTCAATCACAAAAGGATGCTAGAACAGCACAGGGGCTCTTGTGCGGACATGTAGCTTCTCTTCCTTTACTTTTTACATTACATTTCCTCTTCTCCTTGCATCAGTTATATTACCTCTCCACCTCCACACTGGTGTAGCCCTAACCATAATGCCCTTTGTTTTAGCTCGAGCCCTTGGATGTAAAAAACAGAAACCCAGTAGACTCAGCTTAAAATAATAAAGAGAACAGAATACATAGCCCTAGACTGGGGCTGTTTCATGGCGACAAAGGGTAAGAAAGCAGCTGCTAAGGGCGGAAGGCTGGAGGCCGGCAGCCGGGCAGTCTTTAGCCTTCATCTGTCCCCGGTCTCTGTTTTCAGTCTCTGAAGGGCTGCTTCTCTGTTCTATGGGCATCAGCTTTCTCAGCATGATAGGGAAGTTCTGCCTCAAATCTCCAAATTCAAACATGGTAGCCTGTCAGGTCAGTTTTCTAACTTCTAGGAGAGAGTAGCTGATTGGCCCTTCTCTGGGCTAACCAGCTGAGACTAGCTGGAACACACTAGGTGCGGGTCTGGGCTGTGGAGGCGAAAAAAGGAATCCGCAGGAGAAGAGACAGTCACTGATGCTCGTACAGGCCGGGCACCTCAAAGTCATCTCTAGTCCTTTAAGTATCACTGTGTTGTTAAGCAACACACAAGCAAATCTAAAATCTCCAACCACAGATAATCCGACCCTGATGGTTGGAAGCAGGAAACACAAACACTCTCTAGAACCATGTTTTCTAAAATGGGGTACCAATATTCCAGACAAATGTACAAATGTACCTTGGGGTACAAGAAGAAAATAGAAATAAACCCTCTTCATAAATGTACTTAGATATTTTAATTTCATATTTTCTCCACAGTAAACATATTAGGATTACAGTATATTTTGATCTATATAAATAAATCAAACATAAATTCATATATACTATTTTCATAAATTCTCACAACCACCCTATAAGTTCTGTGATTATTCCCTGTTTACACATAAGAAACAGAGATTCAGACGTTAGTTCTTAGATGCCTGGTTTGTCCTCCCTGTGCCTGCAGATCTGTCTTAGTGTATATGCATATGTGTGCGTTGGGTGGTGGTGCTTAACAAATATTTTAATTATATCAGTGCATCTATGAAAAGGGTTTGGAGAATGCTGTCCCAGAATACAGAAGGTATGTAAATCGGAAAACTGAAGCCTGCAATTTCTGTAAGCATAACAAAATTTTCCATCAAAAAGCAATAGACCTAGGTCTGAAGTCAAATTTACTGTTGTGTGTCTTTGGACAAATCACCTGACCGCTCTGAGGCTCAGTTGGTTGGTGTAGAGAGTGATACTCCCTTCCTTGATGCTGTCAACAATAAGCTCAGCGTCTAGCTGAATAACAGCACTTATTGTCAGTACAGGGTTAACCAGTCACCAGCAATCCCACCTTTCTCCCTTCCAGTGGAGCCAAACGCCCTTGAGGACAAGTGGATTCCTACTTCCTATAGTATGAGTGCACTGCATTTCATTTGGGGAGCAATTTGGGTGGGGTTCAAAAAATATTGATTTGGTACACTCCTATCAAGTTTATCAGTAATGCTTTCTACTTTATTCTATGTAATGTTAAAATTATTTGAGTAAATGGCCATATTTATTATTGTAAAAGTAGCATTATAAGATATAAATACCTTTCCTACATCAACAGATACTTGATGAATGCATGAATAAATCAAAACTTGCATAAAATAGTTGGATGGGTACGTGGACAGATGGAAGGGTGGATGGATGGATGAAAGTAAAGAGGCATGGCAGACTCAAGGAATATTTTTATTTCACAGTTTCTATGTTTAAGTAATTTGGAGAAACTGGGGGTTTGTCATTTCCATTTCTAACTACAAAATGAATGTGCAGGAATAAGAGTATTTACTACAAAAGATACTTCCTTGAGAGATCAAAATATTTCATTGTTATCCACGTAAGTAGTGACTGAGGCTTTTGTGTCAACAGATTCAGAACATACTTGTCTAAATATCACTAGGAATTTGTTAGTATTTTGGGGTCCTATAAATGTCGACAGTCACATCAACATTAGCATATAGTCAAAAAACAGTTTTACAATTGAAAAATATGATTCCATCAGTCTAGAGATGGATTCTCTTAACTCTTCGTCATGACATGTTAACATACCTCCGCCTTCCAGGCTTAGGGGCATTAAATGAGGAGTGATATTTTGTGGTGTAGATAGAGGCTTACTCCTCAGTAACCCACCAATCATCTGTTGTATTTTGATTTCACAATCTGTGACAGTATAAAGGCATGCATGGCGCAACTTTCAGATACACTGTTTTAGGTAAGGGGAAATTGCTGGGTTCTCAGAAAAACCTTTTACACAGTGACCAGTGATGCAAATATCATGGGAGGCAGAAAGCACATTTTGCCTATGAACAATCTATGTATTCTTTACCTCAAAATTTTGTAAAAAGCTATTGTTGCTGTTTAGTCACTAAGTCGTGACCAACTCTTTCTCGCCTCTCTTCCAGGCAAGAATACTAGAGTGGATTGCCATTTCCTTCTCCAGGGGATCTTCGGGACCCAGGGATAAAACCCACATCCCCTGCATTGGCAGGCAATTCTTTGCCACTGAGCCGCCTGGGATCCAGCTACTAAGTTTCCATAAATTAGGAACCTGAGCAGTAGAGAGGTGTAGTTCAAGGAAAAATGAGTGCCCGAGATAAGACAGTGCTGAGTGTACACATTAAGGTATTTAGGGAAATTATTGTTTGGGGTCAAAATCACATTGAAAATGCTTGGCAATATCTCATTCCCTTGAAACAAAGTCTGGTAGCTGGACGAATCTTTCCAGAACATTACTACTTGGAAACTTTAAGTCCCCCCAGCTAAACCATCTGAGTTAGCTTTTGGGTTTTGGTCCTCAGTAAAGAGGGGGAAAAAAAAAGATGTTGCTACAGAGGGTGTAAATCCCATGCCATCTGGTTATGTTGCTGACAGTTCTCACCTCTGTCACACCAGGATTTACAAAGCAATTTTTAGGATGAAGTTGCTTTAACCTCCACTACTTGTTGTTTGGCATCTCACACTCTCCTTTTCACATCTCAGAGGCTGTGTTGTTGTAAGTGGATGGCAGTGTCCAGGGCTGTTATTGCAAGAAGAATATTCACAGAGCACAGACATGGGAAACTGAATCAGACACCAAAGTCATTTGCTTATGAAACATTGGGAAACACTCAGGTCTATTATTTACTCAGAATAAATCTCATCAGCCATCGTTGGACAAAAATCAAGTCTTTGTTAACATGTGTGTATGCAATAACTTGATTAACCTATGAATTCCTGTCTAATTAGTACTTAGCATAAAGGACTCATAAACCAGTGTTGTATCTTTATTTATACTAGGATAATTTTTTGTGTGCATTTGAATTTCTAATGATCTTGTCGTGAAATCAGTAACTGATAGGTAATTATACTAATTCCCAGCTTTTCACACTATTGGTAACTAGAATAATAATTAAGCCACAGATAATCCCTGGCTGGTACCTTATTTTTGGCTTGCTAATTCCTGATCTTCCAACTAATTTTCAAGAGTATACAAATCCTTTTCGCCTTAAAGAAGTACTGGATTATTCTGCAGAGATGATGATCAAGTATCACTGTGTTGTTAAGCAACACACAAGCAAATCTAAAGTCTCCAACCACAGATAATCCGACCCTGATGGTTGGAAGCAGGAAACCCAAACACTCTCTAGAACCATGTTTTCTAAAATGGGGTACCAATATTCCAGACAAAGGTACAAATGTACCTTGGGGTACAAGAAGAAAATAGAAATAAACCCTCTTCATAAATGTACTTAGATATTTTAATTTCATATTTTCTCCACAGTAAACATATTAGGATTACAGTATATTTTGATCTATATAAATAAATCAAACATAAATTCATATATACTATTTTCATAAATTCTCACAACCACCCTATAAGTTCTGTGATTATTCCCTGTTTACACATAAGAAACAGAGATTCAGACGTTAGTTCTTAGATGCCTGGTTTGTCCTCCCTGTGCCTGCAGATCTGTCTTAGTGTATATGCATATGTGTGCGTTGGGTGGTGGTGCTTAACAAATATTTTAATTATATCAGTGCATCTATGAAAAGGGTTTGGAGAATGCTGTCCCAGAATACAGAAGGTATGTAAATCGGAAAACTGAAGCCTGCAATTTCTGTAAGCATAACAAAATTTTCCATCAAAAAGCAATAGACCTAGGTCTGAAGTCAAATTTACTGTTGTGTGTCTTTGGACAAATCACCTGACCGCTCTGAGGCTCAGTTGGTTGGTGTAGAGAGTGATACTCCCTTCCTTGATGCTGTCAACAATAAGCTCAGCGTCTAGCTGAATAACAGCACTTATTGTCAGTACAGGGTTAACCAGTCACCAGCAATCCCACCTTTCTCCCTTCCAGTGGAGCCAAACGCCCTTGAGGACAAGTGGATTCCTACTTCCTATAGTATGAGTGCACTGCATTTCATTTGGGGAGCAATTTGGGTGGGGTTCAAAAAATATTGATTTGGTACACTCCTATCAAGTTTATCAGTAATGCTTTCTACTTTATTCTATGTAATGTTAAAATTATTTGAGTAAATGGCCATATTTATTATTGTAAAAGTAGCATTATAAGATATAAATACCTTTCCTACATCAACAGATACTTGATGAATGCATGAATAAATCAAAACTTGCATAAAATAGTTGGATGGGTACGTGGACAGATGGAAGGGTGGATGGATGGATGAAAGTAAAGAGGCATGGCAGACTCAAGGAATATTTTTATTTCACAGTTTCTATGTTTAAGTAATTTGGAGAAACTGGGGGTTTGTCATTTCCATTTCTAACTACAAAATGAATGTGCAGGAATAAGAGTATTTACTACAAAAGATACTTCCTTGAGAGATCAAAATATTTCATTGTTATCCACGTAAGTAGTGACTGAGGCTTTTGTGTCAACAGATTCAGAACATACTTGTCTAAATATCACTAGGAATTTGTTAATATTTTGGGGTCCTATAAATGTCGACAGTCACATCAACATTAGCATATAGTCAAAAAACAGTTTTACAATTGAAAAATATGATTCCATCAGTCTAGAGATGGATTCTCTTAACTCTTCGTCATGACATGTTAACATACCTCCGCCTTCCAGGCTTAGGGGTATTAAATGAGGAGTGATATTTTGTGGTGTAGATAGAGGCCTACTCCTCAGTAACCCACCAATCATCTGTTGTATTTTGATTTCACAATCTGTGACAGTATAAAGGCATGCATGGCGCAACTTTCAGATACACTGTTTTAGGTAAGGGGAAATTGCTGGGTTCTCAGAAAAACCTTTTACACAGTGACCAGTGATGCAAATATCATGGGAGGCAGAAAGCACATTTTGCCCATGAACAATCTATGTATTCTTTACCTCAAAGTTTTGTAAAAAGCTATTGTTGCTATTTAGTCACTAAGTCGTGACCAACTCTTTCTCACTTCTCTCCCAGGCAAGAATACTAGAGTGGATTGCCATTTCCTTCTCCAGGGGATCTTCTGGACCCAGGGATAAAACCCGCATCCCCTGCATTGGCAGGCAATTCTTTGCCACTGAGCCGCCTGGGATCCAGCTACTAAGTTTCCATAAATTAGGAACCTGAACAGTAGAGAGGTGTAGTTCAAGGAAAAATGAGTGCCCGAGATAAGACAGTGCTGAGTGTACACATTAAGGATTTTAGGGAAATTATTGTTTGGGGTCAAAATCACATTGAAAATGCTTGGCAACATCTCATTCCCTTGAAACAAAGTCTGGTTGCTGGACGAATCTTTCCAGAACATTACTACTTGGAAACTTTAAGTCCCTCCAGCTAAACTATCTGAGTTAGCTTTTGGGATTTGGTCCTCAGTAAAGGTGAGGGGGGGAGAGATGTTGCTACAGAGGGTGTAAATCCCATGCCATCTGGTTATGTTGCTGACAGTTCTCACCTCTGTCACACCAGGATTTACAAAGCAATTTTTAGGATGAAGTTGCTTTAACCTCCACTACTTGTTGTTTGGCATCTCACACTCTCCTTTTCACATCTCAGAGGCTGTGTTGTTGTAAGTGGATGGCAGTGTCCAGGGCTGTTATTGCAAGAAGAATATTCACAGAGCACAGACATGGGAAACTGAATCAGACACCAAAGTCATTTGCTTATGAAACATTGGGAAACACTCAGGTCTATTATTTACTCAGAATAAATCTCATCAGCCATCGTTGGACAAAAATCAAGTCTTTGTTAACATGTGTGTATGCAATAACTTGATTAACCTACGAATTCCTGTCTAATTAGTACTTAGCATAAAGGACTCATAAACCAGTGTTGTATCTTTATTTATACTAGGATAAGTTTTTGTGTGCATTTGAATTTCTAATGATCTTGTAGTGAAATCAGTAACTGATAGGTAATTATACTAACTCCCAGCTTTTCACACTACTGGTAACTAGAATAATAATTAAGCCACAGATAATCCCTGGCTGGTACCTTATTTTTGGCTTGCTAATTCTTGATCTTCCAACTAATTTTCAAGAGTATACAAATCCTTTTCGCCTTAAAGAAGTACTGGATTATTCTGCAGAGATGATGATGAATAGGAAGTGGCAGAAAAGTCACAGAATGAGTGAGAGATAAGAGTCTTCTCAAATGACAGTAGCCTGCATTGCTTAGGAATTATGCGGACTCCCAAGAAACATTTCTAATTGTCACCCATCGTGAAACAATTTTTCTTTCTTATGGCATCAAATAAATGGGGACTGCTCTCCAGCAAAGCAGCCCCAGGTTGCTGCTACTTTCCTATAAATTATCTGCATACATGAATTAATTAAGGGAGTAGGAGGAACATATGCAGTGTTCACACTTTGGGACTCCTGTTGAGGCTCTCTCCTTGCATATCTGTCTCCCTTGTCACTTATCCAGTTCCTCTTCATACTTTTAATCAAAAGACTCTCCTAGAAGTTGATATATTTCCACCAAGAGCCAGCATACTGCTTAGCAACTAAGTAGCACTCAGTAAATAGAGGGTACTATTATTTGTTGTTGTTATTATTACTGTCATTACTTCTATTATTATTTTGCCCCTGTGTCTACTCTGTCAGGCTATGACTCTATTAGAGCATATGACAGATGAATAAAATATGAAGGTATCTTCAGTAATCAGAAAGTAACAATGACATTAAACATTTCTGACCAATGAGAAGAGACCAGGTAGAATAGAAGAAACATGGCAAAGTGAATAAAAATAACACAGTGGTGAAGACAGAAAAGGGAAACTCATGTCCTGGAGGGACGATGGGACTTTGTGGGAAGAAGACAAAATGGATCACAGCGGGGCAGCCAGTGCCCCACATCACGCGTGCTGATAAACCCTGAGGTCATGGCTTTGGCTGCTTGCTGCCTCATATCCTCCCCTGAATTAGAAGTCTCCCAGTCCACAAGAAAATGAAGCAGGGCAGATAGAGATGCTGTGGTCAGAGTTTGCTGTGATCTGTCCGTGTCTGCACCTGTCTTCTTAGTGCCCAGGGCACATCAGCTGTTAAATGCGTCTATCTCTAGAAACAGGATTTGCAGTACATTCTCAAAGAGCATTTATCACTGGCCAAATCTAAAAAGATTCCTCTATTCATTTCATGAATATGTTCATTTGTTAACTATTATTTACTGACTGCTTGTTATAAACCAGTCTTGTGCTGGGCACTTGGGTGCAGAGCAAACTTGAACATAGGCTCTGTCTTCAAGATGCTCCCAAACCAAGGGGTCAGAGCAGTGGGTATAAATTGTGTCTTGGCAGGCACAGCATTAGGTAGACCTAGATCAATGACAATCCTGTTTTCGGTGTCTAAATCTGTTGCTCTGGTCCCTATCATCTTCCTGCACAACCTAGCATGAAGGAAAGTATGCTTTTGTTCAGTTGTTTGTTCTCCTGTGCATGCCCCGAGTTCTTAAGAGCTAATGCACCATATCCAGGCAGATTTCTTTCCTTCCTTGCCAACAATTCTACAGACTTCCACGGTCAGCCCAAAACTGTGAACTTTAAAAATGAAAGGAGAACTATATGAAGTCACCAAAGGCAGAGAGAAATTAGGATGTCATTACATGAGGAGAGCTGTGATTGGCAGGCAGTTCTCCAATTTCATGACAATAGAAATGATTCATCTTTTGTAATATGTTTTACCCAACAGCTTATTAAGACACCCTCACTCTGTGCAACTAAAACAGCCCCTCCTCTGTCATCAGAGAGTGCATCATAAAAGCACTTAAAGAAGATCATCTAGGCAGGCTCATAAATCGGGTCAACATTTACCAAATACATCATAAACAAGACTGCCCAGCTACTATTTTATGTTGATTTAAACAGTAAATTTTAGCTATTTGATACTTGCTGACTAGCTGTAATTCTAACACTCTTTTAGTGGTTAGTGTGTATCTAACACATCCCTCTCCCTTATTTTTCTTTTTTTTTTCTCACAATGAAACACTTCTCTTTTGAAAACTATGTCTTTCTTATCCCAGTGCTTGTCATTAGATGGAGCTGATTTCAGCCCTTTGCTAGAGGGAAAAGTCTCATAAGCAAGGCCAGTCCAATTAAAATCAGGAGCTACTGAGCAACAGGCTAACTGGTCCAAGAGGATCTTTAGCATCAAGGATCACGCGAGCCCAGAGTTGCCAGGGGCCACCTGTGCTACACAGGGAGTCTACAGAACAACGGAATCAACACGGAGGGAAGCAGAGCCAAAATACCAAGAAAGATAAACTGCTTATGAAATTGGCTAAACTAGTGGGTTCAGTAGTTTCGGTTCTCAGGGAGCAAAGACTATAGTCTGGGATAAAAGATTTTGATTAATGATCAAAACCTGTGAAAACAAGAAGGCAGAAGCAGGATCCAAGATCAGAAAGAAGTCAAATTGGGGTCATCCACAAAAGCCATGGTCATCCTGGCAGGTAGCTCTGGATAGAGCACTGGCCACCAGAACTGCCCAGTGTTAACAGGCAGAAATGGCTGACCCCAAGACATCCTCTCCTTGTTCAGACACCAGATGCAGGCAGCACCTGGAAGGGTGAGACCACAGGCAAGTGGTTCCTGCAGCCAAGGAGACTGGGAAGGAGCTGAGAGCAGGAGGCCACTGGCTGAACCCACTACCCACAGCGAGGCAGCGAGTTGTTCTGGGTGGCGCATCTCTATGTTAACCACACAGCTCCATAGACAGCATGTGATCAACCCAGTTATGTGAGCCAGTAAACTCCCCTATTTTCTTCAAGTCATTTTGAGATCAGTTACTTTTCTTGCTAATCAAAAGAATCTATGCTTCCCTTCAAAGTCAAAGATCTGATGGAACTTCATAATGTCAGCAAAATATATACTGCTGAATTAGACTGGGGAGCCCAATTTAAACTCGTACCCACCAACACGAGGGCAGGCAAGGCAGCTAAGCCCCAGATTTGCAGTGTGCAGCTGGCTTAGACATTTCAAATGATCAGATACTGAAGACGGGAAATGTCTGTTTTACTGGGCTGAAGGTTTTGTGATTTAAACTGCCAACTCACCAAAGGGCCACAAGGACTTTGGTTCGGATGTCATGAAACAAATGAAGTCTAGCATATTTTCATTTGAAAAAGCTTTACTCTCTTGGGAGAGGACTTTTCAGTCTCCCCTCTGGTCAGGAGCATGAGAGGAAAATCCAACCAGCACTCCAAGCTCTTAACGGGGAACAGGGCTTATTAAATTACTTTCGTGTGTGCAGAAGCTCATTTTCACTCTTGCAGCTATTTCATTAAGGTCCTGAATTTCCAGCAATATTTCAATTTATACCAATGTAGCATAAAATTTGCAATTTCAACACCTCAATAAAAATGATATGATATATAAACATATTTCATTTTCAATACATATTACATGTATATCAAGAGGTCCAACAGCATATATCAACAATCATGTATAACTGTGTGTGTATGAGCCAGGGGGGAGAGACAGAAAGAGAGAGGGAAAGAGAAGAAAGAACCCACAGCCACCAATGTATGTCATGGTCTAAAACTGGTAACAAATGATAAAGTGTAAGGATGAAGCATTGTTCAGCACCATTAGGTAACTGAGATGAACTTGATCTTGCCTGCCTTTAGACCTTTTTTGTTGGAATGAGTAAATCACGCTTGTAAACTTCTCTAGGTAATGTTTTGTTGAGTTTCTTATATTCCAACTTGGCCAACAGAATACAATGCTTGGATTATCAAGTTTCTCAAAGTAATTTATGGAAGCAATAAAAGCACATATGCTGTGGGTCTTGCCCTGAAACTTATTTAATAAATATAAGAAGCAAAAACATAGCACTTGTTACCTCCAGAGTGTGGCGGGGGGCCGCAGAGCAGGACGACTCCCTGGCCTTCACGCACCGACACTGTACTTCTCATTTTGGTTTTAAAATTTTCGAGATCTGATTTGAAAACAAAACAAAACAGGATTTCAGAAAGGACCATAAATTTAAAATGTTCGCACAAGAGATATTCTTTTCTTTTTATAGGAAAATTTAAAAATTAAAAAAAAACAAAAAAACCACGACATCCCTCTCAGGAAACTTAGGAGAACTTTTAGCATTTGCATTGAGAAGGAAACTTTGGATTTTGATTTCTTTATTAGTGTTTCTAGAAATTCAGTAATAAAAATAAAAACTATACTCACTAACCCAGTAAATTAAATTCACATATTTCTTTTTATTTATAGTGAAAACAATACAAACTGCTTTTAACACTGCCCACATAATTATTTTTAAGTATTTAATAAAGCAATTAAGGCAAATACTATTTTGATCACCAGTGATTATTTTTAAAAACCATTTGATTTCTTCTAATAACAATCCAGAATAGCAAATTCTAATTCATATTCTCCAGCTTATAGCATGGAGAAAATTTATGGGCTTCATTTTGAACAAAGCTTAAGACTATGAGGAAAGAGAAGAAAAATCTGTTTCTCTAAACTCTGATTTAAAAAAAAAAAAAATACTGTGGATTCCACAGTTAATACACCATGAGGTGTCACTTTCTGTATCAGAACAATTGCACTGTCAATTTGTGAAAGAATATACTTACTTGATAGCTTTTAAAGGTTGATATAAATTGCCTATGTGGTGACTATGAAAAGTAAGGCAGAGCATGAATTTTAAGATACAACTTCAAAAATTTCAACTTTGCCTTGAAAAATGCAAAAACCGAAACAACCATCTTCAAATTGATAAAACTACAAACTGTAGACACATATGAATATTCTAAGCACTGTAAATCAACACATCAAAGGGAAATAAGAACCCTACATTATTTCATTTTATTTTTACTAAAAATAGTATTGAATTGTTAGATTATAAACATGGAATAAAACAATCAGCAAAACTCATCATATGTGTGACTATAAAAGGAGAAAACATAGTGTTCATCGACTTATTCAGTCTACCCTACAAACACAGCATTATATCATCTTAAATCTATAACCCAAAGCAGCATTACCAAAACAGTAAGGCTCTTGAAATGTAACTGAGTTGAAACTGCAATACTGGAATGTTTTCCAAAGACTAGATAGAAGAGTAAATCATATCAGAATGTTAGCCCATACATGGAAAAAGTTTCAAATCAAAAAAGTTTCAAATTATTTTCTGACAACCAAGTGTGTATCTTAATTTTTACTGATTTCTTGTCCAATTCCTTGTTCTCTTCTATTATATATAACTTCACATCAGAAAACATATTTATCACTGATTTTACCTAGAATACAACAAAAAAGATAAAAGTCCTACAGAAACTAATGTCTCTTCTCCTCCAAAGGTGAAATTCTTTTGCCTAAACACTAACTATGTCTGTCCCTTGCTCTGAAGTGATACTGTCTCTACAGTATATAAGGGCGTGTGTGTGTCTGACTCTCTGAGACCTTATGGACTGTAGCTGGCCAGGTTCCTTCGTCCATGGGATTCTCCAGGCAAGAATACTGGAGTTGGCTGCCATGCCCTCCTGCAGGGAATCTTCCCAACCCAGGGATCGAATCTGTGTCTCCTTCATCTCCTGCACTGGCAGGCAGATTCTTTACCACTGCACCACCTGGGAAGCCCCAGGGTATGTAAGGACAAGGTACATTATTTGTGGAAACCTGATGTGGCCAGTTCATGGAGAAAATGCACAAGGAAGAGCAAAGAAAAAATAACTGTAGCGCTGTAAGTGTTTTCCCAGCTTTTTTTTGAACCTTAGGGAGTATACAGATAAAAGCAGTATAAACATCCAAAGTTTCAGATTACTGATATATCCTGACAGATTACATATACAACCCCAAACTCAAGGCAAAGCTTCATATGGTTCAATCTTGACAAGAACTGTATTAGAACAAGGCCTGTCTAGGAGTCAAAATAAATAAGAAATCATGCCAGAAATTATTTGGTAGTGTCTGACTCTCTGAGACCTTATGGACTGTAGCTGGCCAGGTCCCTTCGTCCATGGGATTCTCCAGGCAAGAATACTGGAGTTGGCTGCCATGCCCTCCTGCAGGGAATCTTCCCAACCCAGGGATCGAATCTGTGTCTCCTTCATCTCCTGCACTGGCAGGCAGATTCTTTACCACTGCACCACCTGGGAAGCCCCAGGGTATGTAAGGACAAGGTACATTATTTGTGGAAACCTGATGTGGCCAGTTCATGGAGAAAATGCACAAGGAAGAGCAAAGAAAAAATAACTGTAGCGCTGTAAGTGTTTTCCCAGCTTTTTTTTGAACCTTAGGGAGTATACAGATAAAAGCAGTATAAACATCCAAAGTTTCAGATTACTGATATATCCTGACAGATTACATATACAACCCCAAACTCAAGGCAAAGCTTCATATGGTTCAATCTTGACAAGAACTGTATTAGAACAAGGCCTGTCTAGGAGTCAAAATAAATAAGAAATCATGCCAGAAATTATTTGGTAGAAACTTCTCAGATTTTTCTTCCTATCTCCTAATTCTTGCAAACTCTGACATTATTCTGAAGCCTCCAAAGCCAGATTTTAAGAAATCAACATGATAAGGAGCATCTAGAAAGAACTACAACTAGGACCAAAGCTGAATGTGAACTGCAGAAAGAGGATGGATTGGTGGAAGTTGGGGGCAGGACTATGGGAGTGATTACAAAAGGGCATTATGAGGGATCTCGACCATGAGGTGGATATAAAACTACATGTGATACAACTGTATAAAACTAAATACACAGACACACACAAAATTAGTGTATATACAACAGGGGAAATCTGAATTAAAAATCAAAGACAGAGACTTCCTTGGCAGTCCAGTGGTTGACTCCACGCTTCCAGTGCAGGGGGTGCATGTTTGATCCCTGGTCAAGGAACTAAGACACCACAACAAAGATAAAAGCCACCTCTCCACATTTTTTACTTTCTTTCGCCTTCTTCGACACCACCTACAGCCTGCAAGTGGCTCACCTTGACTGCCCTTCTGGCCATGCGCTGTGCAGCTCTAAGACATCTCAAGTTCTAATCACACCCTGGAGACAGTAACTCCCAAACTGACATTAAAGGCAGGAATGTAAGCCAGGAGACATACACTCCGTATTCTAATTGCTTTCTCTGTGAATATGCACATGGACCATTCTTGGTGTATAAAACAGTTCACCCTGACACATGTTAACTTTCTATATTGGGTCAGGTTTTCTAAGGGCTGCTCGCACACTTCACTTTCAAGTTGATCTCACCACACCAGAGAGAGGAAGACAAGGCCACAAGACAGTAGCTGTGCCCACTGAGAAGCGTGAAGGGTGACTCTGATTTCCTCTGACAAGCATGTGCTCAGTTTGGAGTCTGAGTCTACTGGCTACATATCACTGATGCTGGTTTCTCTATGTGGATTCATCGGCTTAGAGTACATAATTCTACTGCTGTAGGACTTAAAATCAGCCAAAGAATGACTACCATTTCCCAACAAGAAGCACTTGTTTCTTGAGCAACAAGATGTGTTCAGCTAAGCGAAATGAGAAACATCAAGTACAATATGGCAGAGACAGAAAATAAAATATGCACTGGTAAGGTCTACTCTGGTGGGATGGATGTTACAGGATGGCCTATACATTTTTGACCAAAGAATTCTGTATAGATCGTTTTATGGGAAATGGTGGAAAAGGTCATATGTTGAACTGGATATACATATGTGCAGTTGAGTATGTCATAAATACAAAAAAATGACAATAAGAGATGCCAAGGTTAAAAAAAAAAAATCTCCCTAGGAGAATTAAAATGGAACATACAAGTAGCAATAAACCTGAAACTGTGGCCAGCTGACTAAATGGTCCTAAAGTTGAAAAATTTAGAGTTCAGTCTCAAAACACCTTGTGATCACTTGCAATTAAAACACGAGAAGCTAATAAAATCAGCATCACTGAAAACTGCATGTGAGTTTTACTACTTGTATAACACAACCCTACTGTATTCTATGAGGTGACCTGTTGCTTTTTCAATTAAAATGCAAAATACTGTCCAGTAGTGATAGTTAAATTGCAAATGGAATACAGATATTAGCAATGTAATAGCTTTCTACACATAATTCCTGAAATTTCCTTAAAGTTTAATATTGAAATGCTTAATGGTTTATAGTTACCAAATTAAATCATTACCCGAACAGTGTCAACAACAAGATTGCTTTTGAAGGAATCAGAAAGCTTCCAGTAAGAGAAGTCATGCGTGTTAGTAAAAAAGCTGGGGAAAAAAACACAGTGAACATATCCAAAAGACAATAAAGATCAAGACTGTAGTTCAGTGAAGATTTTGGTCTGAATCTCTCTGATATCAGATGTTATAAATAAAGAAGAATCCCATGCAATGATCCAGCTTCCATGATCACAGGTAAAATTGCAATTAGCTGAAAAATCTCAGTAAAGGATGCCCTACTACAAAAATAAAAAGAAAACTAGGGTTCAGGGGATGATCACGACTTTTCCTTTTTCCTGACCAAAGCTGAAGTTTCTGGAAGGCTGCCCAAATGTGCATATAACACAGAACCCACTTAGTCTTAATCATCATCAGTATCAGCAGGACATAAACTTAACCATTATTTTCTGCTCTATATTCCAACCTCCAAATTTAAAGCATCTCCTCCTCTTTTGTTCCCTTTCCTACTTAACAGGTTAGTCAAATTCTCAAAATGTTTAATCAACATTGAAGTTTCTAAGGGAAAATTCTATCATGGCAGGCAATATGCATGTCCTGGGAAAATAAGTGTTTCCTTCTGTAAAAACAATGGCTTACTCAACAAAGTCAATAGTATCTCAGTTTTTCTTCCCCAAAAGCAGAGCCAAGAAAGATTTGAGTGACTGAGTGCATATGGATGATTATCTCAGGAGGTAAGAGAAACAGTCTGAGGTGAGTAAAAAAGAGATGGAGGAAAAATCATTACGTGGTACATTACTTACTACAGTCAATGAGGGCTTGATTGTGCATGAACCTCTGATAAGTGTATAAAATGCCTCCTAGGACTGTCAGTTTGAAAGATCAGCGGGGAAGGGGGGTACTTTTGTGGATGTCCAATGATCAGGACTTCCCCTTCCAATGCACAGGATATGGGTTTAATTCTCAATTGAGGAGCTAAGAATTGATAACCTCATGGTCCCCCCAAAAGTGAAAAAAAAATAAAAACATAAAACAGAAGCAATATTGTTCAGTTGAGTTCAGTTCAGTTGCTCAGTCACGTCTGCCTCTTTGTGAACCCGTGAACTACAGCACGCCAGGCCTCCCTGTCCATCACCAGCTCCTGGAGTCCACCCAAACCCACGTCCATTGAGTTGGTGACGCCATCCAATCATCTTATCCTCTGTCATCCCCTTCTCCTCCTGCCCCCAATCTTTTCCAGCATCAGGGTCTTTCTCAGTGAGTCAGCTCTCTACATCAGGTGGCCAAAGTATTGGAGTTTCAACTTCAACATCAATCCTTCCAATGAACACCCAGGACTGATCTCCTTTAGGACGGACTGGTTGGATCTCCTTGCAGTCTAAGGGACTCTCAAGAGTCTTCTCCAACACCACAGTTCAAAAGCATCAATTCTTCAGTGCTCAGCTTTCTTTATAGTCCAACTTTCACATCCATACATGACCACTGGAAAAACCATAGCCTTGACTAGATGGACCTTTGTTGTCAAAAGAATGTCTCTGCTTTATAATATGCTATCTAGGTTGGTCATAACTTTCCTTCCATGGCTGCAATCACCATCTGCAGTGATTTTGGAGCCCCCCAAAATAAAATCAGCCACTGTTTCCACTGTTTCTCCATCTATTTGCCATGAAGTGATGGGACCGGAGGCCATGATCTTAGTTTTCTCAATATTGAGCTTTAAGTCAACTTTTTCACTTCCCTCATTCACTTTCATCAAGAGGCTCTTTAGTTCTTCCTCACTTTCTGCCATAAGGGTGGTATCATCTGCATATCTGAGATTATTGATATTTCTCCTGGCAATCTTGATGCTAGCTTGTGCTTCCTCCAGGCCAGCGTTTCTCATGATGTACTCTGCATATAAGTTAAATAAGCAGGGTGACAGACAATATAGAGCCTTTACATACTCCTTTCCCAATCTGGAACCAGTCTGTTGTTTCATCTCCAGTTCTGTTACTTCTCGACATGCATATAGGTTTCGCAGGAGACAGGTAAGGTGGTCTGGTTTTCCCATTTCTTTAAGAATTTTCCACAACTGTTGTGATCCACACAGTCAAAGGCTTTAGCATAGTCAGTGAAACACAGGCAAATTTTTTTTTTTCTGGAATTCTCTTGCTTTTTCTATGATCCAGTGGATGTTGACAATTTGATCTCTGGTTCCTCTGCCTTTTCTAAATCCAGCTTGAACAACTGGGAATTCTCAGTTTCTGTGCTATTGAAGCCTGGCTGGGATAATTTTGAGCATTACTTTGCTAGCATGTTAGATGAGTGCAATTTTGTGGTAATTTGAACATTCTTTGGCATTGCCTATCTTTGGGATTAGTCTGTGCCTCCCAGTTTTTCATTTGTAAACTGGACAACACCTGCACTCTGAACCTCACAGGCTTTTTGAGAGGGAATCTCCAACATCACAGGCCTGCAAGCCCTTTGACAGATAAAAAGAATTCTAGACGTGCAAGACTCCCTTATTCCTTTTGAATCTCTTTTCCCCCTAGTATTCCAGCACTTATATATTTTAAATTATTCAATAACAATCTAAGATGATCATAATTATTTTAATGTTCACAATCAGAAAGCTTGATGAGGTACCCAAGACAATAGCTCTCATTCTTCTAGATCCTGAAACCAGGTGCCAGGGCAGAAATCACAGGAGGGCTTATTCCTGTGGCATCCTGTCCATCACAGCGTATGGAAATTGCTGGTGCGGTCATATTGCTGGTTGTTGTTTTTTTTTTTGCATTTTATTTTTTTTAATTGGAGGACAAGTGCTCTACAATATTGTGTTAGCCTCTGCCGCACATAACCATGAATTAGCCGCAGGTATACATATGTCCTCTCCCTCTCTGTTTTTACAACTATCTGTATTTCAGTCTCTTTCATCATCTCATATATGATTTCAAACATGCAAAGATCATGCATACAAAAGCAAAATACATCTTCCAATAACTCCCATGCTCCACTTTTCTTAAATAAGTTCCCTTTCCCACTGACCACCTCTTTGTTTCCTTCCACTTTTTAAACTTGGGTTAAACTCAAGTCTGTATCCTCAAGAGTCAGACAAACCCAGCCACAAATCCCTTTCCTGAAACTGCCTGACCTATGGTATATTTCTTCACTTGTTGATCCACAGTTTCATCATCTGTAAATTGAGGATAATAATAGAAATTATCTCTGCTATTGTCATGAGGAAGAAATAAGATATGCCATATCATTCACTTAAAAGAGTATATAACATAGAAATGTTCAAAAGTGATAACTATCATTTACCTTTACATTCTCTCAGAACTCGTGATGCTTCTACCACTGTGCCTATAGCAATGCTGTGTTGAACAAAATTTTGATTCAAAACATGCATTTTCTGCTTGCCTTCTGGATACATTTTGGAAATCTAAACGCCATCTCATAGTCAACATTTAATTTTCCTATTCTTACAGTGGCTGCTACAAAACCCTACAACTTCTGTACTGTATTGTTACTAAAATTCCCATGTAATTTGCCACTCGTCATTCCTACATTCGTTTGATTCATTCAATTTTAACATGTTAATGTTTTGCTAAGTTCATCTTCTTTCTTCCCATTTTTCTCTAATTTCTCACTATCACCATTTTAATTTTATTGGAAAATTTTTAGAATGCAAATTCACCTGGGGTATACAAAGCATATGGCCCCAATATGCCATGTCTGTCTTTTGTCTCAGCAGCCCCGCTGTCATAAGAATACGCTCTATCAAAACTCACTAAATTGATACATGAAGGGATTAATGGATGACTGGATTTACAAGGCTGTGTGACATAATTTTGTGGAATTGAGCTCATTAATTTTCAAAAAAGCTCCATTTAAAGGTAATATTTTTCCATTTTCCAAAGAAACTGTGGCTCAAAGCAGTTATGGACTTTGACAAAGGTGACACAGTAAGTGATAGAGCCACTTACACTGATTTCAGACCCAGTTCTTCTAATCTCTATACAATGTGAGAAGTTGATCTAACCTTTGGGCTGGTCTCCCCAGCTGTGGTCTCACCCTTCTCATCAATCCATCTATGTGCCCATAGAGTTGAGTTTCAGTTCAGTTCAGTCGCTCAGTCGTATCTGACTCTTTGCAACCCCATGAACCGCAGCACGCCAGGCCTCCCTGTCCATCACCAACTCCCGGAGTTCACCCAAACTCATGTCCATCGAGTCAGTGATGCCATCCAGCCATCTCATCCTCTGTGGTTCCCTTCTCCTCCTGCCCTCAATCCCTCCCAGCATCAGAGTCTTTTCCAATGAGTCAACTCTTTGCATGAAGTGGCCAAAGTATTGGAGTTTTAGCTTTCTTCATAAAACACATTTCCAGTTTTTAATACCTGCTCAAAATTTTTAGTCTCTCATTGCCTAGATGATGAAGTCCATTTTCTTGTCCTAACATTTGGCCATTCATTAGATAGACATGTTTATATTCATAAATATATGTGTGTGTGTCTGTATACATGTGTGAAATATGTACCTGTGTTCTCGGTATTGGGATAAGAGAGTATGGTTTGTCATTCAGAGTATTTCTGATTCTAAAATTTTACTTATTCCCCATCCTTCTCCTTTTAACTTATGTTAAGTTTCCACATCTCAGTTCAGTTCAGTTCAGTCACTCAGTCGTGTCTGATTCTTTGTGACCACATGGACTGCAACACACCAGTCCATCACCAATTTCCAGAGCTTGCTCAAACTCACGTCCATTGAGTCAGTGATGCCATCCAACCATCTCATCCTTTGTCGTCCCCTTCTCCTCCTGCCTTCAATCTTCCCCAGCATCAGGGTCTTTTCCAATGAGTCAGTTCTTCGCATCAGATAGCCAAAGTATTGGAGTTTCAGCTTCAGCAGCAGTCTTTCCAATGAATATTCAGGGCTGATTTCTTTTAGGATCGACTGGTTGGATCCCCTTGCAGTCCAAGGGACTCTTAAGCATCTACTCCAACACCACAGTTCAAAAGCATAGATTCTTCTGTGCTCAGCTTTCTTTGTAGTCCAACTCTCATGTCCATACATGACTGGAAAAACCATAGCTTTGACTAGATGAATCTTTGTTTCAAAGTAATGTCTCTGCTTTTTAATATGCAGTCTAGGTTGGTCATAACTTTCCTTCCAAGGAGCTACCGGCTTTTAATTTCAAGGCTGTAGTCACCATATGCAGTGGGCTTTGGAGCCCAAGAAAATAAAGTCTGTCACTGTTTCCATTGTTTCCCCATCTATTTGCCATGAAGTGATGGGACTGGATGCCATGATCTTAGTTTTCTGAATGTTAAGTTTTAAGCCAGCTTTTTCACTCTCTTCTTTCATTTTCAGTAAGACGCACTTTAGCTCTTCTCTGCTTTCTGCCATAAGGGTGGTGTCATCTACATATCTGAGGTTATTGATATTTCTCCCAGCAATCTTGATTCCTGCTTGTACTTCATCCAGCCCCGCATCTGGCATGATGTACTCCGTATATAAGTTAAATAAGCAGGGTGACAATAGACAGCCTTGAAGTACTCCTTTCCCAATTTGGAACCAGTCTGTTGCTCCACGTCCAGTTCTAACTGTTCCTTCTTGACATGCATATAGGTTTCACAGGAGGCAGGTAAGGTGGTCTGGTATTTCCATTTTCTTAAGAATTTTCACAGCTTGTTGTGATCCACACAGTCAAATTTGGCATAGTCAATAAAGCAGAAGAAGATATTTTTCTTGAACTCTCTTGCTTTTTCTATGATATAACAGATGTTGGGAATTTGATCTCTGGTTCCTCTGCCTTTTCTACATCCATCTTAAACAGCTGGAATTTCATAGTTCACGTACTATTGAAGCCTGGCTTAGAGCATTTTGAGCAGTACTTTTCTAGCATGTGAGATGAGTGCAATCGTGCAGTATTCGGAACATTCTTTGTCATTGTCTTTCTTTGGGGTTGGATTGAAAACTGACCTTTTCCAGTCCTCTGGCCACTGTTGAGTTTTCCAAATTTGCTGGCATATTGAGGGCAGAACTTAGAAATCATCATCTTGGTCCAGTTAAAAAAACTCATCCTTTGTGACAGAAGAGTTAACAGATAATTCTGAACTATACAGTAATTGTGTTTTAGATCAGCTGCTCTCACAAGACTAAGGATTTTGGTTAGGCCCTCCTCCACCTGCTCTTTTTGCTCTCTGCAGACCTCAAAGAGCACCTATCCAGCACAAATGGCTTCCACTCAAGCAGTACGATTTACCCCCTCCAAGAAAGATACTGTCTGCTGTCAAGAGCACACAGAATGCTTGTACCTAGTAGCTACTTGCTAGCATGCCTTTCTGCTTCCACCAGGTGAACTGCTTATATTTGTAAACAGAACTGATCACCCTTGCTACATTTCTTTGCTGTTGCTGAAATTAAATTACTAGTGAAACACTAAAAATGTTGATGGCATAAGTGTATGAAAAAATAGAACTGTTGCTTATAAAGAGAATTTTTAACTTTTGAAAAACTCAATAAAGAAACTCACCCTTTCCCCAAGATTGATGCTAAAATAGATGGAATACATGTTGCAAAATACCATAGAAGCTTATAAATACAAGATAAAAATCTTTAGACTATTTCCATACCCAGGTTTCTTAAGAAATATTTTTTAAATTATCACTTAAATTCAAAGAAAAACAATAGCTGGAAATCATAGCAAATTCATAAGAGGTATGGTTTATACAAATAATACAATGAATAATAACTTCCATCAAAGAATAGTGCTTGGCACTACACTGAAAACTAAAAACAAAAAGCAGAAGACATATATAGATTCATATTTGAAGCAGGAATAAAATATTTATAATAATGATACTTTTTCTTGAAATGATTATCTATTTTAATTTATTAAGGAGTTTTTCAACTAATAGTTCAACTACTAGTCCTGACTATATCAAAGCCCCCATGTATTACTTTGCCGACTAAGGTCCGTCTAGTCCAGGCTATGGTTTTTCCAGTGGTCATGTATGGATGTGAGAGTTGGACTGTGAAGTGGGATTTCTTTGGAAGGAATGATGCTAAAGCTGAAACTCCAGTAGTTTGGCCACCTCATGCGAAGAGTTGACTCATTGGAAAAGACTCTGATGCTGAGAAGGATTGGGGGCAGGAGTAGAAGGGGATGACAGAGGATGAGATGGCTGGATGGCATCACTGACTTGATGGACATGAATCTGAGTGAACTCCGGGAGTTGGTGATGGACAGGACGCCTGGAACGGAAAGTTAGATTTCCGTTTGATTCATGGGGTCGCAAAGAGTCAGAAACGACTGAGCGACTGAACTGAACTGAAATGTTGGATTTTTAAATCAAACAAGAAAAATTATGATGCTTTTGATATTGACAGTTCTCTTCTAGTACATTAAATCTAAGAAAAAGAAAAGCAAAAAACTGTTCCCAGTTGACTGTGGATATTAATTTCACCTGTAATACTATATTTTAAAACATGAACAGTTTAATGTAAACTGAAGAATAATATAAATCTTACTTTCTGAAAATTTTTTCTTCTTATGCTTCATGTATAATTTAAAAAGCTAGCTTTGTCATTAAAACCACATTTTAAAAAATGTATGTGGTAATGTTATAAATCATTTTCCTTTTCTGTGAAACTAAGATCTTCAGGTATGCCAGAGGTTTGAGATAATTCAGAAAATCTGCATGAGAACCATCCTTTAAAAGACAATTTGATTTTTACAGGGCCACTGAAGCCAGTGCTCTTATACAAAACAGTACCAAGTACAGAAAACTATTTTCAAGACTTTTGAAAAATGTTATATTTCAAAAACTAACCATTATTGGGTGTGTCACAGAGGAATTCTGATGATTAGTTATACAAAGATGCACTTGATCCTTTCACTTAGAAACACCTACTTGCCAATTTGGAAATAAAAAGATCACATAAAATGACAATATTCTGAAAATCAGAACAAATCACATAATTTCAATGCAGTTATCTTAATAATATCGCAAACATTTTAAAAAAGCTTTTCAACAGTCTAGATTAAAATGGCTTAGTGACTTCTTCAGCAAAGAATCTAAGTTAGATTTCCGTTAGAGTCTCTGCTACTAAAATAAGTTTTGTGGTTTTAGACAGTTTTCTCAGACTCTTCGATAAGCAGATTCTTCTGAAAAATGCAGATAATATGACCTGTGTTAGAAAGCTGCTAAGAGGATTATATGAGAAAATAAACACAAAATTCTTGGAATTTATTAGGTGCTCAGTAAGTATTACCAAGCTGCTTCCTCTCCCCACCCAAGGATAAATTCTACATACTCATCAGCCCAGACCTGTGTCATTCAAGCCCAGCTAAAAGTTTCCTTTCTCTTTTGAAGATTTTAACAATATTCCAATTTATCTATACTTGGTCTCTTGCTTTTAATAGGCATGTCTCTCTCTCTCCAGGAACATAATAATTTCTACTGTTTTCTCCCTGCAATTAGTAGAGTAGTTGCTAAGTAGTATTTATTGAAATTCAACACATGAAGTGAATTTTTAAAAAGCTCCTGTTATTTGCTAAATTGGCTGAGTCACTGAGACTGTTTATACATTTCATGGAACAGTTGCCATTAAGACACATGTGATTTTAGCAATGAATATATAGTGTTACATTATATGCTTATTTCTATCCATTATAGGAATAAAGAAAAATAAAAATAAATTAGCATAATGCAATAACCCTCCAACATTATAAGAAAAAAATATCAAATATTGAATTCTTACCCTTATTTAAAAATAGCTTATTTTTTTTTTAATGAGTCACTCAGCAGCACATTTGCAGACTCACAGGTGATAAGAACTCCTATGGTCTGGCATTTAAAGATCACCTTTTTTTTTAACACAGAAAGAAGCTAATTAGGTTTATTTTTCTTTAATTGTATGAACACTTCATACTGTCCATTTTCATCAAAGTGAGAAAGAGGGAGAGACATCAAAGATTAGTTAGGGAGGGCCAGAAAAAAAATACTTAATTCAAGTTAGATGAAGATTACTTTCTAAAGAATCAAAATTACTTGCATATGCACAGACCTCTTGAGATTGACACATCTTATCACAAGATTCTCAGAAACCAATCTGTGAGACAGGCAATGCATATATCATTATTCACAATTTCTACAAGAGCAAGCCAAGTCCAAGAGAGGTTAGATTTTACCCAAAGTCACACTGCTAATTAAGTATCAGGGCCAGACAGATGACATATCCTCTGATTTCTAACTTGGAGAAAGAAGGAGGAATATCACATCCAAATTAAAGTTTAAGCTTCTGATTCTTTTCAGTCTTTAGAAATTATACCAAAGAAAACTGAAATGGATAATTCACAAGTCTTATATAAGGTATGTTCATTCTTTCAATCGCTCATTCAATTCTTCAACAAATGTTACTATGTGCCAACAAGACATTGAAGACGATGTGCTTGCCCTCTGGACCTTGCCAACTCAGTTTTTAACCATGCAGTGCCTTGGTTTTCTCTCTCAAAACAAGGAGGGATAACACCCACCCAGGAATCCCTTGGGGTTTGATACACTGATCAAAGGCGATGATCAACAGATTTCAAAGTGTAAATGAGCAACATATTTAGCTGTAAATGCGCCCATTTGTCATCAATCTCTTGATCTTATGTACTTTCTGTTTCTTTGAAGTAGTTACACAATATTGTAGAATGTATTTACTGTTTCTTCATTTACTGCCCAACCATCCCTCAATCCTGGGTAGAAAGTAAACTTTACAAAACTAAAGCCTTTCTTCTGCTTAATTTTAATAGTAGGCACACAGATCAGTGTTTTGGATATATTATGGGTCAAATACATAAATTAATGTTATCATAGGATTACAATAAAAGTTCTCATTTTCCATGCCCCTATATTAACAACACAAACTAATTCCTGTATGTTGCTGCAAGATTGAGAATACCTTAGATCATTACCTTGTGCACAGCTGACTTCTGTTATTCTGCTGCGTATCTCCTGAATGATTAAGTTTACAAAGCAAAATAGCTATAAAAAATACTCCCCCCAAATATTGTGAAATCTAAAGTTATGCATGTATTTCTCCCTAATTTTCATACAGGTCAGATTTACTGTGTTGTGTACATCAATTTCAAAACTTTTATAAACAAATAAATGTATATAATTTAAAATAGGGAATAATAAAAATCTACACATGATTCATGTTGAGGTTTGACAGAAAACAGAAAAATTCTGTAAAGCAATGATCCTCCAATAAAAAATAAATTAATTAAAAAAATCTACACGTGTAATAATGACTTCTTAATTTTCATGATGTCTTCAAAACCATTTAACACATAAAAAGGCAACCTAATATAAAGTTATTTAAGAAAATAAGGGTATATGTTATTTTTTCATAGTACCCTAAACACCGAACCCTAAAATAAACTAAAGCATAATAGATGATATAAATATTATGATAGTCTGTTTGTTGCCATGGAAACATCACTATCAGCCAGCTTCTGAATATGCATTTGCGTATGTTTCTCTGAAGAAAGCAAGCATGAATTTATACTACTTGTTTTCTTTTTAAGTTATATCTGAATTCAAGAATAAGCAAAGAACAACAGTGCAATTTTGTGCTATAGAAATGCATCACACAGGATACTAGGTGACATAAGGATCCATTAGTCTGTTAGACACCGCCCCCCCCCCACACACACATACACTTTAGTACTTAAAGACTTCTTGAAAAAGGTTTTATCGGTCTAAATTTTTAAAACACAAATGTGTATACAAATTAGAATGAAATTAGGGCAAATGTGCTGATGCAGAGGGTAAAATAAAGTGAAAATGGGACAAATGTAAATATATTACTGTTAGACTAAATGGGACAACATATTTAATGGGCTATATTATCCTTTGGACCTGTTTATTAGAGGTGCCAGAAATCATGAAGCTGGTGGAAGAAATGCAGTCCATCAATGCTGTGGATGATGTTTCTATCCATAAATAAACCCTCTCTTGCATTTAACCAATATGAAACATTAGGCTACCATTCTTCCCTAAGTATATATTCTATGCTTGAGTGTATGCTAAGTCGCCTTAGTCATGTCTAACTCTTTGTGACCCTATGGATTGTACCACCAGTCCATGGCAAGAGTGCTTGTCTGATTATCATTTTCTCCTCCAGTGGATCTTCCCACTCCAGGGATTGAACCCACAACTCATGTCTCCTGCATTGACAGGCAAGTTCTTTACCACTAGTGTCACTTGGGAACCCATATATTCTATAAGCTCTACTTTTCAAACACAGAGATCGCTATGTTCCTGTTCTAATTAAAATAAATTCTTGTTTAATGATTACATAATCAGGCAGGAGATGGATACATCACCCCAATCTCTGCCTTCATAGTCATATGCCTTCTTCCTGTGTGTGTCTGTCTTCACAAGGATGTCTTCTTATAAACACATCAGTCACATTGGATCAGGAACCCACTCTACTCCAGCATGTGAAGTGTGAAAGCGTTAGTCACTCGGTCATGTCCGACTCTGCAACACCATGGACTGCAGTGTTTGCCCACGGAACTCTCCAGACAAGAATACTGGAGTGGGCTGCCATTCCCTTCTTCAGGGGATCTTCCCAATCCAGGGATCGAACCCACTGCAGACAGATTCTTCACCATCTGAGCCATCAGAACCACATCTTAATTATTTACGTCTCCAGTGACCCTATTTCCAAATAAGGGCACATTTTGAAGTACTGGGTTAAGATTTCAATGTAGCTTTTCTGAGAGAAAAAAATTCAACCCACAACAGGTAGTGAACAATATAATAAATGCAGCAAGTAGAAATGTTATGTCTGGGGCAGAAAGGGTATTCAAGAATAGAGACTTGGGCATTTTTCTTATATCTATGCATATCTCAGAGGATATCTTACTGAAAGCCACACTTTTTATGTCTCTTCCCAGAGCTTTTCACCTCTCAGACAATGAAGTATGTTTAATCATCACAAGCTTCAAGTTCATGACGGTTTTCTTTAGATTCTTTTTATGTCAAACAGAACCAACTTTCCAGTTTTTAGCAAATACTCTTTTTCTTGGTGTTGTCTACTTCCAACACAACTGGCACATTAAATGCAGCATAACTTCACTTAAACTTTTTTAAAATTGCTACTTTAAATTTTGATACACTGTAAGAAAACCATTTTAATTCAGGTATTTTTATTATAACAACAATTAAAATTTTCTCCATTATAAACCTATCAGGAACTAACTGAATATAGCCTGTTTCTTTACTGCTCAATAAAGGGACATTACCAACCAGAAACAATTAATTTTAATTTAAATCCACAAATGGTTAAAACTAGGTAATATTGAATATAAATGACTGAATATTTTTACATACCACCAAGATATCTTACCTGTGATACATGTTAATACAGAAACATGATAAAAACTATACCTAGAATTAAATATAGCTATCTTTCCTGAAGTCAACAAACGGAACAGATTCAATAAAGTATATATTGTCTAGACAGCTACTGTAGTATTACTCCATGATGAATACTGCATTTCAGTATGCTGGATGCCTCTAACAGCATTCATAATATTTAAAGCACTCATGATATATTTTAGTTAGGAGGTTAGCTGATGTTTTCAATGCAACACTTTCTAGAATGTCACAGTCTTCTGACAGTAATGTATGGAAACATTAAAAACTACTCTTGTTTTATGAAAGCCTTCTATTAGAATCAATGAAATTAAAGAGAAATGTTTTAATAAGATATGTATTTAACTATGAGAGCACGCAAAAGCAGCACTACTAAGGCATGAATTTGGAAAGCAATACATTTTATGCAGCTTCTTAATGTGTATTGCCAAAACAAGGGTAACAAACTGAGGGATATGATAGTCATGCTAGTGGAGAAAGATGTGTTTCCTCGTGATTAAGAGTTACAGGACAAGTCAGGGCCTCTGTGATGGCATCAGAGTATATTCTTAATTAGTGTATTTTTTTTTTTTAAGAGAGGGAACTCTAGTAATTTGCCTGTTGATCTCGGGTACATATGCACCTGAATTCAGGGCTGCCACCCACGGCTGCACAGATGGTAATTCAAGTGAGAATCCTGCACATGGATATGATGTGAACAGGCCCCTGAGGATGTGTCCTGTGTTCAACTGTCAATCAGAAAGAAGTTCTGCCTAACTGCCAAGTCTCTATGATCCTGATCTTTACTCTATGTAACACACATCTGACAATGTTGTGGCCTAGGGCAAAGGCAAGTAAATGCCAGATCAGAATTTCTCTCTTTCCCACTGTCAGCCCCCACAGGGGTTGTCAAACCTACCTCTACCTAGTCACATCTGGAGGACTCGGACCTCTGGCTTCTAAGTGCATTGGTTTTAGAGCCATAAGAACTGGATATGAGTCTATGATCTGTTAAATAAAACCTCTGCAACTCTGGGCTAGCTGCTTATTCTCCCTGTGATTCAGTTTCCTTGTCTGTAAAATAAGAATAATACTCATTTAGAATACCTTAAGAAGATTTTAATAACAACTAGTAACAACAACAAGGAAAAAAAATATAAATGAAGTTGTACTATGCACCCAGGTTTCCTTGGAAGAAAAGCTATGACAAACCTAGAAAGCATATTAAAGAGCAGAGACATCAATTTGCCAACAAAGGTCCATCTAGTCAAAGCCATGGTTTTACCAGTAGTCATGTATGGATGTAAGAGTTGGACTATAAAGAAGGCTGAGCACTGAAGAACTTATGCTTTCAACTGTGGTGTTGGGGAGAAGACTCTTGGACAGCAAGGAGATTAAACTAGTCAATCCTAAAGGAAATCAACTGTGCATATTCACTGGAAGGACTGATGCTGAAGCTAAATTTCCAATACTTTAGCCAAATGATGCAAAAGATTGGCTGGAAAAGACCCTGATGCTGGGAAGGACTGAGGGCAGGGGAAGAGGGTGACAGAGGATGAAGTGGTTGGATCACTGACTCAATGGACATGAGTTTGAGCAAATTCTCGGAAACAGTGAAGGACAGAGAAGCCTGGCATGCTGCAGTCCATGGGGTCACAAACAGTTAGACCCAACTAAGAGACTGAAAACAACGAAGCACCAGGCACTGCTTTAAGTGTTTCACAAACATTAACTGTTACAGCCCAGTCCAGCAGTCACTACCCACATGCAGCTGCCTAGCCTTAGAAATGTGACTAGTCTGGACTGCAGTATACTGTAACTGGATCTCAAAGATTTTGTATAAAAAAGAAAATTAGATGCCTCATTAATAAAATCTGGAGAAGGCAGTGGCACCCCACTCCAGTACTCTTGCCTGGAAAATCCCATGGGCGGAGGACCCTGGTAGGCTGCAGTCCATGGGGTCATAAAGAGTCGGCCACAACTGAGTGACTTCACTTTCACTTTTCACTTTCATGCATTGGAGAAGGAAATGGCAACCCACTCCAGTGTTCTTGCCTGGAGAATCTTAGGGACAGAGGAGCCTGGTGAGCTGCTGTCTGTGGGGTCACACAGAGTTGGACACGTCTGAAGAAACTTAGCAGCAGCAGCAGCAGCAGCATTAATAAAATCTACTGGTATAACATCAAATAACTCACTAATAATTTTTTATATTGAATTCATGTTGACAACAAAACTTAGAATATCCTGTGTTCAATAAAATATATTATTAAAATTAATCTCATCCATTTCCTTTTCCTTTTAATGTGGCTACTGTGACATTTTATATTACAAGAGTGACTTGCATTATATTTTTATTCAACAGTGCTGCTTAAAAATATTTTTCATCTGGAAGCCAACATACAAATACATTTCCAGAAATTAGGGTCAGAATATATGGATTTTGACTTTTAGTCAGAAAGACCTGCATTATAGGGCATGCCAATAAATCTTACCTTACTATTCTCTACACAAATATTCCACACTGGGTCTTATTTATATGAATATAATACAAATGTATAATACAACTACTTGTATTATACATTTTTTTCCATTTGGGTCTATTTACAATTATTTCATAAATGTGTATTCATAAAGCTTCCTGCAGTGTACAGGGGGCACACTTCACTGGGGCAACTGAAGGAGAGTTTGATAAAGAGCAGGGTATAAGGAAGCTGATAAAGCATGAAGCAGAATTGCAGGGCTAGTGACAGTGGGGAACAAGAACATGCTTGGATCTGAACAGTGAGAGGACTGGAGGTTTCCAAAACCCAGAGATGGTAACTATATGGAGACAGGTACTGTTCGGAGCTGTAGCCTCTAATAGGAGGACTCCTAGATAATATACAGTGATCTAGCAGCCAGAGAGCTGGGTTAGTAAATACCCCGACCTTTCCTCTTCCCACTCTCCAACTTCCTACACTGTCTCTCATTAGCCAAAACCTACCCAAAAAGCCAAATGGCAAAGGAACCCTCTAATGTGGTCCATATGGGTCTCCTGGGGGCAGAAAACAGGGTGGAAGATGCATCTGGAAGGACAGAGGGAAGACAACTAGCACACTTGTTTTTATTCTTTTTTCATTATTCTCTGGTCAATTAATTAAATAAAGAGATTAGTAATTACGGGGAAAATAAGACATGCTAAGATGTTCCCCCAAACATTTGAAATTGAATTTAGTTGAAAGCCCTGGCATTTTTGTCACAAGTGAGGTCACAATATTACTCTCACCACCTGTCCTATTTTCAAGTTCAAGATTTACCATTAACTTTCTTAGGATAAATGATCTAGTTTTCAGGTGTTATTATCCTTTAGGTGAAGAGTGTAGGACTTTCATTGCTCTGGGTTTTTAAAAGGAGGAAAATAATTTAGATCTCAAATTAAATTGTTCTATTTGAAAAACATGATGCAGTTTATAATGAAGAGAGGAAAGCAATCTCAGTAAGTCTTTTTTTTTTTTTTTTTTTCAGCTACTTGGAGAATAACTCATTCTGGCAGATCCATCAGGATGCAGCCTAGCTTCAAACTGGATGATCCACTGCAGCCCACTGCCTGATGTCACTTTATGGATGAGGCACTCAGCTGGGAACATCTGCTTTAAGATTTTCCAGGTTAAAGCTTTGTCTTCTATACTACATGGGGCAGAACTCCAGGGCTTTTAAAGAATTGCTTGCACACATACTCAGTATGATCCATGGATTTCCTCTGGACAAAGAATCTTTTTACTCTACCACCATCATGAATCCCATGATACACACCCACACTGCAGTTGGTAAGCCCAGGGTCTAGGTGAGAATAAGAGGGCAAATTCATCTTCCTTCCTTGCTTATATCCATTCCAAACACATATGTTTGCCATGTATATTGCCATAAGAAGCACATAAATAGATGGGCTTCTTTTAACCTACAATATAAAGTAACAACAGAATCTTTAGACACCGTTCTCATCTCAGGAGACTAGATAAAGGGATTAAGGTAATTTGTCTTGGTCTAGGAAATGAAAGGCTGAAATAATGAAACTACAAACTCTCTATTCATCCTTATTCTTCAATATGCACAATTTATTATTTTAATTTAGGACAGCAGAAGGCAAACCACTTGGATGAATTTGATAAGCACATAAAGTATAGTACGAGACTCTCAAGTCAGGGTGATACTTGGTAGCCCAAGCAACTCAAATCACTCAGCCTCCCTACACACAGCTAAGGTTCTAAGATGTAAAACAAGAAGAACAATATTATATACATTTCTGGTTTTTTTTTTAAGATTAAACAAAAAAGCATATATCAGGGCAGGACAAACACCAAATGTTATCTAATATTATAAGGTATTAGCCAAATTTCCTGGTGGCTCAGACGGTAAAGCATCTGCCTGCAATGCTGGAGACCCGGGTTCGATCCCTGAGTCGGGAAAATCCCCTGGAGAAGAAAATGGCAACCCACTCCAGTATTCTTGTCTGGGAAATCCCATGGACAGAGGAACCTGGTGGGCTACAGTCCACGGGGTCACAAAGAGTTGGACACAACTGAGTGACTTCGCTTCACTATTAGCCAAACAAGAAGTGTCTTTAATGGCTGTATTTAATGCAAAGCTCTCAGAGTAACCAGAATGATACATTTCACAAATATTTTTCTCTATATTTTGAAAAACATTTCTTATTTTCTCTGTTATACAATATCCATCACTATACAGCCCACATTCACACTTGCTTATTTAGTTCAAAGAAAAAAAAATTTAGCCTCTTCTGACAGTCATATATGCTTTTTATAACCACGATTAAAAATGTATAAGCCAACATGTTTCATTTAGTGGCAGTGATCAGGATACTTTTCAGCTGTTATAATCAACATCTTCCAGATGCCTCTGTCTTTTAAATGGTCTCCATCCATTATTATCTGTGGCTGTCCTGTTTCATACTAACTTTCTTCTGCAAGCCAACTCTAGTCTTTTCAGAAGGTATCAAGTATAAATCATGAAGAAATACCTACATATTTATAATAAAAGTTAATGGAGATCCACTGTGGCTGCTTATTGCACCTGCTCTGGGGCCATTACATTGTCAACTGACATCCTACCACAAGAATGACAAAGTAAGAGAAAAGGACTGAAAAATCATTTTTGGATGAGGTTCTGAGTTTTAAGTAAATCATACCATTATAGCAAAGAGTTTAAACCTGAATTATTTATATGCTCTTTTAGAACACTAATCTCTTTAGTCATCTGTGCTCAATTAAAAAGAAAACCAGCCATCATTTTTAATAGAGAGAAGAATAAAATTCATTCTGGTATATAATAATCATCAGGGAAGTATGCTTAAAGTTAAGATCCCCAGGCCCCAACTCGAAAGATTCTGATTCTGCCTGTGGTGGGGGGAAGGCTTTTGGATTTATTATTAATAAACATAAAACATGTGCATGCATGCAGGCTCAGTCGTGTCCGACTCTGCAACCCCATGGACTGTAGCCCACCAGGCTCCTCTGTCCATGTGATTTTCTAAGCAAGAATACTAGAGTGGGTTGGCATTTCCTCCTCCAGGGAATCTTCCTGCCAGGGATCAAAACCACAAATACAAATATAAATATGAAATAGGTACATCTGGTGATTTGAGGGCCACACATTTTAATATTTTGCACAAAGGGGTAGTCTACTTGACAGGCAGTAAAACCCGCTGACAGAATTTACCCTTCATTAAAATGTAAGTCTGGGTTGACTGATGTCATTTTGATTCTGACAGTTACCAAAACCTATGTGGCCTTAATTGGTCTTTTCCCAAATGTTCAAAAGAATAGAAGACTACTCCATTATAGAGTAAGTAAAATATATGTACCCAGGACCCTAAGATCCATAGGAATATCTTTGGAACACTGTCATTAAACATAAGAAGTATTTGAAAATTCTGGACACATAGGCAATTTAACTCCATATTTCTCAAAAGGGCATGTTAAAAATACATTTCTTACTTTCACAATAATTTCTGTGATCTTAAGTAGTTACATAATAATTTAGTTACAAGAGAATGAAATATACTGAGTGTATTTCCCTCATCCCTTATCTAAAAATGAAAACCCTTCACTTGAAAGCTTATGAAAATTAAATTACCCAATTTCTACAAAAGCATCTTACTCTATGGTAGGGAAGATTTTTATTCTGTTTTATAACTATTTGAAATATATTTTACATATGTACAATTCTTTGACATATAGTTTTTAAAAACCATTGAATCTTCCAATTATAAGGATACAGACATATACCATGTATTTAATTTCCTATGCATACCAGGAACTCAATATTTTAGACTAATTATACATGTGTGCAGTCTGTAAGTTATTCTGAATTTAAGAACTTGCTCATTCCAAAAGTTCAGTTCCAAGTTTGTTTGACTGGAGAATGCGGAACAAGAAATACTTAATTTTGAACCTATTATTTTTAAGCATCTGCCTCTACCTTCACTGCTCTTGAGTGCTAGAAACCTATTAGATCTTAAAGAGCCCTTGTTCCAGTTTTCTACTGCTGTGTAACAATCATTCCAAATAAATTGGTGACTTAAAATAACAATAATAACTTGTTTCTTCACAAATATGTAACCAGGGCAGGGTTCAGCAAGGAACTCTAATAATCTCTCACATGTGACATCAGGTGGGGCAGCTATTGGGACTGGAAGGTTTTCTTCAAAGAGAGCAAGCTGACATTGACTATCAGTAGGGAGCTAAGTCAGAGCTGAGAGCAAAGAACCTTGGTTCTCTCAATGGGTGACATGGTTTTGTTTTGCTTTGTTTTGTTTTTTGCATAGTTGCTCGGTTTCAAGAGGGACTATCAAAGGAGGACGGACAAGCAATATTGCCTTTGATGACCTCATCCTTAGAAATCACATATGATCGCTTTCACTGTAGTTACAGGCTTGCCCAGATTCAAGAAGTTTGCACAGATACTACTACTTCTCTTCGGGAGGAATGTTAATATCACACTGTAGGTCGGCCATCCTGAAACACACAATCTTCCACAGCCCTTTTAATATTCTCTCCTACAGTAATCACCTACCTATCTATCAGATCATATTTTCTCAGTCTTTTTCGGTGGCTTTTCCCCCCTGACAGATCCTTTATCTAGCCCTCTTAACGATTCATTTATTATCAATACTAATTTTTAAAAGTTACAACGATAGAAGAAAACCTCAAGAAAGATTGTTTTAGAAATGCTTAGAAAAATCTCATACATTATTGGTGGGGATGTAAATTGGTATAACTTTGAAAAGCAGTTTAACAAAGATCCATCAATCTCCTTAAAAGGCCTATATATAAGGATCTTCACTGCAGTACTATTCATAAAAGGAAAAGGCTAGAAAAAGTCTAAGTGATTTTTAATCAGTTCAGTTCAGTTCAGTTCAGTCGCTCAGTCGTGTCCGACTCTTTGCGACCCCACGAATCGCAGCACGCCAGGCCTCCCTGTTCATCACCATCTCTCGGAGATCACTCAGACTCACATCCATCGAGTCAGTGATGCCATCCAGCCATCTCATCCTCGGTCGTCCCCTTCTCCTCTTGCCCCCAATCCCTCCCAGCATCAGAGTCTTTTCCAATGAGTCAACTCTTCGCATGAGGTGGCCAAAGTACTGGAGTTTCAGCTTTAGCATCATTCCCTCCAAAGAAATCCCAGGGCTGATCTCCTTCAGAATGGACTGGTTGGATCTCCTTGCAGTCCAAGGGACTCTCAAGAGTCTTCTCCAACACCACAGTTCAAAAGCATCAATTCTTAGGCGATCAGCCTTCTTCACAGTCCAACTAGACACCTCTATAAAGAAGATGATTCATCTGAAGCCCTGCATCTCAAGCTTTCGTGGGCATCAGAATCTCCTGAGATCTTCTCGGGTCCGACCCAAAACTGTCTGATGCAGTAGATCTGAGGTAGAGCCCAAGAATTTGGATTTGCAATAAGTTTTCAGGTGAAGCTGATACTGCTGGTCAGAAAGAACTATGCTTTGAATATAGTGGTCTATGGCGTGGACTGTTACACAGCTCTGTGGGGTAAAGCCATATATTCTGATAGGAAACAATATCCAATATATACTAAATAGGAATTGTAAGGTGCTGAATAACGTGGTGTTACTATTTTAAACCTATGCATGCTTGGGTTAGTCATACAGGAATTGTTGCCTGGCAACCAAAGGTATGGGGGTAGAAAAGAGACATTCTTATCAATACAAACCTTTAACATGTTATAGGGCTTCCCAGTGCACTAGCGGTAACAACTGCCAATTCAGGACACGTAAGAGACTAGGGTTCAATCCCTGTATCAGGAAGATGCCCTGGTGGAGGGCATGGCAACCTACCCAAATATTCTTGCTTGGAGAATCTCATGGAGAGAGGGGTCTGGAGGGCTACAGTCCATGGGGTTTCAAAGAGTTGGACATGGCTGAGTGACTTAGCATGCACACAAGCTACTTTTAAAAATGAAGATCTATTGATTGAAAAAAATTACATATGTAATATGTAATTACATATGTAAATATTAAAATTTAATTACTTTTCCACTGACTCACAAAGCCCCTCTACATCTTTCTTGCCTAGAAGCATCTTATTTCAAAGTTATTGCAGTAGCATAAAATTTGCAATCTGGAGAACCCCTAAAGCCACTTATACACTTTTTTGGCAACGTGTTAGAATCATATTGCATTAATGGGTTCAGGACGAGTGGTATAGATATAAAAAGTGATTTGTTTCTTTTAGAGCAGTAAAGTACACTACTAAAATAGGAACATAATGTCAGCATGTAGGAACAGATGAAAACACTGAAAGAGATAATCTGCTCATTTAGCATTAGGCGGTATGCGTTGGTAAAAGCACCTGATATTCATGCAGGTGTCAAGAGGTGGAAAGTAAATTATTAAAAACAGTTGGGTTGTTGAATGTTTTGCTATATAGGAAGCCAATGACTGGTAGGAAGTTACACTGTAGGTGATTTTGCATTTGCCATTAAATAAAACACAAAACTTTTTCAATTTCCCTTTTTATGACTTAGGTTAAAACTTTCTTGGTAGATGAACACGTGGTGTTCATTTCATCTGGCTGAGCATTTACAATGTTTCTTTTATGTTGAAATAGCAAATTAGGACACATTCAAGGGAAAAATAAAATCAATTTATGAAGAATTTTTATCTTTGCATACTATAAAAATAAAACAAAGTAATTCTTAAGGCCAATAAACACAAAGGATATTAATAAATCTCCTTCCACAAATATGCCATGTTAATGGCAGAATTTACTTTACCTTCATAAAATATTATATTTTGTAAATGTCTATGGTAAAATTAATATTCTAGTAATTAATAGTCTTTCATTTTAATATTATAAAATCTGATATTTTTGCAGAAGCCTATGATAAACAAAATTATACAACTGAATTTAGTGGAAAAAAATCACCATTTAACATTGAGTGAGAAAAATTAAAAACTGTTTTAATTATTTGCAAAGTTTTAATGTACTCCAAATGGGTAACAGTTTTCAGAAATTAACTCCGCATAAAGACAAAAATTTACAAGTTAGGTATGCATAACAGCCTTTCAGCTACAGGTAAGTAGCCAAGGTTCATCATAATCTGTATGCCTAAAGCATATCACCGAAAGTCTTTGAGACTCAGTATTCTCATCAGGAAAAGAGGAATAACAAAATAATACCATTTACCATAACCAAATTAAGTAAGATAGCCCTCTGAGAATCTTCCCCAATCAAAAAAAAAAAAAAAACACAGATGTGTATAATAGACAGGAATGATACATTTCACAAAT
>SJYT01073581.1:44848-71936 GCA_006410635.1 Cephalophus harveyi | reverse complement strand
ACTATTCAAATTTTAAACATTATTTGTAGAACAAGGTGTAGGTGTAGGAAGAACACTATTCCTACTGGCTTTAAAAATAATTAGGCCAATAAAAGAAATTACTTTCACTCCATATGTTTACTTTGACTTCTTACACTCACTATCAAAACTAAGAAATCTTTTACATTTATTATGTATAAAGAAAGCATGACAAAACTTAAAATGCATTAAATTTTAAATGCCTTGCCTTTTTTTAAGAAAACTTCTGCATGACTCAGAAGGACAAGACAAAAAAAATAATAAGAAAGATGTAATAAGTGTAAAAAGTAAAAAGCAGTGGTATAAAATATGGAGAATTAGGAACTGCATAAAGTTCTACCTTCTTACTTTGTAGTCAAAAATTTCATTCTGCACTTTCTAATGATTATGAAGAGAACAAACATTTGTTTGGTTCAACAATGCATTATGTCCAGAAAGATTTTTTTTTCATTCCACAAGTGAAATACAACCATAGCTGATACTAAATGTTCCCATACAGAGAACGGTTGGTATTTCTGAGTGTTTCACAGCTATTTCTCACAGCATCTTCCACATAGCCTGATGAGCTCTGGATTGACCACATAACATCATTTACCTCAAGACAATTTTGAACGTGAAAATATGCACTAAATACACATGCAGATGCTTGCTCCTTGGAAGAAAAGCTATGACAAACCTAGAAAATATATTAAATGGCAGAGACATCGCTTTGCCAACAAGGGTCCATACAGTCAATGCTGTGGCTTTTCTGGAGGTCATATATGGATGAGAGTTGGACCATAAGGAAGGCTTGGTGCCAAACAATTGATGCTTTAGAGTTGTGGTGCTAGAGAGAACTCTTCAGAGTCTTTCAGACTGTACAGAGATCAAATCAGTCATCCCTAAAAGAAATCAACCCTGAATACTCAGTGGAGGGACTGCTGCTGAGGCTGAAGTTCCAATGTTTTGGACACCTAATGTGAAGAGCTGACTGACTGGGATGGACCCCGATGCTGAGAAAGATTGAAGACAAAAGGGGAAGGGGGCAGCAAAGGATGGGATGTTTAGATGGCATCACTGACTCAGTGGACATGGATTTGAGCAAATTCCAGGAGACAGTGGAGGACAGAGAAGCCTAGTGGGCTCCAGTCCATCCCTCTGTTGGACATGACTTAGCAACTGAATAACAGCAACAATGCACCAAGAAGGGAAAATAGCTCTAAGCTGAAAATGCCCCAGGCAAATTGACATCAGTGGTCCTCCTTGCTGAATTTATCAGTAAGTTAATTCTTCAGAGACGGAGGAAGAGAGTGGCTAGTACTTTGATGAAGTCCAGATACACAACTCTCTGATGGAGTTAATGTATACCTTATTCTCTTCTGATCAGCAATGGAGATCATAAGACTTATATAGTCATCCATAATAAAAGTAGTTAACATTTTCTAGGATTTACAATGTGTCTGAGGTTAATGGTTTGAGATTTGGCAACCTACTGCCTAAAGGCCAAATCCAGGGTGCCATCTAGTTTTTGTTATTATTGTTTGCTATATTAGTTAAAAATAATGAAAAGAAGAATTCTCTTTAATGACATTTAACAACTATAAGAAAAAAAAAAAAATCAGTGCCAAAAGACAGTTGTACTGGAACACAGCCAAAACCATTTTATCTATACATTTTCTATGGCTGAATCTACTACAAAGGGAGAACTGAGTATGAATGGACAGAGACCAAGATAGTCCACAGAGAACCCAGACTCAAAAGCTTATGTACTTTAAATCCCATTTATATGGCTTTATGGAAAAGGCACAACAATATACACAGAGAAGAGATCAGAGGTTGCCAAAAGTGAGGGATACTGGAAATTGGACTACAATGGAAAGCTGGAGAAAATGTGCTTCATTGTGCCATCATGCAGCTGTCAACACCTGTACATATACATACACCAAATGGTGTGAACTACATAATTAAGGGAGAGAAAAAAGATCTATTTGGTTCCAAACTCAGTAGCCATCCAGACTCAATAAAACACAGTTTTGTGTCTTTTCAGTTCTGTTTTCTTCCAGCTGGAAGCTACAGAGCAGCTGTAAATCTGCAGTCTCTATTCACATACCATTTAATGCAAGAGCTATATTTTATTCAGTTAAAGACTGCTAAGTGCATCTGCCTCATGTGAAGATCAGCCAAAGCCTTTGTCCACTTGACTGACCTAGAACTCCACAGCCATTCCTACACTGACTGGACTGCTCAGCGCTCCTCGAATCTTCAGCTCTCTGCCTTGTAACAGGGGGTTGTGCAAAGTTCCCTCTGTAGAGCTTGCTCTCTTTACTCCATGTTGCCGCTTCATACCCCGTTGTTTTCCCAGACCCAGAAAGATCTTGCTACCACTTTTCACTTATTCTTCCTTACACTCAATCTATCACCAAGTTCTGACACTTCTAATTACCTCATGAACCTCCAGGGTTATGATCCTTATCTGAGCCACCACGATCAATCTCTTCTACCAAACATCCTCCACGATCATCCAAGTGCAAATCTCACTCTCCTACCTCCCAGCTTACACCACTTCAATGTCTTCCCACTGACTGACTTCTTACCAAGGCTTGTGAGATCCCTGCATGCCTCATCTCTTTCCACCGATCTCTATAAATTCTAGGGTCCAATCATCAAAGTACTCTCAGGCCCTAGCATGTCCTATGCTTGCTGCTTTTCCGACCACTAAGACTCTATACACGTCATTCCCTCTGGTGAAACTTTTCTTCAATCATTCTACTTGGGTCTTCACCCTGTATTCATACATTAGTCCTCAGTTAAAAGCTGTCTTTAACCTTGAAGGTAGCCTGCCTAAATTTAGTTTGTGAACAAGATCATGTCCATCTTTCATCACACTTTTACTGCGGTTTCATACATTCTACTTTCATATTTTCCTGGGGTACTTTAAAGCAAATCCGAACAGCTCATTATTTTAAATACAGTCAGCTCTCTGTAGCCATGGCTCCTGCATCCTGGGATCCAACCAACCACAGATTGAAAATATTCAGAACAAAGTTCTACCAAGTTTCTTCCAAAAAGCAAAACTCGAATTTGCCTTGAGCTGTCAACTATTTACATAGTATTTACATTGTATTTACAACTATCTACATAGTCAGACACGACTGAGCGATTTCACTTTCATTCTTCACCTTCATGCATTGGAGAAGGAAATGGCAACCCACTCCAGTGTTCTTGCCTGGAGAATCCCAGGGATGGCGGAGCCCAGTGGGCTGCCATCTGTGGGGTCGCACAGAGTCGGACACGACTGAAGCGACTTAGCAGCAGCAGCAGCACATAGCATTTACACTGTATTAGGTATTACAAGCAAACTAGAAATGACAAAGTATAATGAAGGATGTGGATAGGTTATATGGAAACACAATACCATTTTATATAAGAAACTCAAACATGGGGGGATTATGGTATGGGGGGTGGTATCCTGGAACCAATCCCCTTGGAAACAGAGAGATAAGTGTATTGCAGTATTATTTCTAATAGCTACAACCCATTTCATTCAGTTAACATATGAACTTTACCATTAGCACACACAATGTTTGCAATAATTTCTTCTGGTTGGTAGGATAGATTTTCATTCTCTTCCCACGGTCTCTGATAGGGCAAAAAATGATTCTTAATTAATGAGTTCTAATTTAAAATTTTTCCTTTTATGAATAATGCTTTGGGGCCCAAGCCTAAGAACTCTTTAGCTGGTCCTTGGTCTCAAGAAATTTTTTTCCTATTTTTATAAGTTTTATATTATTGCATTTTACACTGAAGTTCATGATTAATTTTGAGTCGATTTTTGTAAAAAGTATGAAGTTTCTGTCGAGTCATTGTTTTGCTTAGACATATCCAATTGTTCGGAGAAGGCAATGGCACCCCATTCCAGTACTCTTGCCTGGAAAATCCTATGGAAGGAGGAGCCTGGTGGGCTGCAGTCCATGGGTTTGCTAAGAGCCGGACACGGCTGAGCGACTTCACTTTCACTTTTCATGCACTGGAGAAGGAAATGGCAACCCATTCCAGTGTTCTTGCCTGCAGAATCCCAGGGACGGGGGAGCCTGGTGGGCTGCCGTCTATGGGCTCACACAGAGTCGGACACGACTGAAGCGACTTAGCAGCATCCAATTGTTCCAACACAATCTGTTGAAAAGGTTGTATTATCTTGAATTGCCTCAGCATCTTTGTTTAGAATATATGTGTAGGTCGAGGTATGGATCCTCTATTCTGCTCCTTCTTCTGTGCGCTACCCATTTTCCAATACAATGGTCTTCATTACTGTAGTTAAATATTAATCCTTAATACCAGGAATCAGAGTGATTCTTCACACTCTATTCTTTTCAGGAGTGCTTTCAAAGTCTGTGCCTCATATAAATTTTAGAGGAAGTTTTTCTATATATATATATATATAAACAAAACAAATCAAAATAAAATTCACTTTTTTTTTTTTTTCCTTTTGGAATGTAATTAAACCTTCAGATCAGTTTAGGGAGATGACATGATGGTATTCTGTTTTATGAACATGGTATTTCATTCCATTTGTTTAGGTATGCTATTTCCTTCATTAGCATTATACAAATTTCAGCATAAGGATGTTGAATGTATTCTGCAAAGTCTGTATCTCTAGGATTTCATTTTCTTTGAGCAGTTGTAACAATTTTGATTGTAGTGAGTTCACTTGTCATCATATAAAAACATGATTGCTTTTCGTGTGAACTTTTTTCTTTGACCTTGCTAAACTTAGGTCTAAGAGATTTTTGTAGATTCCTTTGGATTTTACATATATCTGTAAATACAATTGTGTGTGCGTGTTTTTTTTTCTTTTTACTTTCCAATATGCATGCCTTTTCTTTTCCATGACTTACTTATTGCAGGGGCTACAATTTTCAGTACTATATTGAATAATAAAGGTTAGAATGGGCATCTCTGCCTCATCTGTCTTTACATGGAAACCATCCAATCCTTCACCATTAAATACAATGTTAACTATAGGGGCTTCCCTGGTGGCTCAGATGGTGAAGAGTCTGCCTGCAATGAGTGAGACCTGCATTTGAATCCTGGGTTAGGAAGATCCCCTGCAGAAGGGAAAAGCTACCCACTCCAGCATTCTTACCTGAAGAATTCCATGGATAGAAGAGCCCAACGGGCTAAGTCCTTGGAGTCACAAAGAGTCGGACATGACTTAGTGACTTTATTATCCTTATACCGAATAAGAAAGGTGAGAATAAACATCTTGGACTCATTTCTGATCTTAAATGGAAACCATTCAATCTTTCACCATTAAATACCATGCTAACTGCTCCTAAATCACTTCAGTTGTGTCTGACTCTGTGCAACCCCATAGACGGCAGCCCACTAGGCTCCCCCGTCCCTGGGATTCTCCAGGCAAGAACACTGGAGTGGGTTGCCATTTCCTTCTCCAATGCATGAAAGTGAAAAGTGAAAGTGAAGTCGCTCAGTCGTATCCGACTTTTAGTGACCCTATGGACTGCAGCCTATCACTTCAGTTGTGTCTGACTCTGTGCAACCCCATAGACGGCAGCCCACTAGGCTCCCCCGTCCCTGGGATTCTCCAGGCAAGAACACTGGAGTGGGTTGCCATTTCCTTCTCCAATGCATGAAAGTGAAAAGTGAAAGTGAAGTCGCTCAGTCGTATCCGACTCTTAGTGACCCTATGGACTGCAGCCTACCAGGCTCCTCCGTCCATGGGATTTTCCAGGCAGGAGTACTGGAGTGGGGTGCCATTACCTCCTCCACCATGCTAACTACAGTGAGGTAATTCCCTTGTATTTTTAAACTGGTGAGAGATTTTATCACATATGGGTGATAAAATATGTGACATGACGATATGACTTTTCTTGTGTATCATGCTGATAAATGTACTGGTTGATTTTTACTTCTTTTACAATGTAGGGATACAAGAAGTCGTGACCCTCTGTGAAGAGGACCCTCAGGTGACCAGGCTGAAACCCTGATCTTTGACTTTCAACCTCCAGAAGTGGGAGAAATAAATGTCTAATGTTTATAAGTTCCCAATCTGTTATTTGATATAGCAGCCCAAATGAACCAAAATAACAAGCTTTTTGTTTCACTGATGTGTTTTACCTCCCCTTCTTCCTGATCCTTCTCTTTTTCTTCGTGTCATTTATATGTTGAAGGAAATGAGTCGTGTGCTGTTGAAATGATTATAATACAGACTAATTGCATCCCTGTGATTTCTTTTAACTTGAACTTTTACCCCTAAGCTGGTAGTTTGACTTAGAAACTTAATTAGAGTCATTATTTTTTACTTATTTACGTTAACCATCATTTATAGATTTTACTATATACTTTCCATAGCATCACATCGAGAGGCACATAATTCTGGATGCTCCTTTTTGTGGATGTTAAAATTGATCAGTAGGTTCAGATATTATTTGTTTCTCTACCTAGATGCATTAATCTCCATCATTCTGGAGTTTTGATAAAACTGCGATTCCACTTTTCAATCTGTTTGCGTTTAATCTGCAATATATTATTGGATACTTGAATTATCATTGAGATGACTTGAAAAAAATTAGGAGAGGTCATAGCTGACACTAGGGGTACTAGTAAGGAGGGATATTTCAATGTGGAATGCTTTTATAAGTTCTTAATTTATTAATGTTCAGTTCAGTTCAGTTGCTAAGTCGTGTCCGACTCTTTGTGACCCCATGAATCTCAGCACGCCAGGCCTCCCTGTCCATCACCAACTCCTGGATTTCAAAGTCATGTCCATCAAGTCGGTGATGCCATCCAGCCATCTCACTCTCTGTCATCCCCTTCTCCTCCTGCCCCCAATCCCTCCCAGCATCAGAGTCTTTTTAAGATCATGGCATCCGGTCCCATCACTTCATGGCAAATAGATGGGGAAACAGTGGAAACAGTGACTGACTTTATCTTTTTTGGGCTCCAAAATCACTGCAGATGGTGACTGCAGCCATGAAATTAAAAGACAGTTACTCCTTGGAAGGAAAGTTCTGACCAATTTAGACAGCATATTGAAAAGCAGAGACATTATGCTGTCCACAAAGGTCTATCTAGTCAAGGCTAATGGTTTTTCCAGTAGTCATGTATAGGTATGAGAGTTGGACTGTAAGGAAAGCTGAGGGCCAAAGAATTGATGCTTTTGAAATGTGGTGTTGGAGAAGACTCTTGAGAGTTCCTTGGACTGCAAGTAAATCCAACCAGTCCATCCTAAAGGAGTTCTGGATCTTCATTGGAAGGACTGATGTTGAAGCTGAAACTCCAGTCCTTTGGCCACCTGATGTGAAGAGCTGACTCATTGGAAAAGACCCTGATGCTGGGAAAGATTGAGGGAGGGGAGAGAAGGGGTCAACAGAGGATGAGATGGTTGGATGGCATCACCAACTTAATGGACATGAGTTTGGGTGGACTCCAGGAGTTGGTGATGGACAGGGAGGCCTGGCTTGCTGCGGTTCATGGGGTTGCAAACAGTTGGATATGACTGAGCAACTGAACTGAACTGAACTGAATTTATTAATGAATATTTTCTTATTAAAATCACTTTGCCACTCAATTGTACTTCTTAACTATAAGGAATCAGATAATGATAACTTGCCTATTGAGAAGGCATCCTATCCTTCAAATGACCTATCTCCCATGTTCTTCCATTATAGTTTATCCTCCTAAGTTAGAAAATACTGGGGAGAGCAATAATAAGAAGGACTTTCCTTATAAACACTTTCCTCTCCCCTAGCACATAACTAAAACACTGGCAGCTGAATAATAAATCAATAATAAACTTCTCAAAAAAAAAAAAAAAAGCTTTTTTATCCAGTCCTCTCAAGCTATCATAGCACTCTTCAATCTCTCCCTTACACAAAAGTAAAAGCAAAGAATCAGCCTCAGAGTCATCTTGCTTCTTTATTCATTACTCAGATCTAATCCAGACTATCTGAACATGTTTTATCAATTCTTTTCCCACTGTGTCTAACTGCAGTCTAATCAGCCTTCCTTTTTCTAACCTCTTCACCTCCAAACCATCATATAATCCTGCAGATCACACATCTGAAAACACACACCTGCACCTTGTCAACTCTGACATTTAATCTTTCCATTGACTATAAATTAAGTTCCAAATTCCATACAATTTCATATAAGACCTATGTCATCTAATCTTATTTCTCACCAGTCTCCTTTGTGTGAAATTTACTCAAGAAACAAACAAAAAACCCTCCTTCCTTGCATCCCTATGTCTGTACTTTGTTTAACAAGGACTACTGGCTAGAATGTTACCTCTAAAAACTGAAAGCTTCGTCAATATTCAAAGCTTTTGATGAGCTGTGTGACATGGGGGCCAACAAACAGGTTGACTGTCAGCCAATAAATCCCACTGATTGGTATAAGTTTTAGAGCAGTCTGATTGCCAAGTCTCAGCATTCTTTGGGAAACTATGTATTGAGCTACTTCCTCTACAATATGTATATTTATTCCTCCAGATTCCCATAGTCCTGTGTAGACTTTAAAGTATCACCTCATTCCATTTTCAATAGTTAAGGCATATGTCATTGTCCCTTTTAATCTGTAAATATCCTGAATTAAGAGCTCTCAGATTTATCTTTAATGTCTTTACCATGCCTATAATAAAGCCTGTGCTCTATTTATCTAAGAAAGACCTGTAAGTCTTTGAAGCCCAAGAATAACTGGCATCTCTGAAGTACAACCTTCCAGACCTTCATGAATTGGTTAATTTCTCCCTAGTCTGTACTTCAATAATTTCTTCAAATTGCTACCTGCAGATAAGTCCATCCTTCCTGGTAAGCTATAAGTCAATTAAGGGCATGGAAGCATGCCGTTATATCCCACATATTTCGCATAAAGACTGGCACTAGAACTTGCTCATAAAGAATTATTAATTTATATAAAGCATTAATGTGCTCAGGATCACTGCTTCAATGAAGATTTGTAACAGCTCTGATCCATTAAATGTTAGATTCTACAATGTCTTGACTTAGCTAATTTGCATTTTGTGTATATCCTTTTATGGCAAAAGACTGGAAACCTCATGAGTATGTGCCATGTCCCTTTTGTCTCTCCCATAATGTTTAATATCTCTGAATACCTGCAAATGATTGATAGCTAGCATCAGTGCACTTAGACACGAATTTCAGTTACCAAGTAGACGATTAAAAGCTCACTCTGTAGGATTCTAGGCAGAGTAGAGAGGGAGTGAGGCATACCTATCCTGGTAGCCTGCTGTTAGAATGCATGGTTCTTTCTCTCATTATAAAGCCGACTCCCTTCCTGAATGCCACTAGGAGGAACTAATTGGTTTTCTGGATTCCAGATTTCCTATATAAGATGTCAAATGAGTTTGCACCTCATGCAGACATATCTCACAGCAGGGACCAGACTATCTCAGAAATGTTACATGTTTCCAGTTTAACACTGTTCTGGCTGGTTTCCTGGTCAGTCCTTTAGGGAAAGCTGAGAAAACATGTCTTGTGGCGTTGTTTTGTTCTCAGGTCAACATCTCCTGGAGAGCTCGCATGTCTTATTCACACCTTTCACTTTCTCTCTAATGAAATGATGCTGTTGTCTAAATAATCGTCTGTCTTGTCCACCAGCATCTTTAAATCAATCCATATTACACAAGTGTTGAATCTGAAGACAAAAATCCACAGGGACAAGAAACAGTGGTTTCCAGCCAAAGGTATATGTGTCTGGTTTTACTGTTTTTATTACATTTGATCCAGTTGAAACTGCTAAATAAACTTTCCCTAAGAATCCCTTGACAATGCTTCCCACTAAACCTAGCTGGGCCTTAAATGTCTTCCATAGTTGTTCTTTTTTTTTTTTTCCCTAGAGTCAATCTAGTTAGTGGTTAAAGCCTGGACTTGGCATGAAAAGTATTAGGTTTCAAAATGTGGCTCTCCTCTTGCAAGCTGTATGACCTCATAGAGTTGTTATAAGAATTAAATGACAGGACCACACAGATGACTTCATTAGAACTGTGCAAGTGTTAGTCACTCAGTCGTGTCTGGCTCTTTGCGACCTCATGGACTGTAGCCCACCAGGCTCCTCTGTCCATGGAATTCTCCAGGCAAGAATACTGGAGTGGGTAGCCATTCCCTTCTCCAGGGGATCTTCCTGACCCAGAGATCAAACCCAGGTCTCCTGCATTGCAGGCAGATTCTTTACTGCCTGAGTCACCAGCATGCAAGTTCACAATAAATGCTTTACATACGTGTACTCAAATACACAAAACGAAAAAAAAACCTTAAACTACGTTTTATTAACTAGCACTGAAAATTCTCAAGTGAACATATTATCTATGGGCCCCAAAATAAACTTGGTTATGGGACCCAAACTAAGGTATTGTGATTTCTTCTTTGCTGAAATACTTGATGGTATATGCAGATATAACAGCAGAGGTGTAGAAAACAGTGCTAAAGCATGACATAAGAGGGATTTAAAGGAGAGGACGACAGTAGCAGAACCTGCTGACAGCTTAAAAATCAGCTGTCAAAGTCCGTAGCACTTATACCTCAGGCAAGAGGAGGCCCATCAAAACCACTTACTGAGGAACCGCTGAACCCAGAGGACAGTATGTGAAAAGTGCCAAGTCAGGGAAAACGTCTATCTTATTCGGTAAATCCATATAATAAAATTGTTGAATTTGAAAACAGTCCACAGAGGAAAATGGTGTTTCCAGTCAAGAACACATATGTACCACATTTTACTGTTTCTATTACATGTAACTCTATTGTTAGTAAATACATGTTCTCTAAGAACATCCTCTGACATCAGTTTCCTATGAAATACCACTGATCCTAAAATGCTTTCCCAGATACTTAAGAAAGCAATTGGTATATGGAAGGCTCTCATAACTGTTAACAAGCTATCAAAATTATTTTCCTTCAGGCACTGTGTACCATTCTGAGGATAAAAAAAATCTATAAAACGATCCCACACAGTGTACTAAGTGCTGTGCATATAGACAAAAAGCACAAAAAAATAAAGGTCCTTATACTGCTATTAGGCTCGTGAATCAGTTAGCGGGGGTGGTGACTGGTACATTATATAAGAAAGAAAAAATAACTACATAGTAAAAAAGTTCTAGGGGAAAAAGTAAACAACTTGACTACAGCCTCAATTAACCAACTACCTCTGAAATTGTTTTCTCCTGCTGCTTCTCTAAAAGGAAGAATCTAGAAAGCACTGTAAAGTGGTGATTGTTTCCAGGGCATTAAATGGTTTCTTATCCTTGTCCAGGAACCATCTTTGCATACATCCTTGGATTCAGTCTTGAGTAAAGCCAATTTACTTAGGATTTTCCAGCTACAGGAGCCAAGAATCCCCTTTGGAGCTTAACCCAGTTCTGACTTGAGTTTGTACCACTTGTCACTGAAAGAGTCCAAGCTAAAATAAGTGGGGTCTGAAAAGAAATAGAAAGACACTGCCAGCAGGAGAGAATGATAGAGAGTGCCAAGTGAGTGTGGTGGGAGGGCAAGAGACTCCTGGCAGGAGCAGAGGCCAGTTAGGGAGCAGTAATAGACAACAGGGGCTTTCCTGGTGGCTCCGTGGTAAAGAATCCGCCTGCAATGCAGGAGATGCAGGAGATGCGGGTTCAATCCCTGGGTTGGGAAGATTGCCTGGAGGAGGAAACGGCAACCCATTCCAGGATTCTTCAAGTAAAATTCCATGGACAGATGAACCTGGCAGGCTACAGTTCAAGGGGTCACAAAGAGTTAGACTTGACTGAGCAGAAACACATGCACATACACACACAAGACAACAGGAAAAGATAAACATGCTAAGTGGCATAGTATTAGTCTTACTGGACACTGAACTCCTTGCAGAGGAACTCAGGGTCTACTCAAGGCAAAAGGATTTTGAATTGCTGACACTAGCAAAACACAATGTTTAAAAAAAAAAAATCCATGATTAAAACATTACTAACAAAGAAATTCATAATCAAGAAAGACAGGGAAATATAATAATGAAATTGAAATCACCTCCTAAAATTTATGCTGTATAACTATTATTATTCATTAGGAGACATAATTATTTTGATGGTTGAGAAAATTATAATACGTATAATTATATACCTTATCGTTAATATCTCCAATGATAGGAGATTCAAGTCTCAATGAGTTGTCATGGGGGAAAATTTATCGAAAAATCCTGGGTTGAGGGAGACATTTTATTAATAAGTTATCTACTGAAAAACTTGGAGCTATAGATTTTTAGGAAACATTTTCAGTGTACACATCAAAACAAATTTAATAATATGAGAAGTTAGTTACCACTAAAAAATGTGAACTTGATAAAGTCATAATCAAGATACTATGGATAAAAAAGATATGCTAAAGAAATGAACATTACCTATTGACATTAAACCATTAACATATTAGTGTTTTTGAGAAGAAAGGGATACAAATTTAGTGTGAAAGTGACAGCATTGTTAAGCATAATCTGCACATAAAAGAAAGAAAAACTGATTAATGTTCACAGTAGGAAATTTTTATCAATAGCTCTACCAAATCATAGAAATTTTTAAAAAGATATAATTAACTCTTGAATAGCATATTATTTCCTCTATCACAGAAAAATTAGAGCAGAAAATTCACAAAACAAAAAAAAATGTGTTTTGCAAATCAAATCATTTTAAAACTGACAAACAAGAGATGATTTACCAAACTAGAATAATGAAGATATGTACAGTGAACTATTATATGCTTATAAAAGCTATTTTGACTTTTAAAGCCACAACTCCAAATTGAACAGAAATAAAGGAAAGGAGGAAGAAGAGAAAAATCTTCCAAAAGAGATCATTACTCTGAAAATTACAGGATTTCAGGTATGACTTTAAAGACATTTTTCAACATTTGCAAAACAGAATCACAGCAGTATAATGGATGAGCATTAAACCAGAACCTGAAATAGATGCTCCTATAAAGAAGAAATTATAGAATATTTTTAGCATGCTGCAGCAAGGAAATACAACAGCCTAAAAATTATGGTACACGATATACTATGAAACACCATACACATATAATAGTGCCTGATCCTAAATTAAATGCTTGAGTTCAATTCCAGTCTTTTCACAAGCCATTTGGTTTTCACTTTAAATACACCACCCAAGCAGCTGCTTCCTTCACCAGGCAACACTTTCTTTCACANTATGAAACACCATACACATATAATAGTGCCTGATCCTAAATTAAATGCTTGAGTTCAATTCCAGTCTTTTCACAAGCCATTTGGTTTTCACTTTAAATACACCACCCAAGCAGCTGCTTCCTTCACCAGGCAACACTTTCTTTCACAGACAAGCCATAACAGTTCTACTATAGACAGGAAATTGCTTTCAGAGTCCTTAAGAAGAAGTGATTAAAAAAAAAAAAAAATCCCAACAGAACAGCAATAAAGGAACACTCCTACAGTGACCAAAGAGGGCAAGTAAAACAAAACAACAGGCAGATGATTTCTAAGCAAGAACTTCTCTGAGGTTCAAGGAAATAAAACTGATCTATCCAGAGAAATATCCAATCTACTCCTTTCATAATGGTACTGTATGAACAGAAAAAAATCCATATGAAAGAATGCCAGTTAATCCAATGGCCAAATGGGCTGATGATATTGCCAGCTTTGAGAAATTTCCAAGTTTCTGGGATACTGCATTCTGACAAGACAGGATTTCATATGCATATGTACATATATTACAGCATATATATATATAGCATCTATATAATGAATATATTGCATTTAATTTGAAAGCAATTTGAATCAGCTTCATTAAAAGTTAAGCAGCATTTTTTCTTTGATCCCTACCATGATGTAATCAACATGCTTTGCATTCAAAAATATTTATAGCACGTTAAAATGCTATTGCTACTCAAGCAAAATCTTGGGTCTAGAAGTTTTCCATGACAGATAATGGACAAAAAAGGGAAGGGGACTAAAGTCCAACCAAGGCTTAATATAAAAGATTTAAATTATTTTTTAAAGAAATGTAATAAAAACTAAATTGTATATGTAATTAAGAGATTAGAAATCTTTTAGATGCTCATGCATGAGATATATTTTCATCATTATCAAAGAGTCTAACAATGAATTTTATATAACATCCAGTGATTGGCCCATGCTGATGAGACGACTCTATTTCAATAACAACATGTCTGATGGGAATATTCTATTTGAATTCATACAATTAACTGGTCAAATTTTTTAATGATGGCATTAACCAAAACTAACTGGATAAGACAAACCACAGCTGAGAAAAAAGCCAAAAAAAAAAAAAAAAAAGAAACAAAAATATATTAACCATCAACTGGATTTCCAAGAATGCTACTAAATTTCAATATAGGAAGAGGTAAGTACCTAGACCTTCCAGAGTAACAACCTGTGGTTATAGCAAACAAGAGCCACTTCCAATAGTCAGCCTCCACATGACAGATGAGTCTCCTTGAGACCATAGATTCTGGAGGAATTTAACATTATTGTTCAAACTGTGAGTCATTTTAAAGAAACAGTTTATAAGCCTATTATTTGGTTCTTCATTTCAACAAGACTCCTTGGAAGGGAGAAATGCAAGGGGATTCTAAGAAGCCTTGTAGTACCCAGACATTTGGAGAGTTCTCAACAAAAAAAGAAGAGGTGAAAGATATTCCATCCAAACCCTCAGTTGTTTCAAAATAACGAAGCTAGAATCTTTGCCTGGAAAGGAAAACTAGGTTCATTCTCTTCAGCTTAACTTCTAAACTTAGAATTATACAATAGAAGAAGGAGAGTCTTTTAGGGGCTAAATTCTTCCTTACAAATAAAGCAATTAAAGCCCAGGGTGGTCAAGTGACTCCCACACAGTGGCTGAGTCAGAACTAGAACCAAGATCTTCCACATCTAATCTTGAATTAATTCTATTCTATCACATTGTTTGACTACTATAGTATCTGGAATATTTCATTTTAACCCTGCTGGATGACTTTCAACCTTTTCAGCCTACATTCAGCCTACATTTCTACCACTGATCTCAGAAATTTAATGATGTATAGAAACCAACACAATATTATAAAGCAATGATCCTCCAATTAAAAATAAATTAAAAAAATAAAGTGAATTAACACAGAAAAATAAAAATAAAAGAGGTGACTCAAAAATTCATCAATAGAATATTAGGAAATATTACATGAATCTGACAAAGGACTTCTTATATCTAGTATGTATAAATAATTCATAAAACTTAGTAAGACAAATAACCCAATTAGAATATGAGCAAAGGCTATAAATAGACCTTTTCCCAAACCAGAGAAACGGCCATGAAAGTACGTTTGAATCACTAGTCATCAGGGAGATGAACATCAAAACCACAGTTAGATATGACTTCATACCCACTAGGACCATTGTAATCCAAAGGACAATTATAACACATGTTGGCTAGCTTGGGGAAAATTGGAACCTTCATACACTGCTAATGGGACCGTTAAGTGCTGCAGTGACTTTGTGAAATAGTATGGCACATCTCCTTAAGGTGAAATATAGAGGTATCATATAGTGTAGTGATTTCAGTCTTAGTTACAAATACAATAGAAGTGAAAACTGTCTACAAGAAAACTTGTACACAAATGTTTACAGCAGCATTAGGTATAATATCCCTAAAGCGAATACAACCCTAACGACCATCAACTACTGAAACGATAAACAGCAAGTGGTATATCCACATAAGGAATACTATTTAGCAATAGAAAGGAATGAACGACTGATGTATTTTACAATATAGATGAAGCTCCAAGACATTATACAGGATAAAAAGAGTCAATGAAAAATGAGCATATATAGTATTACTCCATTTATATAAAATGTTCAAAACAGGGAAATCCATGGAGATAGAAAGTAGACGAGTGATTTCCAGTAGGAGGACCCTTGGAAGGAAATAAAGAATGACTGCTAAAAGGGTACAGTTTCTTTGGGGGATTATAAAAATGTCCTAAAATTGATTGTGCGGGTGGTGAACTTGTATATCGTACACAACACATGAATGAAATTATATATTTTAAAACTCTGTGAATATACTGAAAATCACTGAATTATAGTCTTTAAATGGGAAATTATATGGTAATGTGAATTATATCTCAATGAAACAGTTATAAAATAATAGCAACTAAATCTGTCCATTGTCTCAACTCAAAACACCCCTAGCTATTGACAGAACCATCCCAGCATATACAGTGTCTTGTAAGAACTGTATAAAGCTCCCTCTTCTGGACAAGAAAATAAGTCACCTTGTCCTCCATGCAGATCCAGCCAGATCCACGGCAGCCTGTCTCAGTGGAAAAGGAAGCCTTAGTTAGACTTCATCAAAGTGCCTCTGGGCAAGGCCTGGCCTGAACAAACATGCATGACAATCTGGCTGATAAGACTGCTCTATTATTATCACATCAGATGGAAGAGATACTTTTCAAGTTACTTATAGAAGATGTCATAAATTTGTTATTGCTGTTCAGTCGCTCACTAGAGTCTGACTCTTTGTGACCCTATGGACTGCAACACTCCAGGCTTTCCTGTACTTTAGCATCTCCCAGAGCTGGCTCAAACGACGTCCATTGAGTTGACGAGGCCATCCAACCATCCTGTTCTCTGTTGTCCCTTCTCCTCCTGCCTTCAATCTTTCCCAGCATCAAGGTCTTTTCTAATGAGTCAGCTCTTGGCATCAGGTGGCCAAAGTATTGGAGTTCCAGCTTCAGTGTCAGTCTTTCCAGTGAATATTCAGGGCTGATCTCCTTTAGGATTGACTAGTTGGATCTCCTTCAGTCCAAGGGACTCTCAAGAGTCTCCTCCAACACCACAGTTCAAAAGCATGAATTCTTCGGCACTCAGCCTTCTTTGTGGTCCAACTCTCACATCCACACATGACTACTGGAAAAAACACAGCTTTGACTATATGGACCTTTGTTGCCAAAGTAATGTTTCTGCTTTTTAATAGGCTGTCTAGGTTGGTCATAGCTTTTCTTCCAAGGAGCAAACATCTTTTGATTTCATGGCTGCAGTCACCATCTGCAGTGATTTGAGAGACCAAGAAAATAAACTCTGTCATTGTTTCCATTGTTTCCCCACCTGTTTTCCATGAGAAGGGACTGGATGCCATGATCTTCATTTTTTTAATGTTGAGTTTTAACCCAGCTTTTTCACTTTCCTCTTTCAATATCATAAAGAGAATTTTTTAGTTCCTCCTTGCATTCTGCCTTAAAAGTGGAGTCATCTGCATATCTTAGGTTATTGATATTTCTCCCAGCAATCTTGATTCCAGCTTGTATTTCATCGACCCTGATATTTTGCATGATGTACTCTGCATCAGTTCAGTTCAGTTCAGTCGCCCAGTCATGTCTGACTCTTTGCAACCCCATGAACCACAGCATGCCAGGCCTCTCTGTCCATCACCAACTCCCGGAGTCCACCCAAACCAATGTCCATTGAGTCGGTAATGCCATCCAGCCATCTCATCCTCTGTCGTCCCCTTCTCCTCCTGCCCTCAATCTTTCCAAGCATCAGGGTATTTATAAATGAGTCAATTCTTCGCATCAGGTGGCCAAAGTACTGGAGTTTCAGCTTCAACATCAGTCCTTCCAATGAACACCCAGGACTGGTCTCCTTTAGGATGGACTGGTTGAATCTCCTCGCAGTCGAAGGAACTCTCAAGAGTCTTCTCCAACACCACAGTTCAAAAGCATCAATTCTTCAGCACTCAGCTTTCTTTATAGTCCAAATCTCACATTCATACATGACTATTGGAAAAACCATAACCTTGACTAGACGAACCTATGTTGGCAAAGTAATGTCTCTGCTTTTTAACATGCTGTCTAGGTTGGTCATAACTTTTCTTCCAAGGAGTGAGTGTCTTTTAATTCCATGGCTGCAATCACCATCTGCAGTGACTTTGGAGCCCCAAAAAATAAAGTCAGCCACTTTCCCTATTTGCCATGAAGTGATGGGAACGGATGCCATGATCTTATTTTTTTGAATTCTGAGCTTTAAGCCAACTTTTTCACTCTCCTCTTTCACTTTCATCAAGAGGCTTTTTAGTTCTTCTTCACTTTCTCCCATAAGGGTGGTGTCATCTGCATATCTGAGGTTATTGAGATTTCTCCCAGCAATCCTGATTCTAACTTGTGCTTCCTCCAGCTCAATATTTCTCATGATGTACCCTGCATATAAGTTAATTAATCAGGGTAACAATATACAGCCTTGACATACTCCTTTTCCTATTTGGAACCAGTCTGTTGTTCCATGTCCAGTTCTAACTGTTGCTTCCTGACCTGCATATAGGTTTCTCAAGAAGCAGGTCCGGCGGTGTGGCATTCCCATCTCCTTCAGAATTTTCCACAGTTCATTGTGATCCACATAGTCAAAGGCTTTGGCATAGTCAATAAAGCAGAAATAGATGTTTTTCTGGAACTCTCTTGATTTTTCGATGATCCAGCAGATGTTGGCAATTTGATCTCTGGTTCCTCTATCTTTTCTAAAACCAGCTTGAACATCTGGAAGTTCATGGTTCATGTATTGCTGGAGCCTGGCTTAGAGAATTTTGAGCATTACTTTACTAGTGTGTGAGAAGAATGCAGTTGTGCAGTAGTTTGAGTATTCTTTGGCATTGCCTTTCTTTAGGATTGGAATGAAAACTGACCTTTTCCAGTCCTGTGGCCAATGCTGAGTTTTCCAAATTTGCTGGCACATTGAGTGTAGCACTTTCACAGCATCATCTTTCAGGATTTGAAATAGCTCAACTGGAATTTCATCACCTCCACTAGCTTTGTTCATAGTGATGCTTCCTAAGGCCCACTTGACTTTCCATTCCAGGATGTCTGGCTCTAGATGAATGGGAGTGATCACACCATCGTGATTATCTTGGTCGTGAAGATCTTTCTTGTACAGTTCTTCTGTGTATTCGTGCCACCTTTTCTTAATATCTTCTGCTTCTGTTAGGTCCATACCATTTCTGTCCTTTATTGAGCCCATCTTTGCATAAAATGTTCCCTTGTTAACTCTAATTTTCTTGAAGTGATCTCTAGTCTTTCCCATTCTGTTGTTTTCCTCTATTTCTTTGCATTGATCGCCAAGGGAGGATTTCTTATCTCTCCTTGCTATTCTTTGGAACTCTGCATTCAAATGGGCGTATCTTTCCTTTTCACTTCTCTTGTTTTCACAGCTATTTGTAAGGCCTCCTCAGACAGCCAGTTCCCTTTTTTGCATTTCTTTTTCTTAGGGATGGTCTTAATTCCTGTCTCCTGTACAATGTCATGAACCTCCGTCCATAGTTCATCAGGCATTCTATTCTGTCTATCAGATCTGGTCCTTTAAATCCATTTCTCACATCCACTGTATTGTCATAAGGGATTTGATTTAGGTCACACCTGCATGGTCTAGTGGTTTTCCCCACTTTCTTCAATTTAAGTCTGAATTTGGCAATAAGGAGTTCATGGTCTGAGCCATAGTCAGCTCCCAGTCTTGTTTTTGCTGACTGTATAGAGCTTCTCCATCTTTGGCTGCAAAGAATATAATCAGTCTCATTTCAGTGTTAACCATCTGGTGATGTCCATGTGTACAGTCTTCTCTTGTGTTGCTGGAAGAGGGTTAAATATGCAGGGTGACAATATACAGCCTTTACATACACTTTTCCCAATTTGAACCAGTCCATTGTTTCATGTCTGGTTTTAACTGTTGCTTCTTGACCTGCATATAGGTTTCTCAGGGGGCAAATAAATTTGCCTGGCATTCGCATCTCTTAAGAATTTTCCAGTTGTGATCCATGCAGTCAAAGCTTTAGCATAGTTAATGAAGCAGAAGTAGATGCTTTTCTGGAACTGTCTCATTTTTTCTATCATCCAAAGGATGTTGGCAATTTGATGTCTTGTTCCTATGCCATTTCTAAACCCAGCTTGAACATCTTGAAGTTCGTGGTTCATGTACTGTTGAAGCCTAGCTTGGAGAATTTTGAGCATTACTTTGCTAGTGTGTGCTGCTCCTGCTGTTTATTCACTTCAGTCATGTCCAACACTGTGCGACTCCATGGACAGCAGCCTTTCAGGCTCCTCCATCCATGGGACTCTCCAGGCAAGAATACTGGAGTGGGTTGCCACTGCTAGTGTGTGAGATGAGTGCAATTGTGCAGTATGTTGAACATTCTTTGGCATTGCCTTTCTTTGGGACTGGAATGAACACTGACTTTTTCCAATCCTGTGGTCACTGCTGAGTGTTCCGCATTTGCTGGCATCTTGAGTGCAGCACTTTAACAGCATCATATTTTAGAATTTGAAATAGCTCAGCTGGAATTCCATCACCTCCACTAGCTTTGTTAATAGTGATGCTTCCTAAGGCCCATTTGACTTCACACTCCAGGATGTCTGACTCTAGGTGAGTGATCACACCATCATGATTATTTGGGTCATGAAGATCTTTTTTATCTAGTTCTTCTGTGTATTCGTGCCACCTCTTCTTAACATCTTCTGCTTCTGTTAGGTCCATACCATTTCTGTCCTTTATCGAGCAGATCTTTGCATGCAATATTCCCTTGGTATCTCTAATTGTCTTGAAGACATCTCTAGTCATTCCTATTTTATTGTTTTCATCTATTTCTTTGCAGTGATCAATTAGGAAGGCTTTCTTATGCCTTCTTGCTATTCTTTGGAACTTTGCATTCAAATGGGTATATCTTTCCCTTTCTTCTTTGCCTTTTGCTTCTCTTCTTTTCTCAGCTATTTGTAAACCCTCCTCAGACAACCATTTTGCCTTTTTGCATTTTTTTTTCTTTGGGATGGTTTTGATCACTGTGTCTTGTACAATATTACGAACCTCTGTGCATAGTTCTTCAGGAACTCTATCAGAGCTAATACCTTGAGTCTACTTGTCACTTCTACTGTATAATCATCAGAGATCTGATTTAGGTCATACCTGAATGACCTCCTAGTTTTCCCTACTTTCATCAATTTAAGTCTAAATTTTGCAATAAGGTATTCATGTTCTGAGCTACAGCCAAATTAATATGTTTAATAACAAACACATGATTTCTCTGGAGACTTCCTCCTACCACCGAAAATATCCTGGTCCTCTAATGTCACTGATCTTGGTGAACTGTACCTCCAACCACTCAAGTCTATGAGAAAAATATTCCATAGCCCCACATCCAATCTCTTACCAAGTTATATAATTTTTATCTCAAACCTTCTAAATGCAAGTTCTCCTTCAATACTCGTAGGCTATGTAAATATAGGTAAGCATTTCCTGAGTCTGTTGATTTGCATTCTTTATACCTTTTGATCTAATTGCTACAAAACAGCCAGCCATTTGATCTTTCTACATCAAAACATGTCATCTTGTTTATTGGCCTCTAAAGTGCTCGGACGGAGAAGGCAATGGCACCCCACTTCAGTACTCTTGCCTGGAAAATCCCATGGGCGGAGGAGCCTGGTAGGCTGCAGTCCATGAGGTCGCTAAGAGTCAGACATGACTGAGCGACTTCACTTTCACTTCTCTCTCACATGCATTGGAGAAGGAAATGGCAACCCACTCCAGTGTTCTTGCCTGGAGAATCCCAGGGACGGGGGAGCCTGGTGGGCTGCTGTCTATGGGATCACACTGAGTCAGACAGGACTGAAGTGACTTAGCAGCAGCAGCAAAGTGCTTGGAAAAGGACAACTTACATAGACAAGAATGATCGAGCCAATGAATACTTCTGCCCAATCATCTCATGTCATTTTCCCCTTCACCGGTTACGTTGAACTGATCTTCATTCAAATCTACATCATACTAAGCTCTTTCTGACCTCATGTTCTTTAAGGCTAAAGAATGAAGACTGAAGTATAGAACTTCAAGTACTAAAGACAGATTATGGGGAAAGGTGAGGCTACTGTTTTCCTTTATAGTATCAAAGTTGGTACATATTTTGTACTCATTTGATGCAATTCTATTCTCCATTAGATCCTCAGTTCCAGGAAAATAAGATTCACTCCAGAATGCCCAATCACTTGTAAAATATCTAATAATAGCAAATACTCAATAAATGCTCACTAAATAGACGAATGAACTTTAGCCATGGCATATATGTAACCTGTTTTGGCGGCTCACTCTTACTACTACAAACTTTTCAGTGAAAACACTTTATCTACAACTGGGAAGCTATCTATCACAAGTCAGTTGATTGAATCATAAATCATGCCATTCTCATGCAACGAAGATTTCAGTTGTGAAGATTCCAAGTCCAACTCAACCTCAGTGGTACAGATACTACTACTATGCAGTATTCCAACACAAAAGAATGTCCTGGGATGAAAATTCATATCAACATGCTTTTAGGATAAAATGGATTGGGAAACATTCTGATTAAATCAAGAATGTTCATCAGATATGTCCCACCTGCTCCATTTCATTCTTTCTCACATTGTTATTCAGTCACACAGTCGTGTTCGATTCTTTGCAACCCCGTAGACTGCAGCACACCAGGCCTCCCTGCCCCTCACCATCTCCTGGAGTTTGCCCAAGTTCATGGTCATGGCATCAGTGATGCCATCCGCCCATCTTATCCCATGATGCCCTCTCTGCCCCTTCTGCCCTCAGTCTTTCCTAGCATCAGGAATTTTTCCAGTGAGTTGGCTGTTCATATCAGTTGACCAAAATACTGGATCTTCAGCTTCAGCATAAGTCCTTCAAATGAGTATTCAGAGTTGATTTCCTTTAAGATTGACAGGTTCGATCTCCTTGCTGTGCAAGGGACTCTCAGGAGTCTTCTCCAGCATCACAGTTTGAAGGTATCAATTCTTTGGCGCTCTACCTTCCAAGCTCTCACAACCATACATGACCACTGAATAGACTATGGCCTGGATTATATGGACCTTTGTTGGCAGATTAACATCTCTGCTTTTCAACACACTGTCTAGGTTTGTGATAGCTTTCCTGTGTTGGTGGTATAGTGGTAAACATTTTCACATTAAGCTCCTCAAAAACAAGAGAACTGAATTGCAAACACAGCACACCCAGTGGAAACTTAGGTTAAGACACTTGTCAGTGCAATCTTCCAACTACTCTTTGGCCCCAAAATGTAGAGATGAAATAATATTTTCATAAATGTCCTAAGATATCAGCAGTTATTTGACAAACTAAAACCTTTTTATGATTCAAAGGCAAACAACAAATATATTCCATTTACACGGAAAAACATAAAACAGACTGAGAAGTTACTGAAAAAACACTGACTTTTATAGAATCTTAGTTTTAAAACTCACAATCTTCCTGTGTGACTAGGTTGAAATGTATTGTGTTTGACTAAAACATTTTGCTTTTCAAACTCACAGAGAATGAACAGACTTCTGTTTGAAATTTAACTTGTTGTTAAACCATCAGAGCAAAGTAGCTTTGAACTTCATCAAAGTCTTTATGTTCAAAGATGAAATTTATTTTTTTAGCTTCACTTTTAGTTACAAGAAATAGCACTGCCTGTAACTCACAGCAAACTAAGCTCCTACTAATTATAACAGAACAATTTTAGCTAATTAGTCTTTAGTAATTTTTCTTTTCAAATACAGCCACTCTGGGATTCATCCCTCAAAATTTCTGCACTTCTTTAATCTTTCTTGAAATTTACTTTTCTAAGTTTTTATGTGTTTTTAAAGAGGAAGAAGTAACCTTTTGTAGCGGGAATATGGTCAATTTATGTTTTATCTGCAAAGGGACAGCAGCTAAAAGGGAATAAAAAAGGAAAAAAGAAGCTTTGGGCTGAAGAAATGAGCTCTTAGATACCTTCTTAAGAGACAGAGGTAAGAACATTTCATAATCCAGTGTAACATTTTTTATGTGATGAGAGCATCTGTTCTCCACATCTAGGTTGGAAGTCATTAACGACAACCCCTGGGCTATATTTGACTTTCACTTGTCTGCTGCAGATAGGGTTGACCCATGCAATGTTTTCATAAAAATTAAACTTAGTCTCTAATATGTAAAAGGTCAAAACACTGTATGTAAATAATGGATTCTGGGTTATTCTGAAAAGTGATCAGCTTTGGTAACTGTATGGCCAGGCTATTCTCCTGCTCTCTGTACAGACCCAGCTCAACCAGTGCCTGATTCTCCTATATCCTCCTGACTGACATCTCTGGCCCAGGCCCCAACTAGAGATTGTACTTATCAAAGAAGTGGTGAGGGGTTTGCTCTTATGCTAGTCTTGCTGGTGACCGAAAAGCCAACCTGGCATCAATTTCCTCTATAAGTGGCAATCTCCTCTTCTCCCCAGGAGTAAAGACTCCCACCAAGTCCTGCTTGCCTTCTGCAGCACATTGCGGGGTATCACTCTAGGACTTTGCTTCAGACATGTCAGATCCCCCATTCGGTAAACTACTAATGTCTCTGTCACTGACTCTGGGCTCTTTCTTGGGTCTTGAATCTGGGCAAGCATAGGATTTGTAGACCTGTGGGCTGCAGCCCAACAGTAACACTGTTTCTGCTTCTCACTATTTCACTCATTAATTCACTCATGAAATCATGAATAATTCATTCATTATTTTATTCATTATTTCATTCATTAATAGCAAATGATTGAAATTCTGATCGCTTTTCAGAATAACCCAGAATCCATTATTTACAAAAGACTGGATGGCTGCACAGTGAGCACCCCCTATAGGAAGAGCACGTCATGGTCTCTGGTCCATTCCAGATCTCACTATCCTTAGTGCTTACACAAAGATGGCTTCACCCATGGACATTATCTTCCTAAGTAATCCAACTGAATAGAAATATAAAGAAGCACAAAAAAAACGGTAGGAGCTCTTGAGTTCCAAAAATTGCTCTGCAATAAATAAAACAAAAATTTAGTTGAATGTAAAGCTGAGCAAACAAAGTAAGCTGCAAAGCAGAATGATTAATTCTAGAGCCTAGGCTGTGACAGCCAGGGCAGTGGAAAGGGGAGGGGATGAGAGATCAGTCTCAGCAATCTGATAGCGTAGGTTTAATTGCCCTTGTGGAAACAGGAGATGAGGAAGTCCTGGGCTTAGGGGCTGGATATTTGAAAAGGAGTCCTTTCGCACATGGCTGGGTTTCCAAGGTAAAGAATATGCCTGTCAATGCAGGAGATGCAAGTTTGATCCCTGGGTCAGGAAAACCTCCTTTAGGAGGAAACAGCAACCCTCACCAGGATTCTTGCCTGGTAAATTCCATGGACAGTGAAGCCTGGGAGGGCTACAGTCCATGGGATGGCAGAGAACTGGACACAACTGAGCCACTGAACACACACGCATGCTTTAAGGGCTGCACTCATGCTTAAACCCACCCACAAACCTAGAGAGAAGGCTAGGGGGTTAATCTGGCCTTCATTTACTTTCTGGAGTGAGGGTGCAGTGAGGTAGGACACTTGAAAGGAGCGGCTACTTCAATGAAGAATTTTATGATTGGGGCATATATCTTATATGATTCAGGGTTTCATATGCATTTTACATATAATAGACCCTCATTTGTGGATTTCATATTTGTGAATTCACCTGTTCCCTAAAATGTATTTGTAAAGCCTTAGTCAGTATTTGTGCACTTTTGTGGTCACTCTCAGATATGCTCAAAGTGGTGAAAAATTCGAATCACTCCAGGTGCACGTTTCCAGCTGAGGTGGAAGGCAGCAATGCTCTCTGCCTTGTTTCAGTGCTCTAACTGTAAAAAATGGTCCCTCTTTCTACACACTTAGTGCCTTTCTTTTTTTTTGGCATCTTTGTGCTTTCTGTTGACTCTGATGTTTAAATTGGAACTCAAGCATAACGCTGAAACGTTATCTAATCTCAAGCACAAGGAGGCCGTGCTGGCCTTACGGAGAAAAACCCATGTTAGGAAAGTTTTGTTTAGGCTTGAGTTACAGAGTTTCTGACCATGAGGCTAACGTTAGCAAACCAATGATGTTTATTACATAAGATGCCTTTAAACAGAAACATCCATAAAACAAGGTTAGGTATTGAATGGTGGACAAAAACCATATGACCCAAGGTTTGCAGGAACATGCCAACCCTACTTTTCCTAAAAGTGATGCTGTAGTATCTACAAATTCATTTTTACAGGTGACTGATAAGAAAAAGTGACTATAGATGGTAGGCTACATTGAGCCAATACATTAACACGATACAGTTTCCAGGCTGGTTATATCCCTAGTTCCTGGGGAAACCCACAAAAGCTGCTGGGTATGGACACTTCTTCAACCAAGGTTAAGAACAATCTCATGTTGACATGGGAGGGGGAAATTCTCCAAAAAATCAGATTTACATCAAACATTACAAAAATGGTAATATGTTCTACAAATGAGAGTGAACAGATCAACAAATCACAGGTTAACATCAATGATATCCTGAGCTTACAGGATAACGAAAGAACACCTAAATAAACTTTAAACAATTGAAGTAATAAGAAAATGAAGACTGGTGTCAAATCCTCAGAAAAAACAGGATGCTCTAAGGAGAGAACAGAAACATATGGAAAAGAATCGGACAGAAAGTTTAGACAAGAAAAAAATAACCACTGAAATTAAAACTCCAAGGACAGTTTAATAGTAAATTAGGCAGAGAAGAAAGATTAGTGAACTAAAGACAAGAACTAAGTAAGCAGAGATAGAAAACATGAAAGACAGGTTAACAGACGGTGAAATGAGAAATTTCAATATACATTTATGAAGGAAAACCAAAAGGAGTAAGGAGCAGACAAACACAACCGGAAGAGATGACAGCTATGAAATCATCAGTGACCATAAGACATGTATTTCAAGATCTGGGAATCATAACCTAGAATTGTCTAAATATGGTAACAGCTTATCTTTGAACAGCATGAACTGTATGCCAGGCACTGCTCCAGATGCTGAACAATATTGTAGCTCATTTAACCCTCATACCTGATGAAGTATATTCTACTGTTATCTTTGATTTACAGCTGAAAAGTTGGAAAAATAGGTTCAATATTTCTCCAAAGTTACATGGCTGCTAAGAGGAAGAATTTGAATCCATGCAGCCTAGCTCAAGTCTCTGCATCTTTAAAATTACATTTTATAGCAGAATTATTTTTGGAAGAATAA
>SJYT01073581.1:18379-43138 GCA_006410635.1 Cephalophus harveyi | reverse complement strand
CTTCCTGACCTTTAACGTGGGATAACTCCTCTAGGCCCTCCTGTGCCCACACAGCCACCGCTCCTTGGACATGGGTTTGCTCTCTCCCCACCGCCGCCCCTGGCCTCGGGCGTGGGGTGGCTCCCCCGGGCCGCAGCCCCTGACCTCAAAGGCGGGGTGTCTCCTCCTGGTTGCTGCCCCTGGCCTCGGGCTCCAGGGTGGCTCCTCCCAGCCGCCACCCCTGACCTCAGACGCGGGGTAGCTCCTCTCGGCCACTGCCCCTGACCTCCGATGCAGGGTAGCGCCTCTTGGCCACTGCCCCTGGACTCAGGAGCCAGGGTGGCTCCTCCCGGCTGCCACCTCTGACCTCAGACGCAGGGTAGCTCCTCCTGGCTGCGGCCCCTAACCTCGGACGCAAGGTAGCTCCTCGTGGCCGCCGCTCTTTGGGCATGGGGTCCTCCCCTGACCTTGGATGTGGGGTAGCTCCTTTTGGCTGCACTGAGGTGCGCGCTTAGTGCGCCGGTCGCAGCCGCCCGCGCTTAGTGCGCCGGTCGCAGCTGCCCGCGCTTAGTGCCCAAAGTAAGATGTAAGTGCAGTAAAGATATTTTTTGAAGGCACAAAATCAACAAAAACAGGTAACAGAAGAGCAAAGTGCAATAAAATTTCGGAAACTAGAAAGTACAAGTGATGGTGTTGAGGGTTCGACATCATAGAGAAAGATACCTTTAAACTCACAGTGAGGAAAGGAATGGGAGGGAGTGGTAAAGCTGGAATTTTAAGCAATTGTTAGGTATTCAGCTTCCCTGTCCCACCTACATACCACTCCACAACAGGTCAGAGGAGGCTTAACTCTCTAAAGAGGGCAAAACATAGGATGAGAACAGGTCACTAGGTAGATATTATAGAGGATCTTTTGAAGAAACAGGTGGCTTAAGTAAATATATATGTACACACCCTGGATGCTGCAGTCTCTTAAGCCTCTTCTCCCATCAGGCTTCCAAATACCAGTGGAGCCTTTCATCATCCAAGGGGGCATTTGGACTGTCTCTCAATCAAGCATGCCGGTATAATAACTTTCAGGACATATGCTCCAGAACAATCACAGCTATCCTTCATCCTTTCTTGAGCTACTTGAGGACACAGTGCTCTAAGACATTGAACACCAAGAACAGGATTATAGCTGAAGGAAGATCCCAGAAATACAGACTTGCTCCTAATATGCAGGAAAACCAAACCCAAATTGGAGCACCCAAACCCCCCAAAAAAGATTCCTCCAAAAAGGTAAAATAGAATACTGGACGCCTCTCAAAAATTTGAGAAGAGATTCAGAAAACTGGCCAAAATTTTGGCTGACATAAGTATCCCTCTTTCTCTCTCTCTTTCTAGTCACTAAGTCGTGTCCAACTCTTGCGACCCTATGGACTATAACCTGCCAGGCTCCCCGGTCCACGGGATTCTCCAAGCAAGAATACTGGAGTGGGTTGCCATTTCCTTCTCCAGACATATAAGACCATAGAAAAATGGAAAATTAAAAAGTAAGATTACTAATTTGAAGGAAAATAATTATGCATGGAAGGAAAAACAATCATAATTACAGTGTGCTATAAAAGTCAGCTCTGAATATCATTTACAAATTCAGAGTAATATAAACACTGAATATTGACCTAATTCAAATTCTGACCCAATAAACGCCTGTAATAAAATGCCCTGAATTTAAGGAAAATAATTATGCATGGAAGGAAAAACAATCATAATTACAGTGTGCTATAAAAGTCAGCTCTGAATATCATTTACAAATTCAGAGTAATATAAACACTGAATATTGACCTAATTCAAATTCTGACCCAATAAATGCCTGTAATAAAATGCCCTGAATTAATGCATATTCAAATGTTAACCACTGGAAACTGGAGGCAGGTGAAATGTTTATTCTCTGTGGAGGTTTGAATGGGGATTGGATTGAAGAATGGGCTTGTCATCACTCTATCCAATCAAAGTACAGTGAATGGAATACAGTGTCAATTTCCCTATTTTTAATTTTTGTGTTTCTGTACAAGATCTGCATTTTAAAATGCTGTTATTTTCATAGACCTCATAGAAAAGCAACCTTACATTTCTGTGGTGGCAAGGTGGTAGTATGAAAGTGTTAACGCTTCAGCTACCAAATTTGATGGCCAAAAGTAATACTTAAAATTGAAAAATCAAGAGGTAGCAAATAAGCAAACTATTTCAAAACATGAAGTAAATAAGAGCCAATCAAAAAGGTGAAAGTTGTTCCCTCTAGGAAAGGAGAAATAAAAAGGATATGAGCAGAAGTCTGACATTTTCCTTGAAAATAAACAAGAAACTCCCAAACTATATAGAAGTTTGCATGGGCTTACATTATTTCAGATATAAAAGAAAAACTAGAAAATAAAAGGAACAGTAGCAATAATATCTAATTAATGGTGTTAAAATTTTTAACTAAACTACTGGACAACAATAATATTAATATAACATCTAGGAGGAGGGAAATACAGTTTAAAATATTGGAAATTTTTCTATTGTTGGAGATATTTAGAATTTATTAAATATCTCTAGTAAATTTTCTAGGGTGATTACTATAAGAAAATAAGTAGAGTATATAACATTTGATGTTACTGAAGGAAAAATATGCCAGCAAATTTGGAAAACTCAGCAGTGGCCACAGGACTGGAAAAGGTCAGTTTTCATTCCAGTTCCAAAGAAAGGCAATCAGGGAGGCCTGGCGTGCTGTGATTCATGGGGTCGCAAAGAGTCGGACACGACTGAGCGACTGAACTGAACTGAAGGAAAAATAAATTATCAATCAGTCCAAGGAAAGAACACAAATATTAACATTTCTGTATTAATATGTTAATATTTAAACTATAAGCCAAATGCCTTATTAGAGATAAGTGGGTCACCATTTATCTATAAAATGCTTTATTAGAGATAGTGGGTCACCTCATACTGACCAAAAATATACCCATTCTAAACTTTCATACATCAATAATTTATTAATTACAAAAAGCAAAATAAACAGAAATATCAGGATAAACAGAAATCTACCATCACTGTGAGAGAAACTGATAGATTAATTAGATAAAGCATCATTAATGATATATATGATTTGAACACAATTGCCGACTTTAATTCAAAGAACATAAGGAAGACACCTCTCTTGTCAATAGGCCACTAGGTTAGAAATCGGTAACCAAAGATGACTAGAAAAATTCCATATGTTTGGAAATTTTAAAATACACATCTGACAATTCATGGATCCAAGAGAAAGTAATAATGAAATCATAAAATTTATAAAGAGTGTGAAAAGTGTCAGTTGCTCAGTTATGTCCAACTCATTTGCAACCCCAGAGACTGTAGCTCCCCAGGCACCTCTGTTCATGGCAAGAATACTGGAGTGGGTTTTCATTCCCTTCTCCAGGGGATCCTTCTAACCCAGGGACTGAATCCAGGTATCACACATTGTAGGCAGATTCTTTGCTGTCTGAGCCACCAGGGAAGCCACAAAACTGAACCAATAAATATGCTACAAGTCAGAACACTGGTTTACAGCTAAAGCTGTGCTTTTGAGAAAATTTAAAGTCATACATATTTAAATGAGAACAGAAGAAAGGTAGGAATGTAAGACGTTAACTCCATAATTTAAGGGATTAAGAAAAGAACAGTCAAATAATCCAAGAAGTTGGAAAAAACAGTAAACATATGAGTGAAATGAATGAAATATAGTATAAAAATTCAAAAGCAAGGAATAACATTAAATTCTGAAAGGTAAGATACTAAAATAATACTTAGAATGAAATAGGGAATGTATCTATTGATAAAGCACAGACAAGAAGATTGAGAAGATGCTTCAAAACAACTTTTGGACAATTCATTAGAGAACAAAAACCAAATGGATATAATTCCTAGAAGAAAAAACGCAACATACCACAAAGAAGGAGATAGTATGGTTGGTCCTACAACTATTCAAATGATTTAATCAATAGTTAAAATATTTCCTGAATGAGAACTCCAGGCCCAGACAGTTTTATTTGTATGTTTTACTTCTTATTCAAGAAGCAGATAATTCCAATATTTTTCAAAATCTTATAGGGAATATAAAATAAGAAGTAATCCTCATTCATTTATAGAGCCAAATGACTTTGACTAAAGCCAAAAAAAGTATACTATGAGAGTAGGAAAGAAAATCTCCTATATTGATATATGTGCAAAATACTAAACAAAATTCTTACAGATAATAACATCCAAGTATCAAAAAACATAAAAGCCAATCTGAAACTAACCCAGGACTAGAAGATTGGTTAATACTAAAAATGGTTCACTGTATTAACAGGTTAAAGGAGAAAAACAGAATGACTATCTCAGTAAATGTAGGAAAAGCATTTACAGTAATAAAGAATTCCTGATTAAAAACTAACAGAGAAGAACTGCCTTAACTTGATAAAGAGTATCTGTGAAATCTAGAGTAAACATCATACCAAATGGTGAAATGTTAACCTTATTCACTCTTGAAAATCAAGAGCAAGACAGGGATATTCACGCTCATAAAAGCATTTACAGTAATAAAGAATTCCTGATTAAAAACTAACAGAGAAGAACTGCCTTAACTTGATAAAGAGTATCTGTGAAATCTAGAGTAAACATCATACCAAATGGTGAAATGTTAACCTTATTCACTCTTGAAAATCAAGAGCAAGACAGGGATATTCACGCTCAAAATACCTATTCAACACTGTACTAGGTGAGTGAAAGTGCGCTCATATAAAAGCTATAAAAGGAGTCAAAAACTCACACAATTTTCAAATAATGCAATTTTCCAGACACAAAATTCCAAAAAAGCCAGAGACATGACCACACATTAGTTTACAGTTGGTTAAGAATGGCCATCAACTGAGCTGGTAGAGTTGATTTCCCCTCTGAAATAAAATAAACAAGTAAATCTAGCTCACAAGATATACAAAACTAATTCTAGGTAATGAAAGACTTAAATGCAAAGAGGAGAATATTAAACTTTTATAAGTACATGGAAATGTACTTATGGAAAAGTAATGGAAAATGTTTTTACCATTTCAGGGTGAGGAAGAAAAAAATTTTAAACAACTCATGAGAGAATATGAGCTATAAAAAAAATCAACACTTTAATGTAAAATTAAGAACATCTGCTCATCATTTGACAGCATCAAGGAAAAATAAAAAAATCTAGCCACTAAAATGGAGAAACATGTATAACTGGCAAAGGATTAATCCAGAATATACAACTGTCTCTTATACACATCTAGATGTCAAAGGATTAATCCAGAATATACAAAGAACTCTTAAGTTTAAAAACAAAAAGACTATCATACAGTGAAAAAGTATTTAAATAACAGAAACATAAAAGTGGTCAACAAATATCTTAAAATGAACTTAATTTCACTGTAATTATAGAAATGCAAATTAAAACCAAAATTACATTTTAATTTAAAAATAAAAATGCAAACTGAAAAGTGAAATACAATTTTGTATTCAATAGATTTGCACAATTTAAAATATAGAACAATAACAAATGTTGACAAATATCAACAGATATTCACAAATATAATGCTGATGTGAAAAGCAGTATAGACGTAAGAATGCTGCTTGATGTCATTACATAAAAGTTTAGAAATTAAAAACGTAAAAATCTTATCTGCTGCTTAAAAAACACATACATATTTATTCAAACAATAAAAAAAGCCATATAATTCAGAACAGTGACCACCTATTCAGAGGGAGCTTAAGAGAGAAGGAAATGTCATCAAGGTGAGTTACCAGGTAAGTTTAGTTGTACTGTGAATTTTTAAATCTTAAGTGGTAGCTACACAGGCATTCTTTATACTTTTCTCCATACCATTTGCATGTCTAATATAATTCATGATTAAAATGTATTGTACCTCGAAAGAGGTAAAATGAAAACATTTTAACAAAGAATGACAGGAAAGTCAAGAGTTAAGAGAAGTAAAACTAATTGTCAACAAAGCAAAGATATTTGTAGTTTTGGAGGTACTGTCTTAACATTTTGTGGTTGGAATTAAAATTCTGTCAAAAACACCTGGAAACATATTTTAAAAGCTTCAAAAATCATACACATGCAACATAACAGCAAATCACTAAGAAAATGTCTACAATTCAAACACTGCATTACTTCATGTATTTTTCCCCTCTCTAAATTTTGTGATTATTCCACAAAGAATCTGTTAAAAGGAATAAAGAATGCTTACATAAAGCAGGCTGCTTAAATTATGAATGAGCTTTTCACCTTCATTTAATTATAAATACTATTTTTAAGCATGTGGAACAGTAAGATAAAATTTCATTGCATTTTCATCAGTGTTAAAAGTGGTGCATTGAAGATAATGTTATTTATTCATTTCTCCACAAAGAACATTTTGAATATATTTTTCCATGGCTGACAGAAACAAAGAAGTATTACTAAGTTTGCAAACATAGAACAATTAGAACATTTTTCAACAACAACACTTCATTAATTGTTTACCTGTGACAAAACCAGTTACGGCTCCCCTGGAGTCGTGAGCACCTAAAAGGATATACTTGGAGGAATACAAGTCTCCTAATTAACCCCTTCTTTCAGTGAATGTATTATATCCCTTCAAGGCCTCCAAGTGAAAACAATGCTTTCTAATGCCCTGTAACTTGGAACTCTGATGTATTAAATATTCTCCACTTTTTGCCACCTTCTTTGGCTTCTTTACCAGAAACCTATATCTCAGCCTGTACCTTAGGCTGAGGTTTTTTAAAAAAAAAATCATTTTTATCTTCTCAGCTCAGTCAGGCATCAGGCTAAGAATACCCATTATTGCTCTTCATAGCTTCCAAAAACCACATGTGAAACCCTCAAAAAAAAATTACAAAGCAAACAAGACTAAAGAATATCACTATATGTCAAAAACCACAAAAGCAATCACATGCCAAGCATATGAGAAAATAAAACTTATGAGGCAGATGAGGATAAACTGCAGGGAAACCCAAGGGACTAAATGATACATTCTGGGTTTTCTTTATGAAAGAGAGAAATCACAACAGAAGTAGGAAGGTATTCTGTACCTTACTCCTCACACTTATCCTGACGGGATGCACCCAAAAGAGAAACTCAAGGACAGTAGTACCAAGTCAAAAATAGAAAAACTTGGTTGGGAGAAGCAATCCACTCCATGTGCTCTTGCTTCCTTGTAAGATATTCTGGGTCTGCCAAGAATGAAAGACCCAATCATTCTTTACCAGGCCCATTTCTCATGAATATGTTTTCAGAGAGCAACCAGGAGGGATAAGACAAGCTCTCCCTCTAGGAAAAGCAGGCTTGCTTACTGCTTGCTATAAAAGAGGTGGATTCCCTAATCTCAATGCTCCTCCTAGAATGCAGAATCCATCCTGGCTAAATCCTATCACCTCTGTGGGACCTGGGGGCAAGGGGAATTGAAGCATGGAGCTTGCTATTTGGTGAGTAATAAACCTCTTCGCTACTGATCCAGGAAATCATGTCTTCTGGTAGCATCCATAAAAGGGCAACAGGCTAGCTTATTAGCTTCTAAGTGGGATAAAATAAAATCCCAGACTCAACAACTTTATCCCACTTTATCCCACTTTGCCTATAAATTACTGGCATGAAGTAGGGGCAGACTGCAAGAGGCATGATATACTTTCAAAAGTATTTCCAAACAAGTTACATTCTCCAGGAAGTATCAGTTCAGTCGCTCAGTCGTGTCCGACTCTTTGCGACCCCATTAATTGCAGCACGCCAGGCCTCCCTGTCCATCACCAACTCTCGGAGGTCACTCAGACTCATTCAGTTAATGATTCTTTTTCAGATATTGGAAGAACAGACTAAGGAAAAACTTGTAAGTTAATGATACTTCTTCAGATATTAGAAAATTATAGCATGCAGTAAAAATATACTCCAGTATTTCGATATGTATTAAGAAATATACTTAAATATGTGAAAGTCACTCAGTGTCTAACTCTTTTGTGACCCTAAGGATAGTCCATGGAATCCTCCAGGACAGAATACTGAAGTGGGTAGCTGTTCCTTTCTGAAGGTAATCTACCCAACCCAGGGACTGGACCCAGGTCTCCCACATTGCAGGCTGATTCTTTACCAGCTGAGCCACCAGGGAAGCCCCCAAATACTGGAGGGGATAGCCTATTCCTTCTCCAGTGGATCTTCCTGACCCAGGAATCAAATGGGGGTCTCCTGCATTGCAGGTGGATTCTTTACCAGCTGAGCTACCAAGGAAGCCCCTACTTAAATACAGTTAGAAGAAATAATGTATTTTGTGAAACACTCCTGGCAATACAAAATTAAGACTGGAAACTGCACTTTCCCCTGTAGATCAGAGAAGCACATGTGACCTCTGCAAATTCAGGGTAATCAACTGACATGTGTGTATAAAGGCTGACTTTGGACAAAACTTGCTTTCTAACCTACTAAAAGATTTAAGCATAAAAATGGGAGGACCAAATGGAAGTAGGAAGAAAGACGGCCTCTAAGAGCCAAAATGGCATTTTAGAAAACTGACTATATCTTCAGAATAATACAAGCAAACAGATGTTTTTCCAATAAATCAGAAACAGAAATTCATAGGAAAGAACAACCTGAAATAAAAAGCATTTCAAGAAATAAGACAAAAATAATCCCTATCTATCCTTTTAAGAATATAAATAAATCCAGCATATAACTAATATAGACATGAAAATGTCCTAAATTCTTTATGGGATGTGTAAGTATAACAAAATAAACTTTCAAGTTCTAAGCAAAGCAAATTAAGAGATCTAAACCAAGCTACACACTGGAAAATTTTATATATGTGTGTGTGTGTGTGTGTGTGTGTGTGTGTGTGTGTGTGTGTATGTACATATATACACATATGCTATGCTATGTTTAATCACTCAGTGTTCAACTATTTGCAAATCCATGGACAAGAGCCTGCCAGGCTCCTCTGTACATGGGGATTCTCCAGGCAAGACCACTGGAGTGGGTTGCCATGCCCTCCTCCAGGGGATCTTCCCAAACCAGGGATCAAATCCAGGTCTCCCACATTGCGGGTGGATTCTCTACTGACTAAGACACCAGGGAAGCTGAAGAATACTGGAGTGGGTAGCCTATCCCTTCTTCAGGGGATTTTCCTGAACCAAGAATAGAACAAGCGTCTCCTGCAAACTATCAAAATACCCAGGGAAGATACAGGTTTATATATATATATATATATTCAGAGAGAAAAAAAATGAAAATGAAAGAAGTGAAAGAGCAAGAAGTATGAAAAAAAGAGCACACAGAATATAATGGCAGGAATAAAACCAACCACTGCTATTATAAAAACAGCGGGCAAAAGAATAAGCCATGCATTAAATGATACATCATCAATTTATTAATGGCTTGTGGCAGTGGGGAAAGACTACTACCACATTATTAGAACATCTGCATTCTAATTTTGGAATAACTGAGGTGTAAAGAACTAAAAGAAATCTTAGAACCAAGGGAATGATGATATGCATTATATATGAAACATGACAAAAACAAAGGAAGACAAACTAGTAAAAAGAAAGAAAAAAGTAGAAAATGGTCTAAATATACATCAGGACGACAAAGACTAAATTAGGTCTCTGGTCTCAATTCTAAATCCCCAGCTAAAGAGCATGTGACTTCCTCAGGATGGGACATGGGTTCACCCTGGTCCAATTAACATGGTACAGACTTTGTCTCCAGAGCCAGACCTCATGGGGTTGCATTGAAGGTTATCATGAGCTGGGCAAAACTGCAATGGAGGTCAAAGATATGTTACATTCTTTTCTTTCTCACTGTCTTTGTTCCTTTATATTTTCAGATTTGTTAGATGTAATTCTCTAATTTCAACATTCTGCCAGAGCAAAGGTCGTGACTGACAATTTGTTCATACTCTTTTTAGTTCTAACATAGTACAAAGCACAGAGTAACTAATGAGTAAACACATCCTTAACTAGATTCTTTTTCCTCCCTTAAACAGAATCCTTACAAAATAGTCAAACAGAAAACAGGCATGCACACATACATCCACACACACACACACACACACACACACACACACATACACTTTAAACTCTGCTTTGTACGGTATAGAGAGATAAAAAACATTGAATTAATTTCTCAGCCTATTTCCTTAATTAATAAAAATCCTCATACTGTTTCTGAAATCCAGAATGACCACACAAAGTCAGTTATATATTTTTAACTGTTGGATTTGTTACATGTGTAAACATACACTTACAGGCAAACTGGAGCTTAGCTTCTCTGCTGACAATTGTCCCGACTGAATTTGTAGCAAAGCATTGATAATTTCCTGTATCCCAATTTCTGTTGGGGTTAATAACCACAAGATTTCCTCTGATCAGCTTATAACGATACTCCATACTCAAATCAATATCGCTTCCATTCAGCTGCCATCTGTAAAACAAATGTCCAGGATTTCTCCCTTAGTATAATTTAAAAAAAAAACAAAAAACCTACATTATAGAATCTACTTTAAATATCAGCTCTCTTATAAATGAAAGGGGACAAATATATCATTCAATTGTTATATAACTGGAAATCAAAGATGCCCCAGTTTTTTTTTAAAAAAAAAAGGTTAAATTATAGTAGAAAGCACAATAGAGTAGTATCTAAAAGCCGAAAGTTTTCAAGATTTTCTGAAGAGGTGAAAATAATTTAGTTTGTTCACTAGGGGAAAATTAGTCTAGGTCTGCATAGGCAAAGATGCAGTAGAAAGTTGAGGTAATTATCTCATGCACTTCAGGCCAGTCTCATGCTGCTGATGAAGGAGGGGGAAGCACATTTCTTTGATTTATCCGGACTGACTGAGCACATTTAATAAATTAATTGGATAAGTGTTCAACTATCCATTTCAATTTGTCTGGGTAAAAACCTGTCCCCGAGGCACCTTCGGCTCGCCTAAGCCATCACAGAGCTATTTACTAAATGGTGCACTGTGGTAAAAGACCCTTAATGCCACCTAGAGGGTCAGAAACAGCAAAGGCACTAAGTTGAGAGCCATATTTATCAATGGGAAGCCAAAAGAGAAAAACAAAGTAGTCGGTTTTTAAATACGAGTTTTTAAACAGAAAAACCAGAATTTTTTTTAAACAGTAAGCACACCAGACACGTCAAAGTAAAAAGTAGACATTACGTTTAAAAACTCATTAAATATCCCGCAATCTCAAGAGTACCTCCATTGTACAAAGCCATCGACCTGCCAGAAGTTTGATTTTATAAGAAAATTACACTGGTATCAGGTCTATAAATTTAAGGGTATTATGGCAACAGTCATCTCAAGTCCTCTTTATAATAACTTTCAGAAAATGGGTAATAAAACACCCACTTCACAGATGAGAATTCAGTAAAACAGCTGAGTGAGCTGTTGTCAACTTTCTCCAAACTCTTAGTTACAGATCAGAACTATCCATTTGAATGCTGGCCCAGAGATTTTTAACCATGTCCTGGGTCATATAAAAACTGTATTAATATACCAAATATTTAACCTGGAAATAGTAGCATTGTGAAAGCACATAAAGTATTGTGAAATGTGAACATTATCACAAATCAAAGTGCATAAAGTTAAAGGAAATATCACATAGCTGTGAAAAATGTATGAGATTTTGTAAACATAGAAAAGCCTTACAAAGGTGAAAACTTTTTTGCAAAATGCAGTTTGATACTATATACATAAAGTTTTTAAAGATATAAAGTAATATTCAGGAAGTATTAAACATGGTTTTAAAAGTGTAAGAACAAAACACTTCAAGTTTAAGGTATTTTAGAGCTTTTCCCGAGAAGGCAATGGCACCCCACTCCAGTACTCTTGCCTGGAAAATCCCATGGACGGAGGAGCCTGGTGGGCTGCAGTCCATGGGGTCGCTAAGAGTCGGACATGACTGAGCGACTTCATTTTCACTTTTCACTTTCATGCAATGGAGAAGGAAATGGCAACCCACTCCAGTGTTCTTGCCTGGAGAATCCCAGGGACGGGGGAGCCTGGTGGGCTGCCATCCATGGGGTCGCACAGAGTTGGACACGACTGAAACGACTTAGCAGCAGCAGCAGCAGTGCTTTCACGGAGCGAAAAGTGAGAAAGGGTTACAGGGCAAACACTGGAAATTGAGCTTTTTAGGTTTGATTTCCTAAACCGAATAGTGTTTTTACATGGATATGCATCATTACACTTGCCTCTATGTTTGTATCATTTTCTATACCTGAAAGAGTAGGACATTAAAAAAATTAATGCTAAGAAATGAATAAATTTACAAGTTTAGTTTCTATTAAACAAAGTAGTATTGTATCATTTGCTCGTCTTAAACATTAAGACTTCCTTGATTTTTCTTTCTATATTCACACACAAGTCTCCTAGTTTTAAAGCAACATTCTGAAATTAAGAGGAAAATCTGGAGACCTCAAGTCTTTTGAGCTGAAAAGAAGAAAATGATAAAGAAATAGAAAAACGCCATAACTGCTTTCTCATTTGTGGCAGATTTTTGCTACTGGTTTGATTTTGCTTGGCTTGTACAGTAACTCTCTTCTGATCCTTCCCAAGGCAAGTCTATATTTGCATGTGTCTTTTAGATTACTTTTTTCTATTCAGACTTTAATCCTGCCCTTAGAATTTTGAAGTGGGACTATAAACACCTTTTAACCCTCCTTCATTTGATTCCTGCCCTAATCCTAGAACTCAGAAAAGGAAATTAAGGAAAACTGTTCATCTACATTCTTTCTTGATACTCTGCACTCTTGATACACAAGGTGGTCTGCAGAGCAAGGTCATGAACACCCTCATTATCATCCAAGAGTATGCTTGAAAAGCAGAATCTTAGACTCTATCCAGGTCTACTAAACCAGAATTGGCATCTTAGTGAGAGCTGCCAGTGTTTAATATGCCCGTTCAAGTTTGGAAGAACTGGTCTATAATATCCCCAAGAAGTAACCATGGACTGCCTATGAGGGACAGAAATAAGAGTTACCCAATCTTGATTTATCCTATTTCATTTTCAAGAACTCTTATTAGAAAACTCAACCCTCCTTCCTTCTTTCCTTCTTCATTCTACCCTTCTTCCCTCTCTCCCTTCATCCCTTCTTAGCAAAAAAATATTTGAAAGTTAAGAGAAAAGTGTTAGTTGCTCATCGTGTCCCACTCTGCACAACCCCATGGACTGTAGCCCGCCAGGTTCCTCTGTCCATGGGATTCTCCAGGCAAGAATACTGGGGTGGGTTGCCATTCCCTTCTCCAGGGGATCTTCTAGACCCAGGGATTAAACCCGGGTCTTCCACAATGCAAGCAGATTCTTTGCCATCTGAGCCACCTCTGAGTGCCTATGTTTCCAGGCTCTAAGGAAGGGGTGAAAAGCTCCTTCATGGAGCTTACATTGTGCTAGAAGCCTTTTTTCTGTTTCTCAGTTCCTCTCCCTCCTCCCGTGTCTAGCACCCTACCATTAACAGTAGAATGAACAGAAATGAGATTCATAATCAAGTGCTCCTTGGTTTATGGGTTGAACTCATCGTGTGACTATGAGCAATTAACCAATCTCCATTAAACCTAAGATTTCAACATGTAAAATGAAGACAGTATCATCTTCCCCATGCAGTTGTTCTATCAATTTATTTACAAACTGCTGAGAAAAGAAGTAAGGAGAAGGCAATGGCACCCCACTCCAGTACTCTTGCCGGGAAAATCCCATGGGTAAAACAAAGGTGAAGGAGAAAAGGAAAGATATATCCATCTGAAGGTGCAGTTCCAAAGAATAGCAAGGAGACATAAGAAAGCCTTCCTAAGTGATCAATGAAAAGAAATTGAGGAAAACAACAGAATGGGACAGATTAGAGATCTCTTCAAGAAAATTAGAGATACCAAGGGAACATTCCATGCAATGACAGGCAAAATAAAGGACAGAAACAGTACGGACCTAACAGAAGCAGAAGATATTAAGAAGAGGTGACAAGAATACACAGAACAACTATACAAAAAAGATCTTCATGACCCAGATAACCATGATGGTGTGATCACTCATCTAGAGCCAGACATCCTGGAATGCAAAGTCAACTGCACCCTAGGAAGCATCACTACCAACAGCTAGGGGAGGTGATGGAATTACAGCTGAGCTATTTCAAATCCTAAAAGATGATGCTGTGAAAGTGTTACACTCAATATTCCAGCAGTTATGGAAAACTCATCAGTGGCCACAGGACTGGAATAGGTCACTGCTCATTGCAATCTCAAAGAAAGGCAATGCCAAAGAACATTCAAACTGCCACACAATTGCCCTCATTTCACATGTTTGAAAAGTAATGCTCAAAATTCTCCAAGCTAGACTTCAACAGTACATGAACTGAGAATTTCCAGATGCTCAAGCTGGATTTAGAAAAGGAAAAGGAACCAGAGATCAAGTTGCCGACATCTGTTCAATTGTAGAAAAAGTGAGAGAATTCCACAAAAACATCTACTTCTGCTTCATTGACTATGCTTAAGCCTTTGACTGTGTGGATCACAACAAATTGTGGAAAATTCTTAAAGAGATGGGAATACCAGGCAACCTTACCTGCCTCCTGAGAAATCTCTATGCAGGTCAAGAAGCTACAGTTAGAATGGGACATGAAACAACAGACTGGTTCCAAATTGGGAAAGGAGTATGTAAAGGCTGTATATTGTCAACCTGCTTATTTAACTTATATGCAGAGTACATCATGTGAAATGCCAGGCTGGATGAAGCATAAGCTGGGATCAAGATTGCCAGGAGAAATATCAATAACCTCAGATATGCAGATGACACCATCCTTATGTTAGAAAGGGAAGAGGAACTAAACGGCCTCTTGAGGAAGGTGAAAGAGGAGAGTGAAAAAGCTGCCTTAAAACTCAACATTCAGAAAACAAAGATTATGGCACCTGGTCCCATCACTTCACGGCAAATAGAAGTGGAAACAATGGAAACAGTGACAAGCTTTATTTTCTTGGTCTCCCAAATCACTGCAGATGGTGACTTCAGCCATGAAATTAAAAGATGCTTGCTCCTTGGAAGAAAAGCTATAACAAACCTAGATAGCATATTAAAGAGCAGAGACATTACTTTGCCAACAAAGCCCCACATAGCTAAATCTATTATTTTTCCAGTAGCCATGAATGGATGTGAGTGTTGGACTATAAAGAAAGCTGAGCGCCAAAGAATGGATGCTTTTGAACTGTGGTGTTAGAGAAGACTCTTGAGAGTGTCTTGGACTGCAAGGAGCTCTAACAAGTCAATTCTAAAGGAAATCAACCCTGAATATTTATTGGAAGGACTGATGCTGAAGCTGAAGCTCCAATACTTTGGCCACCTATTCCAAGAGCTGACTCTTTCCCCTGATGCTGGGAAAGACTGAAGACAGGAGGAGAAGGGTATGACAGAAGACAAGATGGTTGGATGGGATCACTGACTCAGTGGGCAATGAGCTTGAGCAAGCTCTGGGAGATGGTAAAGGACAGGGAAGCCTGGCATACTGCAGTCCATGGGATTGCAAAGAGTCAGACACAACTGAGCAACTGAACAACAACAACCATCAATCAATCAATTTATTTAAACAATGTATATAAAACCAGTGGCTCATGGTAGTCATCCAATAATAGGTAGGCACAAGTGTTAACATGGGAGGGGTTTCCATCCAAATCTGCAAGTCTGTCCATTTGCTTTGTTTTTCTTTTCTTCCATCCTCATAGAGTGTATGTTGGTTAAATGCAACCTGTCTGATTCAATGCTTTGGGTCATCTCCTCTCATGTGGAATGAACTGTGTCTTCCACATATGGTTTGCCTGCATTTGTACCTGACTTAGAAGTCAGTGAAACGTGGGACAAAACACATGCTGGGCTTGACCTTCAAAGAATAAATCTGACAGTAAATCACTAGTAGGTGGGCTGAATTTTTAAGCTGCAAACGGTTTGCTAGTTACTAAGTTATTTGATGGCTTGTGGAGGAAGAAGGGAGAACTCCTCTAAATGCAAAGCAGGAAAAATGCAGTTAATTTCACACACTTTTGAATGGAGAACTCTCATGACAAATGGTACTTGTGGCTTTGTTATCTACAAAGAACAGTGTGTATCAAGGAAAAAAGGTTTCAGCTCCAAAGTCTAGAATGTTTATGGCCTGATGAAGCATGCCTGATGGCTTCATTTGAAAATTCTGTTTTCGTGTTTAGCTGATGAATAATAAAGGTACAATGGCTATGTGGCAAATTGCAAAGATAAATAAAAATATATAGAAGCACTTCTTCTTGTCTATTTAATAGCTGGAAAGATTTAAGAGATCATAAAATACGTGGGAAAACACCTTATTTCAGTAAGCATCTAAGATATAAAAGCTATCATATCTCTAAGTTTTGACTGAAGAGCCAAAATGGAAAACATTTCTTACATTATGCATGAATGTTTCTTACTTATGTTATCTCACTCTTTGTCATATAGACACAATCTCTAAATTATTTTACTGTGCAAAAAGGCCAAAACTGCTCTTGTACATATGTTTCTGCTGTAACAAAATTATAACTGTGTTTGTTTTAGTAAACTTATCAGAGTGAAGATATACTTGAGATACTCAGAAGATAGTTAATTTTCTTTTAACAAAGCAATATAATTATTTCTTTCCTTCTTAATATTATTCATCATTAAATGGAACTCATCCCCAGGTGATATAAAATTTCTCAATATAGTTACTAAGTTATTTGATGGCTTGTGGAGGAAGAAGGGAGAACTCCTCTAAATGCAAAGCAGGAAAAATGCAGTTAATTTCACACACTTTTGAATGGAGAACTCTCATGACAAATGGTACTTGTGGCTTTGTTATCTACAAAGAACAGTGTGTATCAAGGAAAAAAGGTTTCAGCTCCAAAGTCTAGAATGTTTATGGCCTGATGAAGCATGCCTGATGGCTTCATTTGAAAATTCTGTTTTCGTGTTTAGCTGATGAATAATAAAGGTACAATGGCTATGTGGCAAATTGCAAAGATAAATAAAAATATATAGAAGCACTTCTTCTTGTCTATTTAATAGCTGGAAAGATTTAAGAGATCATAAAATACGTGGGAAAACACCTTATTTCAGTAAGCATCTAAGATATAAAAGCTATCATATCTCTAAGTTTTGACTGAAGAGCCAAAATGGAAAACATTTCTTACATTATGCATGAATGTTTCTTACTTATGTTATCTCACTGTTTGTCATATAGACACAATCTCTAAATTATTTTACTGTGCAAAAAGGCCAAAACTGCTCTTGTACATATGTTTCTGCTGTAACAAAATTATAACTGTGTTTGTTTTAGTAAACTTATCAGAGTGAAGATATACTTGAGATACTCAGAAGATAGTTAATTTTCTTTTAACAAAGCAATATAATTATTTCTTTCCTTCTTAATATTATTCATCATTAAATGGAACTCATCCCCAGGTGATATAAAATTTCTCAATATCTTATTATACATGGGTTGCTTTTCCTCTTGCTAAAAATATGTTGATTCAAAAGGGTTATTTTTAAACTCTGCAATGTGCAAGCAACCCGTGAGCCTGGGCATCCAAATGTTATTTTATTAAAATATGTTATTTTATAAAATAGCGCATTCACTTCCTAATACAGAAATTTATTTCTGAATATTTTCAATAGAATCTTTTGTATAGGAAATAATCAGGAAAATTGAAGGCACACAAAGATACTCCTTCCACAAAGAATGTGTCTAATAAATCTACAAATTAGACTACATTTCTTCGCAGTAAATTGTAATCCAACTGTCCAGAGTTTGTGAACATTATGCACAGTGGTAAGACAGTGACAGGTAAATGGTGCATTTAGGTCATAAATCTGGGAAGCTTTCAGAAGAAGACACTGCCTTTTAGCTTTGAACATGCACAATCCTTTGTGAAAGTTAAAAATGTCTACTTTTATGAAGGAATTTTGAAGTTCCTTAGGACTTTAAAGTCTCTGAATGAAATACTTTTTGAAATATGGAAATCGTTTAAAACTTCATAAAAGTAAAATCTGCATATTCCAATTTCATTCCGAAAAGCTTCATGCAGTGATTTGGAGCAAAAGAAGACAGCTCTGGGGCTCTTGGGGTGATGTACACTAGCATTTCAATCATATAACATTTACACTGTGCTCTAGGAGCAGACTAACCTTGTAGCTTTAGTTCAGTTGTAAATGTCACGAGATTAAGTACCTTTGCAAAATCATCATCTTGTAACGCTCGTGAATGATCTTGTACGATCACTGTCAGCTTTCAGTGTTCAAACGCTCATTCTACATGAATTAGGATTTGCTTTTAGAATCCACAAGTGAGAAATGGTTTAATTTTCATATTTCACAACTCTGATTCTCAAGCAATAGGCTCTCAACCCCTTTAACTGCTTGGTGTGGAGCTTATATGTGAATTTCTTTCTAGGTCAATAACTCGAGGTTCAGATTCTGGAAGAAGTTGCAGTTCCAGAAGAAGTCCTGGGCCACTTACTCTGCCAGCTGACCTGAGGTAGCACGGATTAGATCAGTCCATTTCTAAATTTCAGTTACACACTCTATACAACAGGAAGCTGTTACTGGCCTACAATTTCTTTAAGATATTGTACAGGCCCTTGGGTTAACAGTTTTTGAATCTTAAGTATAAAGCATAAGGTGGGGATATTTCAACTGGCAGTTATCAGTTTTAAATGATGGAAACAGTAATTGTGACTTCTAAGAAATAACATAATCATCTATCATGGGGAGTATATGAATCACTGCCTTCCAATACAGATAACAAACTATGTGTAAGATTCTGTGTATGTTTGTGTGCAAACAGAAGTTTATGTAACAATGAGTTAAATTATTATAAAAAGCCTAGATTCTAAGTGTTGAAAGGTATTTTCAAGCCATATAGTCACGCTATCAATCTCTGTTGAATTCCTTCCATCAGTCGTAACAGGCAGGTGAGCATACTAGGTGCTCACAGAAGTTTCCTAATGAAGTAATCTTATTTTACTCTCTAACCTAGCCATCCTAGCCTCCTAGCCTCCTAGCCTCATGCAGTCATCCCTCTCACTGTGGTCACACATATTATCAATAAAGATCTCAAAGACAGGGAATGAATGTGTAATTCTTTTCACTACCATCTAGTTATTATTTATTTACCATACTAGTTATTATTGGATATGGCAACCTCTTTACACAAAACCACACTGGTATGGAATGAGAATCATGAAGATAAACATAGATGTATCTTGTTGTCAGTTTAATTTAAGGCACTAAATCCTAACTTGGATCTTCCACTAAAACTCTGTAATAAAAGGTTAGAGAATATCACCCTTTGAAATCGAAACTAACAAAACTCAGTGACAATAAATTGAGTGACAATCAGGTAGTTCCAAAATAATCTCAGGATGTAATTCATCTCATGGTTGACTGTATTATCGTTCAAGGTATCTACACTAACTTATAAAATTTGGTCAGGAAAAATGGAAACATAAACAATATTCCAGAGAAAAAGAAATGCTACATATTAGAATTTGATGAAAAACCAAGAAAAAGGCAAAATAATTTACTAAATTCTTTAAGAAGCTGGGGCTGGGTTTTGAAAATATGCCCACATTAAACACTTGTTAAATCAACAGGCAATACTTTATTTAGGGTTTGACAGGAAAATTAGGAATTTAATCACAGAAGCAATTTGTGGTTTTGGATGCAGCTTTCAAGTTAATAAGCAAATGCATTTGTGTTCAAATGCAATGTTTGTTAATATGTTTACTGAAGTGATGAGAATAATTGCAGCCCTTGAAAGAATGAGTGCCTGAATTTGCATATTCAATACTTTATCCAAAAATAACTAGTTAGGCTTCAGCAATAATTAGCGAAGATACAAATGAGTTNAAATGCATTTGTGTTCAAATGCAATGTTTGTTAATATGTTTACTGAAGTGATGAGAATAATTGCAGCCCTTGAAAGAATGAGTGCCTGAATTTGCATATTCAATACTTTATCCAAAAATAACTAGTTAGGCTTCAGCAATAATTAGTGAAGATACAAATGAGTTAAATTGTGATGCTGTGTTTTTAACAATCAAGTTTCTAAAATGTGTTTCATGACAGAGATTCCCACTCATTGATAAATTTTAATCATATATAATAAAAAAAGACATAAAAAGAGGTTAGACCTACACTGAGATTAAAAACAATTTAACTCTTCAGTTTATATAGGTAAAGCCTAGCTCAGATTGACCAGTGATTATATTATTCTGAGAAGAATCAAAGAAGATGGCTGCTCTTTCTGCCATCTCTGCTTCTATTTCAGCTTTTACTGACAGCATCGTTCTCATTCTCCTCCGGAGAGGCCACACCTCCCAGGACCCAGGCATGGCCACTGAACCCATTCCTCATTTCAGGCCTTAGAGATTAGTTAGGAATACAACTGTGATCCAGTTGATTTAACTAGTGTTTGATCAGTATGTGTTTTCCTTCCTTCTTGCCTCATGACAAGAACATAACAACAACAAAAATATGTTAATTTTTCAACTATCATCTTTAATATCTAAAATCTAACCTCTACATTTCTCCTGGGTTCTGACTCCTGACAGTATTAGCTGTGTTTTTACTTCATGTTTTTCTGACACCATTCAGAGCTTTTGGTAACACATTAATAGGAAAGATTTCCTCTTCTTCCAGTTAATATTCTGTGGAGGATATAAGCAGATCTAGGCAGTCATCTTTGCCACTTCAAGGGCAATCTGTCTTAAAATAGAGCCATAAAGAAGCGCTCAATCCAAATTTAAGAATATCCTATAGAAGAATCTATAGATTGCTTCTGTTCCTGTGATGCTTCATGACACTCTTGACGCCTGAAATAAAACCTAACCCCAAACTGTCTCTGTTTCCTCCCAGCTAACTTCATCCCATTTCTTCATTCATGCCACCCATTTAGCTTTCACTATTTGCTAAGCATTGTGAATGAAGGATGAAGAAAGAACTGTCTTCACCTTAAGGGAGTTACATTCAACCAGGCAAGTATACTTCATTTTAGCAAATTTCATAATCCAGGAAGACACAGGTACAACAGACAGTGCATGGTGGGAATATGGAACCCAGCTCTGAGGGTATCGAGAAGGCTTCATGGGAGAGATAGTAGCACAGTCAAGTTTAAAATGCCTACCTCTATTTGCCATCAGACACCACAAAAATTCTTTCTACTTACTGTTTGCAATCATTTCAACCATGTAAAGGAGTATGTCAAGGCCGTATGTCAAGAGTCGGACAAGACTGAGCAACTGAACTGAACTGAACTGAAACATTTCATTGCTCTTAGCAAAACTGACTGTGGGTTTGGGGACCAGAACTCATCAGCTAGAGAAGTCAGGATGCCAAGGGAAACTGAACTTGAGGATAAACAGAGAATTGAGCCTAGTAACCTGACAGAATGCACTGTATCTCTTTAGGACCAAGAGACTTTAGAAGAATAAAGGGACAAACTGCATAAAATCAAAGATATGCTAAATACAGTCATATTAATATGACATACTTTACATAATACATATGCTATGTATGCTCTACACTATAAACTGTACGTGGTCCTATATACAGTATTACATTTGCGAGTCTGCAAGGATGTGTGTTTTTAGATAACAAGTAAACACCTTACATTTACTCCTTGGATAAATGATGGGCAGAAATGAGTCCATTATTATTACTTTTTCTTATACTGGATGCAGTTAGTAGAATTCCAATAAATTAAACACACGGAAGCTAACTCCATTATAGCAAACGCTACTTAAAAGGGAGAAACTAATGCCTGAAAATCTGCATTTTGCAGTGCTATGTAGTCCTTACAATATGTATATCCAAGAGTCCTCCCCTGTACTTCATTAAAATTGCTTCAGGCAGTTCAGTCAGTAAGTCAGTTCAGTTCAGTTCAGTCGCTCAGTCGTTTCCGACTCTTTGCGACTCCATGAATCGCAGCACACCAGGTCTCCCTGTCCATCACCATCTCCCGGAGTTCACTCAAACTTACGTCCACTGAATCAGTGATACCATCCAGCCATCTCATCCTCGGTCGTCCCTTTCTCCTCCTGCCCCCAATCCCTCCCAGCATCAGAGTCTTTTCCAATGAGTCAACTCTTCGCATGAGGTGGCCAAAGTACTGGAGTTTCAGCTTTAGCATCATTCCTTCCAAAGAAATCCCAAGGCTGATCTCCTTCAGAATGGACTGGTTGGATCTCCTTGCAGTCCAAGGGACTCTCAAGAGTCTTCTCCAACACCACAGTTCAAAAGCATCAATTCTTCGTGCTCAGCTTTCTTCACAGTCCAACTCTCACATCCATACATGACCACAGGAAAAACCATAGCCTTGACTAGACGGATCTTTGTTGGCAAAATAATGTCTCTGCTACTTATTATATAAAGCTGGAAGAGAATTATATTCTGGTTGCTTCCTTGTGCTGAGAATAAAGCAGAACATTTATAGAAAAGCTGTGGATCCAGCAAGGATCAAAGTAGAGCACTGCTGTCCAGCAGAGCTTTCTGCAAGCACAGAAATGCCCATTGTGTGTCCAATACAGTAGCTATCAGCTACGTGTGGCTACTGAGCACGTGAAACGAGGCTGCTATAACTGAGGAACTGAATTCTTAGTTGAACTGATTTAAACATACGCAGACACATTTGGTTTCTGGCTACCATACTCGACAGCACAACCTGTTAAGTCTTGAGCCTGACTAAATGTTGTAAACACAAAACCCACGTGGCCCACATTCACATTTAAGGCTTATCATCTTTGATAAGCCTTTACTATGTTTAAAAAGTGAGAGTCAACAATAGAAATACAGAGATTCGAAAAAACAAAATTTCTCAATTTTAAACATCTCTTGAAAAGGTTTTGTAGTAGTGGACCAGGATTCCTGGATGATGACAACTGGCCAGTGCTCAGAAGCAATCATGACCACTGGATGGACTTCTGGCTAAATGTGGGACAGTCTCTCATCACGATTCAATGTGTCTACATGTTATTAAGGGCTGCCTCTTTTAGTTTGTTCCTTGCCTGGTCCCCACTGACGTTTGCATATTATACTCTGGTCAGTCCAATATGAGCCTTGTAATGCTGAATGGCATTAGTTGAAGTGACCAGGGAACTTCCTATTTGGGGTCTTTCGTCTTAGCAAATGATGGGCATATTTAACCCTATAAGAAGTTAGAGAAAATCCTTCCCATTTAAAAAAATGTTATTAATACTTCCTCAGGGCAACCTCTTTCAGCATCATCAGCAATTACGACCAGACTGAATACTAATTAACCTTTAAATACAAGCTTTGGGGCTCAGGCGGGAAGAGGCAAAAGAAAGAATAAAATTCTCAATTAAACCCTAAGATGGGGAATTTCTCTTGAGAATTTCTGAACTTTTAGATTTCTAATATGGCCAATTAAGAGTTCTTTTTACCCAGTGGTATAATAACAAAGACAAGATCTCTCATCAGAAAAGTTTGCCTCAGTCCACAAGATGGGATCTGGGCTTTCGAAAGGATATTCCTTTACAAGACTCTTAGACTTTACTCTGAGTCTTCGAGAATCTGTTTGGGTTGTTTTTAATTTACATTTTCAAATGAACTGCTAATTTCCTCCTTGATACCTTTTTTTTCCCCTCCCTTCCTCCCTTCCCTCATTCTGTCCTCCCTCCCTCCCTTTTCTCTTTCTTATCTATGTGCTTGTATTTATACTTACAAAAACATATCCTTTCTCTAAATTAATGTAAAAATATGTATATCCCCATGTTAGATGGCTCAGTGGTAAAGAATCTGCCTGCAATTCAGAAGACCCGGGTTCAATCCCTGGACTTCAAAGATCCCCTGGAGAATGAAATGGCTATCCACTCCAGTATTCCTGCCTGGAGAATTTGATGGGCAGAGGAGCCTGGTAGGCTACAGTCCATAGGATGGCAAAGAGTTGGACACGACTGAGCAACTAACACTGTCTTTCACTTTCAAAGTCATTACCTATTTGCACTATTTATTCATAATTTTTAAAGGATAGCAGAAAATAAGAACCAGTAAGTTTATTTTCTTCTGGAACAGTTAAAGGAATAATGCAGGATATTACCTGGTTGACTATTAAAATCAAAAACTAGGAGAAAAATCAGGCTATAAGTGAAGGTGTTGTCCAAGTAGATGAGGTTATAATTACAACCCACTGTAGTCTATAATTCCATTTACTCATCAGCATAATTACTGATTCAGATAACATGGATAATAAGGAATCATTGCTTATTATAGGAAAACCTAATATTTTCACAGTGAAAAGAGGTTTCCTCATGCTTTTTCCAGGTCTCAATTTCTAATAACTCTAAAGTGAAATTTTATACTGGTCAGAAGTCTTACCTTCAGAGTATCTTTAGAGCTATAAAGAAAGTGTTTTCTATTTGCCTATAAACCAACTACTTTAAAACAATACCTAGCATGTAAAATTTCTTCATTTATCAAACTTAAAACTGATTAATTAATTTCAGTCACACATCTCCTATTTTCAGGTACAGATTTATTTTTAAATGCAACATATAGTATCTCAGGACATTTAATAAAACATAAAAAGTACTGTGAAAATGGCAGAACTTTATCAACATTTTATATATGTTATCAGTATTTAAACTGTCTCTTATACACATCTCATGAATCGCAGCACACCAGGTCTCCCTGTCCATCACCATCTCCCGGAGTTCACTCAAACTTACGTCCACTGAATCAGTG